>JAPXFY010000033.1:8484820-8572521 GCA_030674185.1 Monoplex corrugatus
CCCGATTACCTGTCAAGCCTACTTGAGATCTATGTTCCCTCACGTACCCTCCGCTCTGCCTCCGATCCTCTGACTTTTCGCTTTCCACGCACTAAGCTCAATACGTATGGTCCAAGAGCCTTTTCTGTTTCTGGTCCACTTTCCTGGAACAAACTTCCTCTCTCAGTCCGTCAGCAACCTACTTTTGTCTCCTTCAAGTCAAGTCCGCTCTCAAAACTCCCTTTTCTCCTCTGCATAAAATCCTGACCTCACTCAATCCCCTCTGCAGCCTGTCTCCAGTGGGAGGGGAATCACATTGCAATATTATGCTCTCTATAATTTTCCATTGTTTTTATTCTTTCTCCCCATTTATAGCCGTGTGTGCGTGTGTGTGTGTGTGTGTGTGTGTGTGTGTGTGTGTGTGTGTGTGCGTGGGTGCGTGTGTGTGCGTGCGTGCGTGCGTGCGGCGTGTGTGTGCGTGCGTGCGTGTGTGTGTCACCACCAGAATGACTGGAGCATTAAGATGGGCAGACAACAGTTTGTGTCGTCACCACCAGAATGACTGGAGCATTAAGATGGCAGACAACAGGTCAGATTGTGTCGTCATCACCAGAATGACTGGAGCATTAAGATGGGCAGACAACAGGTCAGTTTGTGTTGTCACCACCAGAATGACTGGAGCATTAAGATGGGCAGACAACAGGTCAGTTTGTGTCGTCACCAACAGAATGACTGGAGCATTAAGATGGGCAGACAACAGGTCAGTTTGTGTCGTCACCACCAGAATGACTGGAGCATTAAGATGGGCAGAGAACAGGTCAGTTTGTGTTGTCACCACCAGAATGACTGGAGCATTAAGATAAGCAGACAACAGGTCAGTTTGTGTTGTCACCACTAAAATGACTGGAGCATTAAGATGGGCAGACAACAGGTCAGTTTGTGTTGTCACCACCAGAATGACTGGAGCATTAAGATGGGCAGACAACAGGTCAGTTTGTGTTGTCACCACCAGAATGACTGGAGCATTAAGATGGGCAGACAACAGGTCAGTTTGTGTTGTCACCACCAGAATGACTGGAGCATTAAGATGGGCAGACAACAGGTCAGTTTGTGTTGTCATCACCAGAATGACTGGATCATTAAGATGGGCAGACAACAGGTCAGTTTGTGTTGTCACCACCAGAATGACTGGAGCATTAAGATGGGCAGACAACAGGTCAGTTTGTGTTGTCACCACCAGAATGACTGGAGCATTAAGATGGGCAGACAACAGGTCAGTTTGTGTTGTCACCACCAGAATGACTGGAGCATTAAGATGGGCAGACAACAGGTCAGTTTGTGTTGTCACCCCCAGAATGACTGGAGCATTAAGATGGGCAGACAAAAGGTCAGTTTGTGTTGTCACCACCAGAATAACTGGAGCATTAAGATGGGCAGACAACAGGTCAGTTTGTGTTGTCACCACCAGAATGACTGGAGCATTAAGATGGGCAGACAACAGTTTGTGTTGTCACCACCAGAATGACTGGAGCATTAAGATGGGCAGACAACAGTTTGTGTCGTAACCACCAGAATGACTGGAGCATTAAGATGGGCAGACAACACGTCAGTTTGTGTCGTCACCACCAGAATGACTGGAGCATTAAGGTGGGCAGACAACAGGTCAGTTTGTGTTGTCACCACCAGAATGACTGGAGCATTAAGATGGGCAGACAACAGGTCAGTTTGTGTTGTCACCACCAGAATGACTGGAGCATTAAGATGGACAGACAACAGGTCAGTTTGTGTCGTCACCACCAGAATGACTGGAGCATTAAGATGGGCAGAGAACAGGTCAGTTTGTGTTGTCACCACCAGAATGACTGGAGCATTAAGATGGGCAGACAACAGGTCAGTTTGTGTTGTCACCACCAGAATGACTGGAGCATTAAGATGGGCAGACAACAGGTCAGTTTGTGTTGTCACCACCAGAATGACTGGAGCATTAAGATGGGCAGACAACGGGTCAGTTTTTGTTGTCACCACCAGAATGACTGGAGCATTAAGATGGGCAGACAACAGGTCAGTTTGTGTTGTCACCACCAGAATGACTGGAGCATTAAGATGGGCAGACAACAGGTCAGTTTGTGTTTTCGCCACCAGAATGACTGAAGCATTAAGATGGAAGACAACAGGTCAGTTTGTGTTGTCACCACCAGAAT
Source organism: Monoplex corrugatus (assembly GCA_030674185.1). Taxonomy (NCBI): domain Eukaryota; kingdom Metazoa; phylum Mollusca; class Gastropoda; order Littorinimorpha; family Ranellidae; genus Monoplex; species Monoplex corrugatus. Next base: position 8,487,001 of record JAPXFY010000033.1, read on the forward strand.
GACTGGAGCATTAAGATGGGCAGACAACAGGTCAGTTTGTGTTGTCACCACCAGAATGACTGGAGCATTAAGATGGGCAGACAACAGGTCAGTTTGTGTTGTCACCACCAGAATAACTGGAGCATTAAGATGGGCAGACAACAGTTTGTGTTGTCACCACCAGAATAACTGGAGCATTAAGATGGGCAGACAACAGTTTGTGTTGTCACCACCAGAATGACTGGAGCATTAAGATGGGCAGACAACAGTTTGTGTTGTCACCACCCACCAGAATGACATGGTGGCATTAAGGGCAAACAGTTCTTGGTTGTCACCAACCAAATATGGGCAAAAAATGGGTAGCACACAGTATGTGTGCACAGGCAGAAACGGAGTTTAAGTGGGCAACCAACAGGTGATTGTAGTGTCACACCAGAAGACTGGAGCATTAAGTGGGCAGAAACAGGTCATTAGTTGTCACCACCAGAATGCTGAGCCATAAGTGGAGACAACAGATGTACATATGTCACATAGATCGACGAAGACGGACTTAAGATGGGCAGACAACAGGTCAGTTTGTGTTGTCACCACCAGAAGACTGAGCATTAAGATGGGCAAAACAGTCGTTGTGTCACCACCAGAATGACTAGATTAAGAGGGCAGACAACAGTTTTGTTGTCACCACCAGAATGATGGAGCATTAAGATGGGCAGACAACAGGTCAGTTTGGTTGTCACCACCAGAATACTGGAGCATTAAGATGGGAGAAACAGTTTTGTTTGTCACCACCAGAATGACTGACATTAAGATGGACAAAGACAGTTTGTTTGCACCACCAGATGACGAGCAATTTAAGGGCAACAAAGGTCAGTTTGTGTTGACACAACACGATAAGATGGCAGACAATAAGATGGTGTCAACAACAGTTTGGTTGACCACAGAATGTGGAGCATAAAGGTCAGTTTGTGTTGTCACCACACGACATTAAGATGCAGACATTGTGTGCACCACAAAGTTGGCTTAAAGCAGAAAGGAGCTTAGTGCACACAACAGTATTGGTGCATTAAGCAGAAAAGGCATTTGTGGGCACCACAGATTTGTGTGACACAAGTGGAGAACATTATGTGGCACAACCAGATGTGACCATCAGAATGATGACATTATGGGCAACACATTGTGCTCACCATAAGATGGGCAAAATGGCAGCAACGCATGTTGACACATAAGATGGAGCATAAGAGTGAGCAACCAGTGCACGACATAAGATGGGCAAAAGGTGCAATGTTTGCCGAATGACTACATAAGATGGAGCAAAGTGGGGTCACCACAGTGACCGGACATTAAGATGGGCAGACAACAGGCAGTTTGTGTTGTCACCACCAGAATGACTGGAGCATTAAGATGGGCAGACAACAGTCATTTGTGTTGTCACCACCAGAATGAACATGGGCATAGACAACAGGTCAGTTTGTGTTGTCACCACCAGAATGACTGAGCATTAAGATGGGCAGACACAGGTAGTTTGTCCACCACCAGAATGACTGGAGATTAAGATGGGCAGAAACAGGTCAGTTTGTGTTGTCACCACCAGAATGACTGGAGCATTAAGATGGGCAGACAACAGGTCAGTTTGTGTTGTCACCACCAGAATGACTGGAGCATTAAGATGGGCAGACAACAGGTCAGTTTTGTTGTCACCACCAGAATGACTGGAGCATTAAGATGGGCAGACAACAGGTCAGTTTGTGTTGTCACCACCAGAATGACTGGAGCATTAAGATGGGCAGACAACAGGTCAGTTTGTGTTGTCACACACCAGAATGAACTGGAGCATATAATGGGCAGACAACAGTCAGTTAGTTGTCCCCCAGAATGACTGGACATAAGATGGCAGACACAGGCAGTTGTGTTGATCACCACCATAAGACTGACATAACATGGGCAGCAACAGTCAGTTTGGTCGCCACCAGAAAGCTGACATTAATGTGCAACAACAGGTCAGTTTGTGTGTCACCACCCAATGACTGGAGCATTAAGAGGGACAACAGGTCAGTTTGTGTTCACTCAGAATGACTGGGCATAAGATGGAGACAACAGTCATTTTGAGTACAAAATGATGAATTAAGATGGCAACAACAGCATTTTGTACAAAATGACTGGGCTTGAGGCAGACACAGAGTTGTGTGCACACCAACTGAGCTAAATGACAACAGGTCATGTGTCCACAGATGAGACTGAGAGACAACAGGTCATTTGTGTGTCACACCCACTCAGAATGACTGGAGCATTAAGATGGCACACGGTCAGACCACACAAGCTGGCATTAGATTCAAGACAACAGTTTGTGTTGTCACCACCAGAATGACTGAGCATTAAGATGGCAGACAACAGGTCAGTTGTTTTCACCACCAGAATGATGGACATAAATGGGAAGTCATTTGTACAGATGCTGGGCTTAAGATGGCAGAAACAGGTCAGTTTTGTTGTCACCACCTGAATGACTGGAGCATTAAGATGGGCAGACAACAGGTCAGTTTGTGTTGTCACCACCAGAATGACTGGAGCATTAAGATGGGCAGACAACAGGTCAGTTTGTGTTGCAGCACCTAGAATGAACTGGAGCATTAAATTGCAGCTCAAAACACGTTCAGTCTTGTGAACGAATGTCATATGCACTGACGCACAGTGTGGTGTCAGTATCATGGCACAAGCCTTTAGTGCACATAAACCCATGGGCTGGCCAGGTCCTGAGGCCCTACCTAGCCCATGTTTTACATTGTCTATATTTCATACTGGTATTTGTGTCAGCCTATCACTGAATGATGTTGGTTACATATAAATAACATGTGTATCAGTGTATTTTATCTTCAAAAAAAAAGGAACATATACATATACATATATAAAGTACATAAATAGATAATTAAAGGTCTGAATCACAAAACAACTAGCAATTCTGTATAAACTCGTCTCACATGACAGAAAGACCCCCTCCCCCGGTCAATGCACAAAGCGTCAGCTGTCCATCAACTAGGTGAAGACAATTCTTTCTTTATCATAGTCCCACCAGTCTGTCTCTCATTTCCAAAGAAAGAAAAGAGAAAATAGATGAAAGTACATCTACCGGGAATCCAACCCTCGTCACCCGCGTGGCAGGTGAGTATTCTACCACTAACCACCAGTGCTGTTTGCGATATCAAATCTGGAGTACATGGCTGCATCAACTGAGTCATCCGCTAGAAATCGATATGAAAAAGTTGTTATACTTACCTTCCACTCGTGTCACAAATCAATATGATGTATGTGTACTTGTCTGGGTTCTTAATGTCAGGTTATTATCATTGCTCGATCTCTGTTATCGTTAAAGTTCTGTCTGAAGGCTACTCTTTTCACATCTTGATAGATGTTCCTTTCGTTATTCCTTTCCCGGTGCCCTTCTCTCTCTCTCTCTATCTCTCTCTCTCTCTCTCTCTCTCTCTCTCTCTCTCTCTTTCTCTCTTGGCTAGCCCAAATCCTGTTATTACGCGAAACGCAAGCAAAGAATAAATTCATGCTCACAAGCCTAAATTTCTAAGTGCTACACTAACTGAGAATACACAAAAAGAAATGTATATTCACATCTGGGGGACCAGAGGTCCCTGTCCTGACGTGGACCTCCGAGAGACATTCACTCTCAGGATCTCAACTCTGAATTACTGGACAGCTGAATGTTTCTCAACTATATTCTTCCTTGACACGTTTCTAGAACTGTCTGTATTGGGTACAGCTGTGTGTGCATTAAAGCTGGATTAAACATTCCATCAGGTTAGTATGCATCGTTAATCATTTGCGTTGTTGTATACAAACACTTTATCTGAATGTAAGAGTGAATGAGGGGGAGGAAATGAAAGGAAGGGGTTGATGAAGTGTGAGAGAGTAGGGAAGGGAACGGTAAGATAAAAAGGTGTAAAAGTGGACAACAAGCCAAGCTTGAAAATGCGGTAAGAGTGAGGGAGGGGGTAATCGGAACGCAGCATCAAAGTCCTGTCATCTATGTACACAGGTAAGCATTACATGCAGTCATGAGTGTTGAGTAGATGTTGGCTGCCCTTTGCTGTTCCGATCCCTGCTCCAGTATTTGCTGTTGACGTGACTGCTGCTTAATAAGGAACTACACTGCAGTGTTTAAGTCTGTCTGCTTTTCTGTGGTAGTGTATATCCTTTCCTGGACATTTAGGGGAAGAAAACTATGAAGTAGAGATTACTGTATATTTTTCTCTCATGAATGATAAACAACAGAATAGATTGGTCTTTGGATGGTTACAGCATCATTAAGTATGAAATAAATTTTGTATATTAACAAAGACTGTGCATTTCACACAGAGAACACCAAAGTGACTTTTGAGGAAATCAGATTTCACTGACCCTAGTCATGACGATGGTCACAGTCTAAACAGAATGTGTTGTTGTTGTTGTTGTTGTTGTTTGGTTGGTTGGTTTTTATTGTTTGTTTGTTTGTTTGTCCGTTTGTTTGTTTGTTTGCTTTGTTTTTGTTTTGTTTCGCGCGTGTGTGTGTGTGTGTGTGTGTGTGTGTGCTTTTCTATTTGTTTGTTTTTTGTTGTTGTTTTGTTGTTGTTGTTGTTGTTGTTGTCATCGTCTTTGCCAGGCAAAACTCCTTTGTTTCCATGGGTTCTTTAATGGATGATGATTGAAAGCTGCGCACGGGACTCAAAGACAGCACATAGACTTCCACACAAAGGCTTGTAGAGTGGGGAGAAAATTTTCTGTTTGACCTGTAATTGAACCCAAATGTCTCATGTCCCAGTGGGATGTTCAGTCCACCAGGACACACACTCTGCACGAATTTACTCCTAACGTCGGGATGCTAACTTGAGAAAACCAAACCTGACACTCTAAACAAATAATTCAGTTCGGAGTTAAGAGTTTGTTCCAGACAGACCGATTTATCACGTTCATACAATCCCATATGCACTCCACCCAAAGCTGCCAGCAATTATATGGAAGACATTTTAAGTCAGCACAAAACCATATGCACTAGTATGATCTTTAAATGTGGAGGGGGAAGAAAGGCATGAAACACTAAGCTGACACCACCAGAATGATAGAACTCTTAAGATGGGCAGAGAAAAGGCCATGTTTTTAATGTTGTGGCCTGGGATTGAACTTGAGATATACGATCTTGAGTGGGGCTGTATTCCAAGAACTGACCAGCCTGGGTGGACAAAAATCGACAGTGGCCCACCCAACAGTTGAAGCCACAACCCTTGCATTAATTATGAGCATGACGCTCGAACAACGAAGCTGATGGGCAACAGAAGTAACTGAATTCAAACCTACAAAGGTTCCTAGCCACAGCTGAGCGTGCTTTTGGCTCAGCGGGAAGGATGGAACCACACAGCTGAGTCTCATCCACTTTGAAGATGAGTCGCTGAAAGCGCTGGTCGAATTTCCTAAGCACCACCACTTTTTCTGTCAGACCAGGTTGACGCCAGGAAATATGGGAGTAAGTGCAGACTACAACCTTGTCACGAAGTCTGAGTCTAAAATAGAACTCTATAGCACCATCACTATCATCGCCACTCTCATCATCATAATCACTGTGGACAAACTGTCCCACCACAGTCTGTGGGTCTTCAAGCCATGCTATCATAGTGACCTCAGTGTCGGTCAGCATGGAGGTACGTGTGCTGGAGAACTGAAATGAGTGGTGTGGGGGAATAGTGAGACAGGAGAGAAGACAGGAACAGTGCAGAAGGTAGGGCAGGGAAAACAATACAGATGAGCAAGCACTGAACAAGATCAACCAACACATTGGTGGGCCCACAGGAACTGTTTCTGGCAACTTTGAAACGACGTGAGCTTGCATGGTTTGTTCATGTCACCTGGATATACGCTGGACATGATATGAATGCTGCAGTTTGAAATCAACAAATAAATTATACATATACATATGTTATATATATATAATATATATATATATAATATATATATATAAAACACAACACAATAACACACACACACACACACACAACACCCACACACACACCCCACACACACACAACACACACCACACAGTCTCTGGTGAAATCATACATATTCATGTAAGTGCACACATGTGAACACCTTGGTATGCACACGCATACACACACAAGCACATTTGCACGCACTAGAATTGATCCTCTTTCATAACATTTGCACACATGTGACACTTGTGTGCACACGACATACCACACACACACACCATTTCACAGCACACACAATGATCATGTCTATACACACACAGACACCACACACACACACACACACACACACACACACACACACACACACACACACACACACACAACAACACTACACTACATACATACATCATACATACATACATACACACATTTACAAAGAGAGAGTGGGAGGGAGGGAAGGAGAGAAAGAGAGAGAGAGAGAGAGAGAGTGCAAGAGCGCGTGAGAGAGAGAGAGAGAGAGAGAGAGAGAGAGAGGGGGGGAGAAAGAGAGAGAGAGAAGATACTGTATCTATACCACACGGTGACCACTCCTATATCGATGTTTCCTGCTGCAATATACTTTCCCAATGCCGAAGATTTCAGTGACAGTACATAAAATTCCACAGTTATTTCAACCAATATTCAAAAGTGCTTATCACAACAGCTATCCCATGAGAAACAAACTGTGCACAACATTTTACAAGCAAAAGAACAACGAGAACAGTAATAATACCAGCAATAACTGAAAACAACAAAACTATCAAACTATCAAAACTATATGAATTAAGACGATTTTGTTTCAGTATGCAAATGCTTTGTCAAGTATTAGGATTCTGGTGACACATTTTTAAATCAGATAATACATCTCATGTACAACAAATGTAAAACAAGGTGTTACAAAACAGCAAGCACGCAAAAATGCTTGGTTTGATTTTATTTAAAACAAATTCTTCATGATATCGCAATAAATCATGTATGGAAGAATCAGTCTTTTTCTTATTGTTTTTGTTATTGTTGTTTAAAACCAGCCGATTGCGTAGAGCCATATCAGGGCTATAACCATTTCAAACCGTACTCAATACCTCACTGAAAAATAAACACCTGGAAAAACAAAATTAAGAACACATATCAATGCATTCGAGCACATAATCTAACGATATGTTCCTGGTGTTGACTATTCCATCCAGTTTATCACTAAAGGCTCATAAAACCAAACAAAACCTGATGCAAATCAGCATAACAAAGGACACGAAAATTAGACAAAAACTAACCAATTTAATAGTACAGTTCCTTCACACACCACATTCCCTTGGAGCCAAAAACAGAGTTAATACATGTGCTCATTGATCAGTCCTCACAGAAAGTATGTAAGTCTTCATGTAACACACACTGGTGAATGGACCAGAAAGGCAGAAAATAATAGGAAAACATGGCAGAAGGCAAAGGAGTAAGGTAGAAACAAATAGAGTGAGAGAAGAAAATGTAAATGTTTGGCATAGAATTTCCAAAAGGTGGGGATATAGTTTATACAGAAAGCGCCAACTGGGGTTATAAAACAGCACGTGCACTAAAAAAGCTTAGTTTCATTTTGCTAGAATAAATATAAAAAAGATTCTCCATGATACTGGAAAGAATCAAGCACGGAGCAAGCAATCAACTTTTAATAAACATAAACTGGAACATTAATGAAAGAGACAACTCGGATACACATTTGCCTGTTTCTGGAATCATCAAAAAAGTATAAACACATGAAGATTCCTTTTCTATAATAAAATTACAAGTAGCTACTGTTTGGAACCTTGTCTTATAGATATTTCAAATTTTCACCACAGAAAAATATGGATACTTCGAGTCAAACATTTCCAAAAGAAGACAGAAAAAGTACAGTTTGTATTGTGATTGAAAAGGAACTTCAGTTCTGGAATAATTGTACTGGATATACATGTGTGTTTGTACATATATATATATATATATATTCTGTGTGTGTGTGTGTGTGTGTGTGTGTGTGTGTGTGTGTGTGTGTGTGTGTGTGTGTGTGTGTGTGTGTGTGTGTGTGTGTGTGTATGTTGAAATTGATGAAAAAGTATCAGTCAAAATGTTTACCTTCAGAAATATGTTGTTGTAAATCCATTACACAACCCATATGACTTACTAAAGGAAGAGCATTTGCAAATGCATGGTGCAGACTATGTCTATGCCTGCATTTGGAAAATTGAAAGATTTTGAGTTACTTACGCCTTTATATTCCCGTTGATGATGGTAATAATGGTTACTTAGAATATGAAACAACTTTTGTTAAGATCTGAAACTATTATATTCATATCCAGCATGCGCTTTTTGGCCCTGTTTTTTATGCTAAATAAACGTGGTCTAAATAATACGTTCTTCATACACCACACACACACAACACACACACACACACACACACACACACACACACACACACACACACACACACACACACACACAAACTGAAACACACACACATATACACGCACACTCAGACACACACACAAACACTCACACACACACACACACACACACACACACACACACACACACACACACACACACACACACACACACACACACACATTGGGGGAGGGTGAGAGAGAGAGAGAGAGAGAGAGAGAGAGAGAGAGAAAGAAAGAGAGAGAGAGAGAAACAACATGTATACACGATTTTCTCTTTCTTTCTCTCCATCTCTCACTTTCAAAGTTGAAACAAATTACCTTTTCATTATCCATTTGAGAAAAAAAAGTGCGCACGTCTTTTTAAAACTACAAACATTACTGCAACTGATATAATTACGACATTTCACTTTCTTCACAATGATGTATGAGCTGAAGGAAATACCGTGAAGAAAAACGTCACTGAAAGTGTTTTATTGACATTGTCATTAAAGTATTTGGAGAAAGTGAAACACTCATCCGTTCAGTGACGAGATGCATGATTTATTGGAGCTGATCCAATACACAGGAGAGTCACGCCGCACGATGGAAACACGATTGTGTTCAGCGAGGAGATGTATGATTTATTGGAGTTGATCCAATATATAGCACGCCATCCAGTGTCTATTTCTTGTTCTTTCTGCAACGTGCTTATCAAGATCAAGATGAACAAAGGGTCGTGTTGCATCCCTAACGATCGCACGCACTGCTTGATCTCCCTGTTCAGTTTGCATTTCTTAAGATAACGTCTCCGCGCTCGGAATGAATTCCATATGCACTGCCATCACTAATGGCAAGTGATGGAGAAGATCCAAAAAGATTATGACATTGCACGTAAGCTCCACGAATTGTTAAGATCTTAAGGTCCTATCTAGCTTATGGCTTTTAAACGAATATTCAGAAACTGTGCACTAAACTGCCTAAGCACAAGTGGGCAGTGTGGATGTATAGTGCATGTGTTATATTTTTCATTAAGCTTATTTTGAGCCACACCAATATTTTAAGCACAAATCCAGTGTATGTATGTTCTTTATTTTGAAAACATGACTTTTTAAACACAAAACCAGCATGTGTATATTCTTATTTTGAAAACATTACTTTTTCAAAACACAGCTAGTGTGTGTATATTCTTCTTTATTTTGAAAACATTACTTTTCAAACGCATAGCCAGTGCGTATGTCCTTTATTTTGAAAACATGACTTTTAAAACACAAACCCCGTTTGTACATGTTCGTCTTTATTTTGAAAACATGAGTTTTTGAAAACAGAGTCAGCATTTGATGTGTTTCCACACACAGCCAATCTGTGTATATTCTTTCTATGAAAACATGACGTTTGTGAGCACAGAGCCAGCATATGTATATTCTTTTCATCGTACAAGTATTGTGTGTATAATCTTTACAATGAAAGCATTACGCGTGTGAACATTGCCTTTTTTTAACTTACATACCAGATTTGTTTTTTACTTTACAGCGAGACCATCGTGAGAAACTTAGAAGGCAGAATGCCCTGAGATAAAAGATGGATGAAAATGATAAACAATCTTCGTTTTGCAGATGACACCGTTCTAATTGCAAAAAATAAAAGAGACCTACAAAATCTTGTGAATTTAATAGAAATTAAAAAAAAAACAGAAATAAGGGGCTGGAGCGAAATAGCAAGATGACTGAAGTCATGGAAATCAGTAAAAAAAATATTTAAAAAACCAAGATATCCCCGAATGCAAAATAACAGCAAATGGCACCAAATTGAGACAAGTTGATCAGTTTAAATATCTGGAAACAGTCATCTGATCAGACGGCAGATGCACATTAGAAATAGCCAACAGATTCAGCCAGGCTAAAACAGCATTCAAGAAAATGGAAAGCGTTCTTACCAAGAAATGCCCATCAATTCCCATCAGGAACAGAGTTCTTCAGTGTCATGTGGAACTGATGTTGTTGCATGGACAGACAACATATAAAATCAGAACGAGATTGAGGCAGCCAAAATGTGTTTCTAAGAAGGATGTTAAGAGTTCCATGGACCACAAAGAAAGGAAATGAGACAGTCTTGAAAGAGGCAAACAGAAAAAAAACAGTAATGAAGAAGATTATGAAAAGACAACATTTATAAGACATTTGATGAGGCAAGAGCAATTGGAGCACCTAGTCATGACAGAAAAGATGGTGGAAAAAAGAGCACCAAGAAAAAAGTATTGGATGGACTTACACAGTGGAGGAATACACAGAGGGTGGGAGAAGCACTTGCGGTGACAAACGATGAATTCACATGGAGGGCCATGATCAAAACACCATGTGGCAGGATGCATGATGATGATGTTGACATCAGGAATCTCTTAGGATACGCAAATCAAAGCAGTGTGTGGTGAGGATACCAGATCGTCTGTCAAAATATCTGAATATATGAATATAAGTGTGGTTATATAACAGTCTAAAAACTGACAGAAAGCTGATATTGATATGTTTTTGGTCAGACATTTAGCTATTGTCGCATTGAATTTTCAAATTGATGTCTTCACAAACCTGCATTTAAGGACAAGCTGACCTGACAGCTGAACATACATCAAGCATAGTGACTATAATTCTTCTGACCATCAAGGTCTATAGCAGCCTGGAAGAAATGGGGAATAAAACTCGTCAAATTCATCACCAGATGTGACCTGACCGTGTTTATGCTGAATGACAGAGGAAGCAAAAGAATAACCATCATAAATTGAGCAAAATTTCTGATTTAACATACTTCTGGATTTCTGATTATTCGTCGTAAATACTGAAGGAAAGTTGATACTTGTGTCTTTTTCTTGACATATTAAATATATCTAGAACACACTGACTTATTTTTGGGGATAAAATTCCTGATTTTGAAAATATGTTTATAAAAAAAATCATACTACCTGTCTTAAGTACTCAAGAAAAGAAACAGTTTATATGCGTATTTTATGCAGTCTTTTAAGGATAATCACTACAGCTGATCTTAGCTTTAACGTGGAAGTAAACCTTAACTGGTAACCAAAAACAATCTAAATCGAGCACCTTTTTCTCCTTTTTTCAAATAACGCTGATTACATACTCACACTCAATCTGTATTTCTTCAGAGAGCAGAGATATTTATCATCCAATTTGGTTTTCTGTGATTGTTTTTTTTTCTAATTGATTTCTTTTCTCTTTACTTACAGCTAATTGGTTTACAATATGTCAGAAATCATACATGACTATTCACATCCACATGAAGGATTTTTATTCTCTGTATATAAAAACATGAGTGTATGTTTACAGAGAAGGTTATTTGGCGCAGCTCACCAGCCTGCACATGCTTTCTTTTCTCTCTCTCTCATATAAAGGCACACACATGCATACAGGTTTGCGTGCATGCACGTATGTATCATACATACATGTCATGTACACACGCACAGACACACACAACCATTTACTCATACACACACGGACACTTTCTCACACAGATCACAAAGGGTTCTGCGTGGTTAAGGCAAACAGAGAGTGGCTCTGCATCTTTCTTTCCCTATTATTCAGGAGCTTATCAAAGCACTGACAGAACAGTAACGTGCTATGATGGCTGTGGCTCAGCCAAAGGGTTTAAGTCTGCTTATGAATTGATGGTGGACGTGACCAAGTAATCCCACAATGAGCACAATGATTTTGCATGGATAGCCTATGTCGCCTATTCTTTGATACAGTGGAAGATACTTGTTATACTTGTTTTGGTGGCATTCATTACTGAATATATCAAAAAGGACTGCCACCTCTATGAGTAAACAAGTCCTGTTTCTGTTGTCAATCACATTCATATCTGGCCTTGTGTGTACAATTCCTTCAAATGAAGCATTTGATTAAACTGTCATCAAAATGTGAGGATTTAATGACTGTCTTTTAGTGTGTATTCACCCTGATTAGCGTGACTGACTGCATTTGTAATGATGTTAAATATTCTGTCGTGGCAGTTTTGGATACATTCTTGTTCTCTCTGCAACTGTTCAGCAAGTGACTGACTGTTTCTATACAGAAACCACACCTAGCACATTGTTGTGGTAACGTCTGTGGGTAGTAGATATGTAGACGCACATTACACTCAGGTAGTTGCAGTCTCGATTTCACCACGAAGTTGATAAGTACGTCATTCAGGGATAGGTTGGTCAGGTAGCAGGAAGATAGGGAGTGGTTGATGCTGTCGATACGTGCCAATTGTCCCTGGCACTTCAGTCCCTCTGTCTGCCCTGTTGCCTACTGCGCTTGAACCTTGAAACAATACCTTGGGTTGGAGAAAGACAACAGAATCCCCTCATTTTTCTTGCATCTCATAATGTACAGCTGGTGGTCAGTGATGAGGAGCTGCACTCTAAGCTTTACACAAAATTCGTTATGATGGATCCAAGAAGATTTGCACCAGTGTCCTTGGACGCCTTAACCAGTCTTCCTTTGTCGTCTTTCTTGAAGCTGGCGAAATTTTGCTCATCAGTCCTTCAACTGCTGCTGTGCATTTGCATTTGGTGAGATGAAGTGTAAGTGATGACCTGGCAGTGTGTCTGGTCTGCTCATCATTAGTGTTCAGCACACTCAACAGGACGGACAGCTTCTTGGCGTAGTACATGGAGCGTGAATGGAACAGTCCCATACCACCCTCACTCCTAGGACTGAAATGAAGGATCAGGTTGAGGACTTGTTCAGGTCCTGCCAGTTTCTCACATGAGAGATGATAGTGTCCTCAATAGTGTCCAGCACTTTATCTTTGATCGCCTGTAATTTGGCAGCCACTGTTAGTCGGGCTACATCAATGTTGGCCATGGAGTCTTTGAAATCACTGATGATCTTGTCCAGCTGCTCTTCTTCAGATGTTGCACGGAGGTTGATCTGATGGTCCGGGTATAAGTAAGAGCACTCCTTGTCAAACATAGGAATGGGCAAATCCTGGACACTGACTTGAGTGGAGGCAGTGCTGTTAGCATACATGCATACATACATATATACATACATAATACTACATACATAATACATACATATATACATACATACATAATACATACATACATCATATACATACACTATACATACATACATACATATACATACATACAAATACACTACATATACATACATATACATACATACATACATTCTTACATACATACAACATCAGTCATTAAAAAACTAGGGATGCACTCTGGTGTCTGTATGGAAAGCATTGAGTTTGTGCTCCTGTCAGGCATGTAGAGACCAGATCTCACCACCATTCAGAAGAGTTCTCACGACGCATGCTTTGCAGACCTATACCTTGTTCTCAGCCAACTAGTTGTCTTATAGTCTCTTTTTCAACCTGGACATAATAGTGGCTGTCTTTCTCACGCGCTTGTTCAGCTCAGCATCAAGACAGAAAGACACAGAGATGATTGAGTCTAGGTACACGAAGTTGTGAACAACATCTAACTTGATGTCATGTGGAAGGTCCACATTTTGCCCCCTGACTTGAGTTTTTACAAGGTTGATGGTGAGACCAAAGCGTCAGCCAGCGTCGCTCCAACGACTTATGAGTCGTTGAGAATCTTGTTCCGAGTGGATAATAATCGCAGTGTCCTTCACAAAGACAAAATATTACAGAATGTTTTGATGAACTTTGGATTTCAGATTTGCTTAAAAATATTGAACAGCTTTCCATCCTACCTAGTTCAGAGATAGATGCCTTCCAGAGCAGATCCAATTGTGTACTTCAGCAGCACAGCACATGATACCACAAACAGCGTATTCTGAGGCCACAGCCCTGTTTCACGCTGCTAATGTCAACGATGTTAAGCCATCAAAGACCACTGTGTCCTTCACATCTTCATCAAAGGACTTAATGATGCTCAGAAGTCCAGGTGGACCATTGATCTTGGGAAGGATCTTAAAGAGGCTGTCCTTTCTGACAAATTTGAAGGCCTTTTTTAGATCAATAATGGCCGTAAAAAGTGGCTACCTCTGTTCCCTGCATTTTTGCCGCCACTGCCTGATGGAGAAGATTATATCAATAGTAGATTTACTAGCTCTAAAACCGCACTGTGATTCTGGGTAAAATCTCTCTGCAAGTACTTGGAGCCTCTTCAGTGTGACTCAGGTGAAGAACTTATTGACAATGCTGAGGAGCAAGATGCTGTGGTAATTATTGCAATCGCTCCTGTCATGGATACCAAAAGCCCCTTTAAAATCCTTCATAGACGACACAACAGTGCTTTCCTCAAAGAAGAGGAAGAACATAAGCTCTCAAAGAATTTAGACAAGGCAATGTAGCCAAAACAGTGACGTTCATGTCGCCAGTCAGTCCATTCCAACACTAAACAGAGGAACCAGTCAAAAGCAGTGGAAGGTGGTATGATGACTCCCCTGAAAGATACAAAAAAGGGAAAGGAAACCACACAAGTGGCAGTTGAGAGCCTGCAAGTAACAGAACAATGGGGCCTTCTTGGCCAAATACAAAGCCTGGTGCGTGCACTTTATATTGATCTCAAAACTTCTTTAGTCTCTACTGATATACGATATCAGGACTTGCAAAGTGAAATCCCTGGAAGCCAAAATCAACATATATACAAGGAAATGGCTTGGTGTACCACCTGGTCTCACTGACGTTGTATTTTTGCTTGGCAAAGCTGGAGTTATCCCTAAAATCTGTTGTTGAGGAATCATCATCATCATCAGGTGCCCTGCCGCATGGCGTTGTCGATCATAGACTTCCATCTGCCTCTATCTCTCATTGCCCCTAGCATCTCCCCCACCCTCCCCGTCCCCAGCCACTCTGCAAGTCCGTCCAGCATTTTCTCCCTGGGTCTACCCAGTGCTCTCTTTCCCTCCAGCTTTCCCGTTGTGACCAGGTGCTCCAAATCCCCCTTCCTCATAAAATGGCCTATAAATGTTGCCTGTCTTTTCCTAATCTTCCTTATGAGTGATCTATTTGTGTCTGCCTCCATCAAGACTGTCTCGTTTGTTTTCTTTGCTGTCCATGGAACCCTCAACATTCTTCTTAGAAACCACATCTCGGCTGCCTCGATCTTGTTCTGGCTTTGTTTATTGACTGTCCACGCCTCGCATCCATACAACAATATTGGTTCTATATAAAATTCAAGAACTCTCCTCCTAATGTTAATTGATAGGCATTTGTTGAGGAATACAAGGTGGGAAAAGTCAGGCTCTTCAGCATGCTTGATGACTCAGGAGATAAGGCTGTGAGATCAAGCCAATCCAAGCTAAGGCCTTGGAGGCAATGAAGCAAAATCTCATGGTCAGAGAAATAATAGGACATACGCACACCAGTATTCAGGGACTGGGATCAATAAAAATGGAATGGTGGTCAAAGGCCAATTGAAAGACTAAAGGATGTGATAATACAAGAGACAAGAAAGAAGAGTTTACCGAAAGAACCCACTAGGTAATCCAGCAAGGCCTACAGGGATGATGGACGACGTGGAAAATGCACACCAAAGAAGTTGCTCCTGGAATGACCTGCAGCATATGGCCCGTCTCAGAATAGTTTCATCATCGGATCTGTGTATGACATCCTGCCCTTGATTTCCCCTCTGCCAGGGCAAAAAGCTGTGGAACATGTCCTACTAAGCTCATGCAAGGTAGCGCTAACCCAAGAAAGGGAGTGCTAACCCAAAAAAGATTCACATGCAAGCTCAGTCAAGTGTTTCAAGAGATTGCACAAACGATCAGTACTGCCATCTGGAAATAAAAAACACACTTGCCACCAGAAGCTTTGACAACCTTCTTCACAGAAGGAGGTAGAAAACTGTGGTTTGAAAAAGCTGTGACCTCTGGAGCAGGGACGTGGAATCACCTGGATGACGATTGAGTTTGCACAGCAGATCTCTCACAATGGGGGAAAACGACAAGAAAACATCAGCAAGAGTTTCATGAGAGTGGATATAGTTCTTTACTCTCTTTAATCAAAACAAATGATTCTGATCGAACTTACTGTACTGTTGAAAGTAGAATGGAAGACGCCCATATCTACAAAGCTGAAATATATGTAATTTTGGCCGGCAGTTTGGGAAACTCCAACTTTCAAGCCAAAATGCTCCCTTTAGAATTTGGAGTTTGGGGATTGACAGGCGTATCAACCAATGACTTCATGAAACAGTTCTCAAGTGCTGGGAGAGAGAGAGAGAGTACCAGAGCCCTAAAGGCAGTGGCAGAAACAGATGAAAAGAATTCCAGCTAGATCTGGTCAAGGAGTAATTTCATAAGGCTTAAAATTCCCCTATAAGGTGCCATTGTCTGATAGCTAAGTGATTAAGAGATCTGCAAAAAGATTGGAATAAACTTTTGTAAATATGAAAACGATGTCAATGAGAAAGTTTCGTCCTCTTAAAACGTACATATACCATGTCTTCAGGTCTTGATGTATTTCGTGGAGTAAAGAATGGCACATACATAATACAGACTGTATGCCCCATTTTCAGCCATGAAACACAGTTAGACATGCTGACTGTGTTGTTTTTGTTTTCTGCTTGTTTTCTTCTCTGCTACATGATCAGATCACATCTGGTGATGAGTGTGATTTTTCCTCCGGTTCCTGCCAGCTGCCATTACTGTAGTGGTCAGAAGAGTTGTAGTCAACTGTGTGCACTGTCACTCCACTTTTCTTTACACAACCTAATCAGTTCTTTGATACAGCCATGGACTTAGGGTCTGATATTTTGAGTTCAATGCCAGCCCACAACAATAACAGTTGGCCTGTTTGCTGTACATCCTAATGTTTCCATCATTCTGATGATGTTAGTTTAGTGTTTGATAGGTCCTTTCTCCACCCATCCCTGTTTCAGGACCTTGTCAGTGTGAAGGGTTTTGTGTAGGCTCAAGGAGTCTGCCAGATAATTGCTGGCAGACTTGGATGTAGCATGCATGGAATTGTCCAAATGCGATGAATCCCTCTTGAACAAACTCCAAACTCTTGGTGTGACTTTGTGCAGTGCCACCCCATCTTGTACAGATAGAAACCTTTGCCAGTTGGCCAGTGCCTAGAGCTCACTTATTCGTTCAATCCTATTTGACAGTTAACCTCCATATCTGAAGGCAGTCTGCCATCTGCTGTCCACCACTTGTGACCCATTGAGATAGGTTGGTCGTCCATTTCCAGGTTGGAAGTATCTTTTCAGGTCATATTTCTGTGAAAATGGATCTGATCTTTTAACGCCCAAACCATGCTGTGTGATCTAAACAGGTTTTACTCGCTGATCTGTACATTGCCATAGTTTGTACAATATATTAAAGACTTGACAAACCCACTGTGCTGTACTAGCAATACGTTTTCTAACTGTTATTTATTTATTTATTTATTTATTAACTTGCTCATTCATTTAATAATGCATGTATTTCTTAGTATTTCGTATGCCCTGTCTTGTAATCGTGTACAGTGCGAGTCGAGTCCTGATTGATAAAGACAAAAAGCACCACTTTCCCAGTTTCTTTTTTGTTTTTGTTCGAGCATGGTTGCACATCAAATAGTCAGTCCAATGGTCTAGATGAAGGAAATGATCTTGCTCAAGTCTGCTTTGTTGCCTCATACCTGTTCTTCCAGAATTGCTCCATTTGGCCATTGCTCATTTCTGGGTTTTTTCTGAACAGTGGGCAATACTGTGCAATATGCTCCAGAGACTTTTATCCTCTCTGCCATGGACATTTATCTATGTTTGCCTGCTCCACTTGACATTTAAGTTGGAGACTTATGGTCCCATCTGGCATGGATATTCATCTGTGGGGAACAGCCCCACCTGGCACATATATTGGAGACTTTACTCCTGCCTGGCATACATCTTCACCTGAATACAGGAAGATGGAAAATATCACATATAAGACCCAGATCTAGTGTTTCGTGGAAATGGCCTTGTCCTTTCATACAAGATTCAGCCTGGACGGAGCTGATGTCTTTACTGCTCTTGAGAGGATTTCTGGTTTGGATCTCTCATTGCGCACGATGGATCCTGATTAAATGAGTTGTTGAACACTTTCTAGCTTTAATCCACATGTAGTTATATCAGTAGTGATGGTTGTGTTGTGATTGGCCATCAACTTTATATGCAGACTAGTGTAATGTAAATCAATTTTCGCTTCACATAATGTCTAGTCTACAAAGCCCAACTTCTTTTGCAGAAGAGAAACCGAGAGCATTGAAAAATGTATTAACATCTTATTAAATTCTATCGTGGATATTTAACGCACAGCAAATTAGAGCGAACCAATCAATTGTGAAAATTGGATGCTGTTCATGTTCATGACAATTGCTGGGGAAACGCCGAGGTCAAGATCATTCATAACATCAGCCTTCAGAGTCAGGGTTCTGCCTTGTCCACGTCGATGGTTGACACGGTCGCTGAGGTTGGCAGACAATATGTCACCCAGGGGAGTGGGACACCTTGTCTGCATTCAAAGGCTGTGCCTGATCAGTCTCAGTTGGCGTCTTCGAAGCGTCTTGCTCAAGGGTGAGAGCTTAGTCCGAGAGTAGAGCGCCTTGGTGGAGATTTTCTCTGGCCAGTAGATGCCGAGTGCCGAGCGGATCATACGCTGATGAGAAGAGTCGATCAACTTCGAGAGAGTTTCGGTCAGAGGTATGGACTCGAGACCATAGCATACGATGCTCTCTACTGTTGCCTTGAAAAGTCTTATCTTGATTTGGTCATCGGCCTTCGAGCTGAAAATCGGCTTCAATTTATTCATCGCTGCCCATGCTTTGACGAAGCGTTCGTCTACTACTGAACTTGGAGACGAGGTGTCAATTCCGAGGTAACTGAACTGTTCACATGTCTGAACCACCTCACCGGACTGGGAAAAAATTCGATGAGGAATGGTCGTGGCCGAGGTGCATGACTTTCGTTTTGCTGTGGTTGATTTTGAGACCAACAGCTGACGCATTCCTTTCGAGATTTTGAAGAACTCTCTCTATAGTGTCGGCCGATTCGCAGACCAGAGCGATATCGTCAGTGTAAGCCAAGGTGCTGATCTTTATTGCTGGATGTCGAGAGCTCCGTCTCTCTATCAGGGTGAAACCATTGTCGTCGTGCAACGTCTTTCGAAGGACTGATCTAGAACAGTGATAAATAGATATGGAGACAACGTGTCACCTTGGAGGACGCCAGATGCAGTGATAAAGAGGTCTGTGTTGCCGTGATTGGTCCAAACAGAAGCTGATGTGTCGGTGTAAAGTTGCATCACGTCTGCCGTAATGTCACTGGGTACTCCGTACAGCGAAAGGATTTCCGGTATAGAGCTTCGGTCGAGTGAGTCGCATGCTTTCTTGAAATCAACAAAAACAATCGACGCTGTTCGTTACGTCGTACGGCACATGTCCAGTACGCACTTCAGAACCATTGCTTGCTCTGAAGTCGATCTTCCCGCTCTGAAGCCACTTTGCAAGGGTAGCTGTTGAGGTTCGACTACCGATTTTATGCGCTTGAGAAGAACCTGAACCAACATCAGTTTGATGGCTCTTCCTCTCTCAGTATCTGCTTTTCTCCTCACTTAGCAGATATTATGTATCTTTTGTACGCGCATTGAAATGTTTGTAAGGCACAATTGGAAGATAATCGGTGAAAAGCTGATTAAGTTTCAGGCACCTTGTTTGCATTTCACAATCTATCAGCTAAAGTTTATTTTAGTTTAAAATCCAGTTGTATACTTTATGTTTACAACACAGTTTCCCACAAGCGTGATATTAATACAGATGTGTGGATGTGTGGATCAATGAGAAGGCAAAAAGTACAAGTCATATGGGGACATATCAGGATTGACAGGACTTGTCAAAACAGTCATGTAAGTCACAGAACATCGAAGAAGAACCAGAAGCAAAGAGAGAAATGACAAGACAACACCCAAGGCTGACACTCATCAATTCCCTGAGAGAATGACAGAAACAAAAGGCAGGGAAAGAGCTGGTTGCCATGTCATCACTGTCACCGTAACAATCAAAGAGACTATGGGATAGGGAAAACATAAACGTTATGTGTCTGTTCTTGTACTGCACTGGAATGTGTACTCTTCAATCTGCCATGTCTATCAATGGCACTGACATTCCAATTTTACCACATACACATGACGTTGGTGTCACATTCGATCAGACGATTTCCTTTAAATGGCACATTTCCAACATTTGTAAAGTGGCCTATCGAGAACTAGGGAAAATCGGTGCTATTCGCTATTGTCTTTTCATTAATGTCACTAGAGCACTTGTTTATGCGTTTGTTCTATCATGTCTTGATTATGGCAATGTACTCTTGGCTGGTCTCCTAAAACATATTCTCTGTGGACTCCCGACAGTTCAAGGTAATACTACATACCTCATTTTCGCATCTTCCAAATATGAGTATATTGCGCTCTTCTGAAATCGATTTACTGGCTTTCTTTTTAATCAAGAATCAGTTACAAACACTCCTCATCATGCATTGGATTTGTCTCTGAAACAGACCCTCAGTAACTCTGTACACAAAAACTTTGCACCTTTTTCTGATTCCAGAGTTTCTGTGTTCCATCTTCCCAACCAAATCGGTTAACATAGATTCCTTACGAAGGTTCAGCAATATGGAATGAACTTTGTGTCTGCATTACACATTAAGCATCAATCACTTTATCCAAATATGCTCTGAAGACTCCTTTTTATTGTATATATGAGGGAATCAAATATACATTCGTATATATATATATATATACATATATGTATATATAATATAATGTGTGTATATGTGTGTGTGTGCTGTGTGTGTGTGTATGTACATGTATATATATATATGTATATACAGAGAGAGAGAGAGAGAGAAGAGATTGTTGTTGTTGTGCTTGTTGACAACAGCAACAGCAGAGAACAAAACAGAAAAGTCAGAGTGAAATGAAACAGATTGCTTTCGAAGAAAACAAAAACAAAAAATCGCTATGGCAGACAATTCATCGTCAAAATATTCTGTTGTTGCTGCAGTTACCAGACAATTCTTTCTGTTCACATCAGCATTCCATTCACTTTGTATCAGCCTTTTGGTCAGTGGTGAAATTATTACAAATCAGTCCTACACGAACATCACCATCAATAACGCTGTTGGTCCACTGAAGTTCAGTGATGTATGTCCAGGTGTGGAATATATCTATAACAAATCAGATATTGAAATCCTGCTGGTTAACCCATCAGATTGTAGGTATTTGCCAGATTATACAGCACACCATGGAGTGGTGTACGGGCTGTGTGGGGGTTCTGCTGTGTACTGCCTTTTGCATATTGAGGTACCACAGGGTATGCTTGTACAGGCTCACATTCAAAGGTTAGAGTACTGGTGTGAGTCCAGTCTATGGGAAATGGAAGTCTTTGCTAAACCTGGTCGAGATGAACTTTTTAGAATGGAATGCTCTGTTCATTCACTTGATGAAAAAGTATTTGACTCGGTCGAAATCATATGTATTTCATGCATCGCAACATTCCTCAAGTTAGAATTAAACTTGAGGCAATCAGAGATCATGATTTACTTGTCCATTACATGTCAACATATTCTGGGTATATGATAGTTCCAGGATTGAGAATGAACACACTTACACCCTTCAATATTTCTGTAGAACTGAAAACACATCATTGGGTATGTCATCATGCTGAGTTTTCAGATACATTGTGAGCTTAATACTAATGAATTTTACTTGTTAGAACTAAAGTATAAAAAAACAAATGCTTATCATCAAACAGTCGAACGAGTGTGCAAAAACCATGACTCACGATCAAGTGTCGTGCCGTCATCGTCTATTCATATTTGTTTTCATATGGAAACAGGATTTTTAAACCGAGTACATGCTTACCAAAAAATGCTATTTTCTTTTCATTCTCAATCTCATCGACCAGAAAACCTCCTTAGTGGATTTTTCAACTGCTCGGTAGATTACTTTTCCAGTTTTCAGACTCACCTGGTTTGTAATCTGATGATAGAATGTGAAGAAGCGCAGGATGAAACAGAAAACTGTCCCTTCAGTGGTCCAGGTTGTCAGGGTTTGGTAGCTTCACGTAACAAGTGCTTTCAATACTTTAGACTTGACAAAAGCCCAGGTCACCAAATATGGACTGGAACTGTTTGAGAACAGGTGGAAAACTAATTTCACTTAAAACAAGACAGGAACAAGAAGACTTTCAAAGCATCTTTAAAAAAATGCACACTGTTGATACAGTTATAGGTCTTAAGTCAGGTTGGGAATCTGTTCCTGTCATGTACAGCATGCTTCGTAAATGGTCTGACAGCACTGTGATGTACAACGTTGATCACTTTCTTATTGATTATCCATACTGGCCTTCAAGGAAAGTAAGCTTGTGCATCTTTTCAACATGATGCTCATGTTTAGTTTGTTAGAAAGGGGCTTTGCAAGTGGAATGGGTGTGTGAAACAAAACCACACTTAAAAAGTATTATTCCCGTCCAGACTGTTGTCTTCCTGATTTGCATTCAATCCAACCTACTTTCACACAAACAAAGCAGATCTTGTTCCTTTGCCTAGGTAGTCATGTAAAACACACTCTTTTGTCATGTGATTCAGACGTTCATTGTGGACTGATTATATATCCCAATATTGCTGGGTATTGATTATGAGCACTCAGAACGACGCACTGGATCCTTTTGAAAAAGCTTCTGTATCAACTGTTGCCATGTTTATATGCATTGAAGGTATAACAACAGTGCCATACACACTAGTGTGTGACTTTAGACAGGACTGTCCAGATAACAGTGATGAATCGTTCTGTGTTCACTCTTGTCATGGATTTCTGTGCTTCAATGGCCAGTGTGTACAGCACAGCCAACACTGTAACAGAGTCTCAGATTGCCTGGATGATTCTGATGAAGTCAGCTGTACTGAAAGCCGTACAGATCGTTTTCAGAACAAAGAGGCAGATAGAAGTCAACGCTTTTCATCAACCTGGATGGCACAGGTTACTTCACTCAGCAAGTGATGAAAGCCCATGACTCTTGTCCTGATACACATTACTGGTGCACAGAAGACTGGATGTATTGTCTCCCTATCTACACACGATGCAATGGACTGTCTGACTGTACATATGGAGAGGATGAACAAGACTGTGAGACAGTGACATGTCCTGGTTTTTTCAGATGTCGAACTTCCACTGTTTGTCTGCATGCAGATCATCTGTGTGATGGCAAGGATCAGTGCCCACAACGAGATGATGAATGGTTGTGTAACATGTCCTGTCCTGGAGATTGTCAATGTCAAGGTCACTCTTTCGTGTGCCCTCAACCTTTCTCTGTTGACCTCTTCCCACATCTTCGATATTTAGATGCCACAGGCTCAGGAATGACAATGACTAATATCAGTACCAATACATATCTTATTCGACTGAGTCTCTCAAAGTGTTCCTTATTTGATATACCACAGATAAAACTTCCAAACTTGCAGCATATCGATCTGGCCTGTAATCAGTTGAGAAGTATCAATATGAACGTGTTTACTGAACTAGCAAATTTAAGGATCTGATTCTGACAAACAACCCTCTTTCGTCGGTGACAGGAAAACATTTTCATATTTATTACCAACTAAAAACAATAGATTTATCACAAACACACTTGACTATATTTAACAATGAATATGTTATGCATTTACCTGAGGTACAACACTTGAATTTATCTTTTTGTGCCATTAATGTCATTGGAAATGTAGATTTTAAAAACATCCCAAAACTGACAGTATTAGATTTAAAAGGAAATCCAGTTAACACTTTCAATTTAAAGTTATTGCTAATTTTAAGCCATATTGAAATTATCTTTTCATCGAATTCAGATTTTGCTGTGCAAATCTACTTCCTGACAAAAAAGTAAAATGTTTAGCACCACAACCTATACTTTCTTCATGTACAGAGTTATTACGTGATGATCTGTACAGATTTTTCTATTGGTTGTTTAGCCTCTGTGCTTTTTCAGGAAATTTGGTTTGCCTCATGGCTCTAGTTGTCATTCAGAAAATGTACAGAGGCTCATTTATTACATCCATATCAAATTTCCATATTGCTAATATGAGCATGGGTATCAACATCAACATAGTTACAATAGCTAATGAAATATCTCATGGAAATTATGTCTATTTGGAAAAGAAATGGACCAACAGTATAATTTGTAAAGTGGCTGCTTTTCTGTCTTTTCTGTCGAGTGAGGTGTCAGTTCTGATCATCTGCATTATGACACTAGAT
Organism: Monoplex corrugatus; assembly: GCA_030674185.1. Taxonomy (NCBI): domain Eukaryota; kingdom Metazoa; phylum Mollusca; class Gastropoda; order Littorinimorpha; family Ranellidae; genus Monoplex; species Monoplex corrugatus. Next base: position 8,511,622 of record JAPXFY010000033.1, read on the forward strand.
CACGTCATCACCCTTTGTTTCCCATTACCTAAGTGGACATTCAGTCGATGGCCAACAGCGGTAGCTTGTGCAGTGACATGGTTCATTGGGGCAGTGTTGTCAGTGATACCTTTTCTCCCTGGACTGTCACACTGGGGTCTTGATGGTCAGCCTGGTCTATGTCGTATGGCTTTTTTGACTGCTACAATGTAGCCAACAATTCAGATGGTTCACTGTCACTGTTATTATCAACTTCATGTTGTGTTCAGTTGTAGCAGTTTGTCAAGTCATCATTTACAGAAAGTCACCAACATTCATGATTGCAGCTGATCCAACGAAGAGGACAGTTTACGCTTCGTTCTCGTTGTTGGTGAAAATCACCATGGCAAATGCAATGTGCTGGTTTTTATTTGGCCTGATCAAGGCGGTAACTTTGTGTGGTATTGCTGTATCAGACAAAGTGCATGTGGCTATGGTTGTGTTCATGTTACCACTGACCTCTGCACTCAGTCCTTTGCTGTACATGTGGACTATTGCAATACAGCGAAAACAAAAAGCACAGGAAGAAAAAGTGCTACAGATATTGAAATCACGACTGTCATAGTCAAATTAATCAATAATGCAGTGAACGCTCATACATTCATGTAACAAACAGACCTGTCCAGTGCAATTCTGATCTAAAGGAAGAACAAAACATTGTAAACATTTTCGATTCCTCCATAATGTTCCAGATTCCATGGGAACCAGAAAAAAAACACGAAAAAAAGAATCAGAACGCGTATTCAATACAAGACAAGACAGGCGAAAATTTTCGGCCAACTGGCCTTTGTTAAGCGTAAGATCACAAACAAACAAACACCAGATACAAAACATAGGAGAAAATGACTGAAACTTCTCTGCTGCTCCGTTTGTGATCTTATGCTTGACAAAGGCCTGTTGGCCAAAAATTTGCGCCTGTCTTGTCTTGTTGTATCAAATACGCGTTCTTATTCCTTTTCTCGTGGGTTTTTGTTTTGTTTTTTTTTGGTTCCTGTTTGCTTGAACCGGGCAGTCACATTGTTTTGGATTGCAGATTCCATAGTTTTTCAGAATATGAAATGTCTTTCAAAATGATCAAGAAGATCCTACTGAAAAAAATTTAAACAGTATACAACATCAAATTCTGAAATAAAAGTTGATGATATGATTGATATGAGGCCAAATTACTAAAAGGCAATGAGCAAACAAACAATTTCAATACATATGTGGACTAAAAGAAAAAGAATATTTGTTGAAAAGGCAGTGTTTCCTTAGAAAATGTGATATGGAGAAACTGTTTAGGATATGCATTTGATTAGAGAAAATGAAAAATCACTGAAAGCCATTTGTACCATGATAGATATTTAGATATTGACAGTAGGTGCTAGGGTATCTGTGAAAACTGGCAAGTCACATTCCTTGCTGTAGAAGAGAAGGCTAAGGAGTAAACACATCATAACTCCACAGCTGCGCCCTTAAAGCCAGTATATAGCGAATCACACCATCCTTCTAAGCAGCTCCTGCAACCAAGCTGATGCCAAATAGAACTACTGTGCATTACTTTGGACAACGTCACGAGGCTAATTGAGGGGTCATGGTATCTTGGCAGCCCAGCATTTTCATATCTATCACCTAAGGTCTGTGCCTACGCATGTTTTTTAACAAACAACAGACAGACAGACAGACAGACAGAACAGATAGATAGATAGATAGACAGAAGACAAATAGATAGATAGATAGATAGATAGATAGACAGATAGATAGATGATAGATAGATAGATAGATAGGATAGATAGATAGATAGATAGAAGATAGATAGATAGATGATAGATGGATAGATAGATAGATATACATAATGCATACATACAATATATATGATAGTATAATACATAGTATAATACATACCTGAAGATTGTGTGTGTAGTGTTTGTGCGTGTTTGTGTGAGATAGATAGATAGACAGACAGATAGATAGATAGATAGATAGAAATAGCTAGCTAGCTAGATAGATAGATAGACAGACAGACAGATGGATAGACCGATAGATAGATAGATAGATAGATAGATAAATAGATAGACAGATAGATAGATAGATAGACAAATAGCTACTACATAGCTATAATACATGACAAAACAAATAGGTAGATAACAAATAGATACATACATGTACAAGAACAAAGAGACAGACAAACAGACAAACAGACAACAGACAGACAGATAGACAACACGAGTAATGAATGTAGATCTACAGATTTCATATTCCTTTTGTGAGCAGTCACTTCAGAGAAAGATACAAAATTAGGCTTAGAAGGCTTAGGCCTGCAGTCAAACAATTGTGACACAACATGACTGTTTTAATAATGCATTCAAATTTCTAGATGAGTACCTTAATAACCTGCAGTGGAAAAGTAGATCCAAATCTACGTAATCTTGAGGAGTATGGCTAGAATCGTCTGCTACAAGAGAGAAGTCAAAGTATCTGGATTTATCAAAAGAAGAAACTTTCTTGTCTTATCAGGACAGGAAGAACGAGACTACCATTTTTAAAACAAAATTTGAATATCATACAACATTTCAAACTGTACAATAAATCCTTAAAGCAACATCGACTAACTTGAAAATGAAGATCAAAGACGGCTACCATATTTAAGTCAAGCACATGGCGTTCATATCCCAACCAGACAGATGTGCTAACATTATCCACGTTAACCTGTGTTGAATAAATAGCCTTTTTTCTTTGTGATTACCAATTTTCGGTTCTTGTCTGCAGAATAATAGCTTTATTCCTTATCATTGTCAATTTTTTCTTATCTGCTGAATATTTTTTCTTTTTCTTTCTGTGATTACCAAATTTCTTACTTATCTGCTAAAGATTTAACCTGATGCTTTATCTGGCCATTGTGCATGGCAGCCATTATTCAGTTGTCATAATCAGATTTTTCTTGTTCAACAACAACAATATAAAGAACAGCAACTACAGCAACTGTCAATGTGATGATATTGAAAAAAATATGATAGAATAATTATGGTGATAATGGTAATGATGATGATGATGACAGGTAGATAAATGATTATGACAGATAGATAAATGATTAATCAAATATATAAATACATAATTGAATAAAGAAATAGATCAAATTAATTAAATTCTCATGTTCTGTTATTTTTTCAAAGTCATCTTTATATAGTTCACCAATACACGTTTCCAGTTCTTTATACATATAATAATGAATATCACTGAACAATGCATTTAAGCATGAAATAGTTCATATTCAAATATTTTTCACACAAATCAGAGTTATTCAAATTTGTGCTGTATTTCTTCATCATTCATTGATATTTTGTTTATTTACTTGTTTATTTGTTTGTTGAGAGCACAGTAATATACACTGGATTAACCTTTTTGTGAAGGACCGCCACCTGGAGCCAGTGCCGAAAAAGTTCCTTCCTGCCACACCGTACCCCTGTTGCCAGTAAGGCATTTATAGTGCCGGTCAAGTTTAACAAATTCTGGCAACTTTCACTGTAAAGAATATGCAGAACAACTACCAATACTGTTTAGCACAAGGGACAGTTTCTATTTAGCTGGTGTAGATTTACACTTGATGTTCTGACTGATAACGGAATATAGTGACCCCCTAACCAGGAAATTCTAATGCCATGTGTTGGGTCTGCACTGTCTTCCTTGATAAACTGTCTGCTAGGTACTAGGTGCGGGAATTCACGAGCCATTATAAACCTTACCATCTAAGTTGACTGCTCTCTCTCTCTCTCTCTCTCTCTCGCTCTCTCTCTCTCTCTCTCTCTCTCTCTCTCTCTTTCTCACTTGCTCACTCTGCGTGTGTGTGAGAGAGAGATAGAGAGAGACAGACAGACAGACAGAGAGACAGAGAGAAGGAAGAAGGAGAGAAAAGAGAGAGAGAGAGAGACAGAGAGAGGAAGAGAGAGAGAGGTTTCAAAAGTCCCTCTAGACTTCAGTACAGCACAGTTACTACTGAGACGTGAGCATGCATCTGGTTTATACTCCGTGACCTACGTTGTTCTTGTCGTAACAGTGTGTATAAGTGTTGGAATTTCTTATTTGAATGTAAATGTAGTATGCCCGGAAAGATCACGTTTTGAATTTACTGGTAATATCAAATACTTTGCCATTAATAATTCTTTAGTAGGTATAAAATAAAATAGAAAAGTAGTAAAAACGTGCGTCAGCAGGGAAGAAAACAAACTCTGGCGACCCTGCAACTGGAACTTGCCGCGGTGCACACTGGCCTCATGAAAGAATTAATGAATTGCTGTATTACGAAATTAGCCTTCTAGCAGTATTACAGCATTGAAAGATATCTTTTCACAGATCAAATGAGATGAAATTCACAACTGTCCCCAAAGGAAATGTCGTTATGATTAGCATAGAACCACACCCGTGTATGGGCGGATCTGTAACCATTACCTTAACAAATAACAGTAAAACTGACATTTTCTTCTCTGAACAAAGATCCAGTCCACGTGTACAAGATTTCCAGTTTCAACATACAGTTGTACAGTAACTGCCGTCCTAATATAAAAATATTTCATTGCCGAAGAAAATGGCCAAAATTCTTGTATTCATTTCACCCTGCAAGGGAAACACCACAAAAATTCCCCCAGTGGTTTATTCAACTGTTCTGTAGATTACTATTCCAGCTTTCAGCACCACCTGGACTGTAACCTGAAGACAGAGTGTGAAGATGGACGAGATGAAACAGAACATTGTCCTTTCAGCAGTCCTGAGTGTCAGGGTGGGGTGCCATTATGTAATCGTTGTTACAAAATTATCAGTAGTCAAGTATTGCGTACCTTTGACAGTTCTACAATACCTCTTGATAAACGAGCAATAAAATACTGCAAGTCTATGGGAGGCAAACTGGCGATAAACATATGTAACGATGATTTTTATTCAGCTGCTGGACATCTTATCACGCGATCTTGTATTTTGTGGGAAACAGTGTTCTTAGGACTGTACATTCCAGATATGTCTTCATCTGATATGTATAGATATAACATAATCAGCCATGACAAGACTGTTCTTCATCATTTTCTCCATTTGAAAGCGTTCTCTGGTTTCAAAGCACAAGAGAAAGGCTGCATAGTGCAAGTTCCCACAAGAAAATATCGCAGCACAGTGCCATGTTCAAACATGGATGCTGGGGCAGTCTGTGAATTCAGAAAGAACACGACAGAGGAGAAACCTACCATTCAAAAGTTATATCACTGACCAGCAGACCTTTTCAACATCATACACATCAACAGTCTCTAACTGTGTGTCCTGATGGGCATGTGACACACACTTTTCTGTTGTGTGAATCATACAAATTCAGTGTGTGTGGTCAAGGCCATGCATCTCGTTGTACGTATGACAGTCATTTACCAGATATGCATGACAAGATTGATTCAAAAGATCAGCATGTCAGTTTAATCCCTATGTTTACCTGTGAAAATGATGTCACCACACTGTCATACACACATGTATGTGACTTCAGACCTGATTGTCAGGATGAGAGTGATGAGTTCTTCTGTAAACATCCTCCTTGTGTCAACATGTTTACCTGCACTAATGGTCAGTGTGTGTCCTATGACAACGTGTGTGACAAGGTGTACCATTGTCTGGATGAATCAGATGAAACAAGTTGTAAATTTCACCCCGCGTATAGTGACAAAGTATATGCACATTTTCCGTCTCCTGCTCTAATCAATTTTAATGGAATCAGCGCTTTCATTTCAATCCAATGATGTCTAATGAGTCCTGTCCTAACAGCCATTATCGTTGTCCTGGTGAGTACAATGACTGTCTTCCTGTCTACACACGTTGCAATGGAATGTACGACTGCATTGATCACGAGGACGAAGAGGCATGTGAGGACATGGTGTGTCCAGGATTCTTCAGATGCAGAGTTTCTAAAATATGTCTACATAGCGATCATCTTTGTGATGGCTGGCCTCACTGTCCAATGCATGATGATGAAATTCATGTGAAATGACCTGTCCTGTGGGCTGTCTATGTCACGTTCACACATTTCTGTGTGTTCAGCCATTTTCTGCCTCACTTTTCCCTCGTCTCCGCTATCTGAATGCCACAGGTTCTGGTATGAATCTGTCTGCTGTTCATAAAAATACCTATCTCATTCATTTAATTCTTGCCAGGTGTTCTGTGGCTCTGTTGCCTAACATAGAATTGCCCAATTTGAAAGTTCTTGACCTCACTGGTAACAACCTGCAGCATGTCAACATGACTCACTTTATTTATTTACGACAACTTCAAACACTGTTTCTGTCCAACAATCCGCTCATCTCACTGTATGTTAATCCTTCATCTGCTACCCTGCAAACTACACTAACTATATTAGATCTGTCATATACCACACTGACACGAGTTTGACACCAAAGTTTTGTCAAAGTTTGTGTCTCTGCAGACACTTAATTTGATTCACACTGCCATTCATACTATCAGCTCTGCCGGTTTCAGATTTACTTCACGCTTAGCTGAACTGTACTTGGATGACAGTCCTGTAAAGAATTTCCATCTGATATGTTCAAAGGTCTTTCCCATCTTCGTGTCATATCAACAGACAACTCGAAATTTTGTTGTAAAGAAATACTCCCACGTGATTTTGATGATACTTTGTGCTATGCTCCAAAGGACGAACTCTCATCATGTAAAGATTTACTTCAATCAGGAATGTACAGAGGATTTGTGTGGCTGGTCAGTTGTCTGTCATTGTCCGGTAACGTCTTCTCTTTTATTGTTACGTTTGTGTGCACAGAAGACGACCTCTTCAAGCAGTTTTAGTGTGTTTGTCACCAATCTGACTATGGCCGATTTCCTTATGGGTGTCTACACTGCTATCATTGGAGTGGCTGATGAACTGTTCCGTGGAAGATATCTCAATTATGATGACACATGGACAGGTAGTGTGGCCTGTAAAGTAGCAGGATTTCTGTCTCTGTTGTCCAGTGAAGTATCAGCACTGATCATCTGGCTTATCACACTGGATCGTTTCATTGTTCTTCGCTTTCCATTCAGTACCTTGCGATTTGAAAGAAACTCAGCAGCAGTGGCTTGTGTGTTGACTTGGTTAATTGGCTGCTTTCTTGCCATGTTGCCTTTACTTCCAGTGACATCACACTGGGAGTTTTACAGTCAGACAGATATATGCATTCCACTGCCAGTTACAAGACGAAAATTCCAAGGAAGAATGTATTCTTTCAGTATCATGATAATATTAAATTTTGTTCTGTTTTTATTGATCTCTGCAGGTCAAACGTTCATCTACTGGTCAGTACAGGAAAATACCTTGATAACCAACACAACTAAAGTATCACGTGACATAACCATAGCACGGCGGTTGATCAGTGTGGCTGTGACAGATTTCATGTGCTGGTTTCCAATTGGACTATGTGGAATGTTGTCTACAACTGGGATTCCAATACCTGGAGAAGTGAATGTCGCTTTGGCTATCTTTGTACTCCCCTTAAATTCTGCTTTGAATCCTTTTATTTATTCTTTCAACAGCTTTGCGGAGAAAAGGAGGAAATCCAAGGAAGCAAAACTGTTAAAATGGCTGGAATCCCATGCTGGCTTGCTTGCCAGTTAATATACTGGGCGATAGATTGGTTCATACACTACAGCCATCCCTCTGGATATGCTACAGTCGTTATTGTCCATACTACTTTACCTTCCTTTATTTCCCTGTATTTATTCTGCTGTCATTCCGTCTTACCTCCCTTTACTACAATTCCTTCATTAAAACTATCATTCTTTCATTCTTTCTAACATTCCTTGTGTGTGCTTTTAAAGTACATTTGTTTGCATTAGAGTGATATCCACGTGAAAACACCAATCTGTTTAGTAAATGGAGAACTTGGGAAATGTTTTTGAATATGATATGTGCATGTGTTCAGTTGTTTAGCCTAATCTAAATAGATGGACACAAAACTGCTGATAGAATTTTAGAAATCATTGAGGCAAATGGATATGGTGGAAAGAGCATAATGATACTAGTGACAAGTTTCAGTTTTACAGAACTTAAGATACACTTCAATGCTGGAGCGTGTATAGCGTCAAATGTATATTACAGACGCATAAGGAGCGCACTGACAACGTTTAGACTTGGTATATCAGAACCCAGGACCAGACAATATTACTACAGAGATGATTGAAGCCCTGGAGGAATTTGGCATTGAAAAAATAACAGACCTCCTTAATGGGATTTATGACACTGGAAAAATCCCCAAAGATATGTCAAAATCAATTTTCATCTGCACTTCCAAAGAAAACAGGAACTATAGAATGCGAACACCATCGCACAATCAGCTTGATGAGTCATGTAACAAAGATCTTATCAAGAATAATCATGATGAGGACAAGGAATAGAATCAAAAGTGAAATAGCAGAAGAACAGTGTGGATTGTCGTAGACAAAGGAACTGTTAATGCCATATACACCCTAAAATCTATCATAGATATGTCAATTGAGATGAAAAAGGATTTAGATTTATGCTTTGTTGATTATACCAAGGCTTTTGGTCAGGTAAGATATGAAGAATTGATCAACCAACTAGAAATACTCAATACTGATGAAAAAAAATCTACGAATAATCAGAAATATGTATTGGGAACAAACAGCTGCAATGAGAATAGAAAACGATATAAACTCTTTCCACAATAGCAAAAGAGGAGTCAGACAAGGTTGTGTTTTGTCACCAAATCTGTTTTCACTTTACAGCGCAAACATCATGAGAAACATGGAAGAATACCGTGGATTAAAGGTTGGAGGAAAAATGATAAACAACATTCGATATGCAGATGACACCTTGCTAATTGCAGAAAATGAAAAAGACCAACAAAATATTGTGAATACAATAGAAATAAAAAATGAAACTAAAAAGCTGGAGCTAAATAGCAAGAAGCCTGAAGTCATGGTAATCAGTAAAAAACAAGAAATCCCCTCATGCAAACATCAGCAAATAGCACAACTTTGAGACAGGTTGATATATTTAAATATCTGGGAACAGTCATCTCAGCAGATGGCAGATGCACATCAGAAATAGCCAGCAGAATCAGTCAAGCCAAAACAGCATTCAAGCAGATGAAAAAGGTGTTTACCAACAAATGTCTATCAATTAGCACCAGGAAGACAGTTCTTCAGTGTTAGATAGCACTGATGCTGTTGTACACTTATGAGGCGTGGACAGTCAATACGGAAAGTCAGAACAAAATTGAGGCAACTGAAATGTGATTTCTAATAAGAATGTTGAGAGTTCCATGGACAGCAAAGAAAACAAACTGGGTAGTCTTGAAGAAGGCAGACACAAGAAGATCATTAATAAAGACGATTAGGAAAAGACAAGCAACATTTTAAGACATTTTATGAGAAAAGGGGAATTGGAGCACCTGGTCACAACAGGAAAGCTAGAGGGAAAGAGATCACCAGGTAGACCGAGGGAAAAAATATTGGACGGACTCGCAGGGCGGCTGAGGACAGAGAGGGTGGACTATGTGCTTGCAGCTACAAGAGATAGATGGATATGCAGGGTCATGATCGCCAACGCCATGCGACAGGGCACATGATGATGATGATGAAGGAACGCACTGACAACATTTAGACTTGGCATATCAGAACTGAATTTACACACCAAGACACAAGGTTGATATGGATGAAATGAAAATAGAATTCATTTGGCATAAGCTACCACGTCCACGATTGTATGAAATAAGAAAAGAATTCGTACCATCGAAATATCACAGCAAGCAAAATGTTCTGCTTAATTTAATTTTGCATACGTCATAAAAAAGACGTTAAAAGGTTCCTATTTTATATGTATACAAGGTATTCAAGAATGTTAATCAGTAGTGTCAATGAATTACTATAAGCTATTTTTTATAAAGACTCGGTATCTTTTGTATACCTTAAATCGTGCATTATTCTCACCATTGTTTCGTTTTTCACGTGGACGTTTTAATAAGCTTATGATGTGTTATGGTACATTGATACGTTACATATTACTGGTAACACTCCTTCAAACGAGCCATTGACCTATTTTTTTCGCATGTAATTCCGTGTTTGTGTACTTGGTTTAACTCCCGCACCATGTCCACCAGCATCCTGCATTGTCAAGCACGCCATCAAAGCAAACACTTAACCCTCTGACTCCATCACTCTATCCACCAGCTTCATGCAGGAAGGAGAGGGAGTCAAAGAGTCAAGTTTTTGCAGTGAGTGGACAGCGTGAAAAGTCACAGGGGGATTATTTCACATAGACCAAGGAGAGGTGTGTGTCTGTGTGTCTGTCTGTCGGTCTATGACAAACGCATGTGGACACAAATCTTCTCAGCTCTTTATAAGTGGATCATCGTCAACTTTTTGGTCTTAGTGTGATCTGTTATAAAGCTATAAAAGGAAAGGATAAGATTTTATGATAAGGCCCTTAGGTCAAGGTCACACAATCCAAAACGTTGCCTAAAACCAGCACTTTTCGAGGATGGTGTGGGGATGCAACTTTCTCAGAGACTTTTGACAATGTTTTCAATCTGTTTCATTGGTGTGTGTGTGTGTGTGTGTGTGTGTGTGTGTGTGTGTGTGTGTGTGTGGTGGTGGTCTTTGATTTAATGTCTATTCACTAAAGTGATTTTAGACCAAAAAAAAAAAAAAAAAAAAAAAAAACCACTTGGAAATGGTTAATTTTCAGGAAAAAGAAATGAACAAGAAAAACAAGACAAGAAAGAAAAATTCACAAATGACGTTATCATAAATAACGATTGAAACAGTAAACTTAGCTAACCATAACACTGAACATGAGAAGTAATGGCGCGTTAAAGATAATTCGCTATAGGACTTTTTGACAGGCTAACAAAAAATTCATATGTTAAGGATGGTAAGGCAAATATGTCAGAAACTGTCTTCGTTGATAACGTAGGTATATGTCGTTTTACTCGAACGCATGAAAGAATATGACTATGTGTAATCTTCTTTCCACACAGGCACACCACATTCCTGGTGTATTTTGTTCTGAAAGCATCAAGTTTCCACCTATACATAAGAGATTGTATACTTCTACTGGCAGGGAACCACTTAGGTGTTTTGCTAATTTCAAAATTCATGTAACACTTTTCATACTTTTTCTGTTTATCTTGAAACTGCTTCCATACGTAGGCGTCCACTAAGGTATAACACTCATGCAATGAGAGGGAAAGTTGTATATGTTTTGAATCTGGTGAGCTCTTTGCCCCCCGTTTGGCAGCCCTATCAACCATATCATTGTAATGAAAAGAACTATGAGATGGTATCCAGCAGAAAGTAATATCAGTGCCTCTTAAGGATAAACTATTAATCAAGTGAGTAATTTCCAATATCATTTCAGATCTTGTTTGTAATTTTGATAATTCAAGAGCTTGAAGTACAGATTTTGAATCAACGCAAAAAAGTATCTGGGGAATTGTCCTAGGAAGATTTATCATATAATTCAAAGCCATTAAGATTGCAAAGAGTTCTGCAGTAAAGACAGATTTATTAAGTCCTATATAGAAAGATTTCTCAATTTTGAGAGCAGGTATTAAAAACGCTGAGCCTGCTTGTCTTTCAATTATTGAACCATCAGTGTAAACTTTCAAGTGATCGGAATAAAATTCTTCTATATGACATTTAACATGACTTGCCAGTAAGTTGATATTATCTTCTTTTTTTAAGTCAGTGTGGTGTATGTCAAATCGTGCTCTTTGGAGTTCCCAACTGGGTACTGGTGAAAACGAAGGTCTTAAAGTTACAGGACCTGTGTCTAAATCAATTCCAGAGCCTTTCATAACTTCAGCTGTAAATGTTGCAAGCGTGACCTGTGAGGATATTGATTTAGCTCTTTTTGGAAAGTCGGTATCTGATCTTACTTTTGTCTCTGTTTTGATGCTATTTTCTATGGTAGTGTTTCTTAACAGAAATTTAGTAGAAGCGACTTTCCTTTGTTCATCAAGTGGCAACAATTTGATTGTATTGTATGTGCGATGGCAACAGGCATGCATTGGAAGACCCAGCGCAAGTTTGAAACCTTTACAATCTATGCTCTGCAGTTTTGTGATTTAGAATTTTGGTGCACTGAAGAATATTTCTTGGGCATAGGTTAATTTAGATCTAATAAGCGATTTACTGAGATGAACAAGTGTTGATGCATCTTGTCCCCATATCTGTTTGCGAACTATTTTCAAGAAATTTAAACTTTTTTGAGCTTTTGTTAATAAGTATTCAATATGCTGATTCCAAGATAATTTGGCTGTAAGGAAAACCCCTAAGAATTTAATTGACTCATTATACTGAAGAAGAGTATCTCCCAGTTTGAACGTGGGAACATTTGCTGGGTTAGCTCCACTGTTAAACAAAACTATCTTTGTTTTTTCCACGGATAGATGCAGTCCATTTTCTACCATATATCGTGCTATTTTATCGAGTTCTAATTGATAACATTTACGCGTATAATTAAGACAGCGCAAAGGAGTTTTTCTTTTCATATTTACCTGCATCCACATGCATAAATCATCAGCATATTGAGCTAAAGTTACATGTTTAGAAATTTTACTGGGTAAGTCATGCAATAATATCATGAAGAGAAGGGGAGCAATAACGGATCCCTGAGGGATACCCATTTGAAGAAATCGTTTTGAAGAATACACATTTTCGATCCTCGTTTGAATTACACGGTCTTCTAAGAAGCATTGGACATAATCAAAAATGTGACCTGTTAGCCCAATACTTTTCAATTTGAGTAATAATCGGGAGTGCCATACCTGGTCGTATGCTTTAGTTATATCAAAAAATGTAGCTAAAACACATTGGCGTCTGGCAAATTGTTGTTTGATATTAGTGGTTAGCTTTGTTAGGAGTTCCACTGGTGACCTGCCTTTTCTAAACCCTGCCTGATTCACTGGTAATATGTTGTTCTTTTCACAGTAGTACATCAATCTCTTTAGAATTATTTTCTCCATAAGTTTACATACGTGCGATGTTAATGCAATTGGCCTATAGTTTTTCAAGTCAATATTGCATTTACCTGCTTTTAGTACAGGAACCACTATTGATTGTTTCCAATAGTCGGGCAGTTTGCCGCTATTCCAGCATTTTTTAAACATATTATGTAGCAAGATTAAAAAATTTTCTGGTAAATTTTTCAACATCTCATTGGAAATTGCATCAAATCCTACTGATGTCTTTTTATTTGGAATTGATTTAATGGCATCTTTTAATTCTTGGAGCGTGATTGGTGCATTTACATAGTGCGTATTATCTGGGACAGGATCCTTGTATGCGTCGGTCTTTTCTTCCTGTACCCTATAATTTCTACTAGAGGCAGGAAGTCCTTCTACTCGACAGACCTCAGCAAACATGTCTGCAAAAGCTTCTGCTTTCTCCTGTGAGCTAGGTAAAGGGTTGTTTTCTAGCTTTACTGGAATTGATGGCAACTTGATCCCATTTTTCATTGTTTTCAGTTTTTCCCAAATCTTTTGCATATCTTTATGGTCACTTACTTCATATGTACAAAAAGATGTCCAATATTGTTCTTTAGCTTGTTCTATGACTCTGTTACAGTTTATGTTCGCACTTTTCATTGCCGTATGATTTTCAGGTGACCTATTAGCTATATATTGTTTGTATTTTTCTTTCTTTTCGTTGACTGCTTTTTCACAATCTTTATTCCACCAGACTTTTCCATGATGTTTTCCTGTTTTTGATGCTTTAAGTTCTGGAATTGAAATTTTTGCAGCCCTTAAGAGTGACTTACAGAAATCTGCGTACATATCGTTTAAGGTCGTTGTTTCAGATAGATCTGTTCTTGTATTTCGTAGGAAAGCTTTAAAACTGGCCCAATCTGCGTATTTATAGTTAAACTTGGGTAAACTATCTTGTGGTATTGCATCAAACTCAGTGATCAGGTTAAGGGTAAGAAGTATGGGGATGTGATCTGATCCCAACAAGTCATCCTCTGTTTGCCATGTGGCATTTGGTGCTAGCGATGGTGAGATTAAGGTAAGGTCGATAGCTGTGGGTCTGTGGGTTGGTATATCAGGGACACGGGTCACGCGTCCATTGTTTAGTAAGTATAAATTGGAATCTATAATATTTTCAATCAACCTGTTGCTAGTTATGTTTTTACAATTCTTGTCCCAAAATGGGGCATGTGCATTAAAATCACCACCAACTATCCACTTGTCACATTGGTCATGAAAATGTTTCAGCCACTCAGTATTCACAGAATCGGGACCTCTTGGTAGATAAACAGAGGCCAAATTCAGAACTAATGATGATGAACATTTTATAATGATTGCACATGAAGAAATAGATGAGGACGATTTTGGTACTGGCGATGATCTTTCGCAGTAGTTCAGTCCTTCACGAACATATATAGCTGTTTGTATTCGGCCACCGTCACTGATAGAGTCATATACTGGTGGATAATAAAACCCCGATATTTTAGGTATGTTGGTTTTGGTGGTATTCAACGATTGTAGAAGCAAGACTTGGATGTTTCTAGAAGATAGATAGTTACTCAAATAGGGAATATTTTTAACAATGGAACGTGCGTTCCACTGAACAATGTTCATGTCACTAACTACACACTTTTTCATGATGAACGGTTGAATAAGCTTGGAGTGATATCCTACATTTAGACAATTAGATAATCAATAACTGTAACGTTGAAGTAAAATTTATCATAAGTAAGCAAACAAGTATCTAAGTAAAACAATATGTATGAGTAACTGAACAGAGAGGAACTGAATATGGGCTGAATCTAAAATGACCAGGGAGGGAAGAAAAACTGAGGGTGAAAGCCGGGTCTTGATTGATGGCGTTGATGGGTTGATCTCCTCCTCGGTTTTTCCCAGAAAAGCTGATGGACATGCCTCCCTATGTTTCTGGCCAGAACGCTCGCCCCTCTGGAGGTGGGATGTACGTCGTCCTGGCTGACTTGGGTGAAGCTGCGTGTTTGCAGATTATCGTGGCTGATGTAGTTGACATTTGCTGCGTTGAGGAGTTTCTCTTTGGTCAGGACATTATGGAGCTCCCTTTTCACGTTCAGGTGCTTGTTCCTTACGGGAGCGACCTGACTTAACACTACCTTGGCTTTTGGAAAGTGGGTGTTAATTGATTTTACACAGACGTCTAGATTGGTAGTACATTCTTTTGGCTCTCTTGTTTTTAGATCAGTTATACCGACGTGTAAAACAACGCAGTCAGGTTCAGGTGTCAGCTCTTTTTTAGATTTTTCAATAGCTCGTTTACAGTCCTCGATGTTACGTATCTTTCTCGTCGCCACCTGGAAACCGTAGGACGATCCTAATCTCTGTCCCTCCACTTTGTTCAAGACGGAGTCATGAATAATGAGGACACGTGGGAGATCACTGGACTTAGATCTGGGTCGAGTTGATACAGTAGTTTTGACGTCACGTTTTGGTTTGGTAAAGACGTCATGCTTTCGCTTGATGGTAGTTCTCCGTCCAAGATCAACGTTTGCCTGATCTTCTACTTTGGGCGGTTGAGCTGCGCATTCCGCGTATGTTGAAAATTTGTCCATCGGTGATGTGGTGGAAAAGTCACCGTGGACTGCGGAATCAGTCTGGCACGCTGTGGTGGTAGTTTTCGTGCACTTTTTGACTTCGCGCAGCTCTTGTATGATTTTGATATTATCGAGATGTTGTTTTCTGTCAGATAGAAGCGTGTCTGTGAGGCGGCTGATTTGTTCTGACATTTGGTGAATAGTATATTTTAAAATGTCTATTTCTCTGACCGCCTCTTGACATGCCTCTTGACAGTGACAACCACATGATGTTAGGCCTACTGACCGTGGTTGTGGAGCCGATGGCCGACTTGGTGATGGTAAACCTGTCGGAGCGGAGCTCTGATTTTTTTGACGATTGTCGTCATCTGGAGTGTTCGTAGGTGATGGTGTCTCTGTCTTGTTGTTGCCTTTCCTGGTGGTGGTCGTCTTGGTTTTCTCTTTTGTGACACAACGTTTTGAGCGTGTCATTTTTCAGCCCACTTGATCCCTCTCAGAAAATGTTCAGTTAGTAAGCCGCCATCTTGGCGTAGGAATCTGTGTGTGTGTGTGTGTGTGTGTGTGTGTGTGTTTGTGTGTGTGTGTGTGTGTTTGTGTGTGTGTGTGTGTGTGTGTGTGTGTGTGTGTGTGTGTGTGTGTGTGTTTTGTTTTGTTCTTTGTTTGCTTGTGTTTTTTGTTAGTTTTTTGCTCTTTTTTGTTTTGTTTATCTTTGATTGCCCCCAATGTATGTGTAATTTTACTACATACGAAGCTTTGTCAAAAATTCAAGCGGTCGATTGTCTATAGTCATTTTCTATAGTTATATCTAGTTTTCTTCTTCAATATGTTCCTACTGATGTACGATGATTAGGCCTTGGTGGTGAAGGGAATATCAGTAAAGTACAACAAAAGTGTGGTTTTGAGTGCCTTCCACTTCCAAGAAGTGTCAAACTGTAAGAAATTGATAAACACATCTTGAAGGTTAAAGTACAGTCCTGAAAAATTTGTGTGATTTGTTTGTATGTATCTATCTTTATACAAGTAGTTAGATAGATAAATAGATAGATAGATAGATAGATAGACAGACAGATAGATAGATAGATAGATAGATAGATACACAGACACACAGACAGACACACAGACAGATAGATAGATAGATAGATAGATAGATAGATAGATAGATAGATAGATAGATCAAACAGTTCTTATGCATATAGTTAATTAATTTGTAGTATGCCCAAGAAAAACTTTTTTCACTCGGGATCTGCATTTTTAATAACAGGACATAGCAGTAAGTGACGTGAAGAATAATAATCACGTGTATAAACGTGGCCACTGTCTTTAGTCTTCATTCTGGCGAGAGACAACGAATGACAAGGCGATGTTCTGAGGATTTATTGCACCATCAACAGCATCCATGAACTGTTCAAGTCATCGTCTGTTACACCATCTGCAACTGTCGAAAAATAACCCATTTTCTGGATAGTTTTTTCTTTCTATTCAGCTAGCATCAGAACAAACTGTGAAAAGTGTGACCGTAAATTGAGCACAAAGCACCTGCCATCTTCATTAATTTCCAGCTTCTTTCATTTTTATCGTTTTTATACACTACCTGCTTGCGTTACTCATACTACCTATGAATCCTTGTCCACTATTTGTTTTCCCACAGAATACAAAGTAACCATCGTCCGTCTTTTGCTCAAAAAGAAACAAAATCCTCAGTTGACCACTATCAGCTTGAAAATTACTGGCCAGGTTCCAGCCTCACCTTTATCTCAAAGGTGATTAAAAGAATTGTCCTTTCTCAGCTTCTTAACATGTTTAGTTCGAATGCTCTTTATTTTACACCAGTCTGCCCACAGAAGTGGTGATAGCACAGAAACAACTTCAGATATCTGTGATCTCTTTGCTGCTCTAATCAATAACAGGATTTCCAATTTATGCCCACCCAAGCTGTCAGATGATTCTGATACAACAGACAATGACATTCTTCTTTCTTGGCCTAGGCCATATAGAATCTGTAATATTAAGCGTTCATGGTTCAAATCCTATATCAGCAAGCGCACTCAAAACATCTCCATTGGTGTCCTGTATTTTCCTGTTTAGCTCATGCTATAGCGTCCCACAAGGTTCAGTTCTTGCACTTGTGGTGTTTATTCTTTAAACTAAACCAGTATTAGCGTCACTGCCTCTCCATGCTTATAATTGGAAATTTTGGAGATAATGCTTAGCTTTATTACTATGCCAGTTTGACAAATGTTGCTGTTGATCAGATGATTTCTTCCACTGAAATTGTTCAGCTTAACTCAAGTTTTCTCTAAGTAAATGATAATAAAACAGAAGCCATGCTCATAATTCCAGTCAAGATCCAGAAGTGTCCTCCTCTACCATCTGCCATGACAAACAATGGCACTGGCAGTCAATTGTCACCACTTGTCCATTACCTTGTCGTCATATTCAGTCAGACACTTTCCTTTTAACAATACCTTTGCAACATTTGAAAAAGGGCCTATCTAGTAGTAGTACTCAGGAAACTCAGTGTTATTTACCATTACATTTCCACTCATATGACAGATGAAATGCATATTTTTTTATAATTCATTTGTATTTCCTCTTTACCTTTGTATTGATGCAGTTCATTTGTTTTCATCATAGCAATAGGGATTGACATGTACTTGCTTTATGTATGTCTGCCTTTGTCATTCATGCTTTTGTGAAGCGCTTAGGGCTCTTGCGAGATGAGGTGCTGTATATACAGTCATTGTTATCATTAGTTGTAGTAGAAGGAGTTGTTGTAGTAGTATCTGTGCTAGTATCATCATCATCATCATCATCATGATCATTATTAGTATTATTACTATTATTATCTATCTATCTTTCAGCATTTTGAAGTCCGTTGTTGGACGTAGGCCTTCCGCAGCTGTTTCCAGTCACTTCGTTCCAGCGTTTTTCCTCTCCAGTTATTGTCAAAACCATTTAGGTCGTCTCTCCATCTAGTTGTCTGACTTCCTCTATTGGGAGTGCCGTCTCTTGGTATCCAGAACGTGGTTTTTGTTGTCCAACAATTGCCCATTCTCTGGGTGAGATATCCTGCCCAGTTCCATTTCAGTGTGTTGATGGTTCCCAGGATGCCTGGCACTTTTGTTCTTTTTCTGATCCACTGAGCCGTTTTCCGATCTTTCTAAGTGATACCAAGCATGATTCTTTCATGTGCTCACTGCATGGTTCTTAGTTTCAAAGCGAGTTTTTCGTTACATGCTACGCTGTTGCACCGTAGGTGACTGTGGGCAGAATGCATCAGTCGTATACTTTTCGTTTAATGACAGTTGGAATTTTCTCATTCTTGAAAACTGAACATGCTCTTCCAAACGCTTGCCAGCCAAGGGTTGTCCTAAGTTTTATTTCTTCGTCTTTGTAGGAGGATGTTGCTGAGATGCGTTAGCCTAAGTAGTTGTAGTGGTCAACCATGTGTAGCTCTTCATTTTCCATCTCTACTTTTCCGTCCCGGTTTTTGATGTAATTGTTGACGATAAGTTTAGTTTTCTTCACGTTTACTGTGAATCCTACTTTTTGTATTGCATTCATTTGGTTCATTCAGCATATTTTGCATTTGTTTGAGACTCTCCACAAAGATAATAATGTCGTCAGCAAACGTGAGGTGACTGAGACATTTTCTGTCTATTCTGATGCCTTTTTCAGACCAATCAAGATCGCGAAGACCATTTCGAGGCCAGCTGTAACAATTTACGGGAGCTTGTGTCTCCCTGTCTTACTAATTTCTCTAGATTGACTGGCTCAGGTCTTTGTGTAGCTGGACGAACGACTTGGCAGATCTGTAAATATGCTGAAGGACATTTACATATACGGGATCAACGCCCTGTTGTCAAACTGCAAATCTCTGCAGAATTGAAAGAAAAGGTAGTCAACTAGCACTATGACGAGGGTTTTCGGTATTCATTGCATTTTTCCATCACTTGGCCACACGTGTAAAGGTGGTCGTTTGTTGAGAAGTCTTTCCTGAACCTGGCTTGCTCTTGAGGTTGGTTTTCCTCTAGGACAGTTGAGGTTCTGTTCGTGATGAATTTGGTGAAAATCTTGTAGACACAACTTAGGAGGCTAATAGGGCGGTAGTTGGATAGGTCCTTTGGATTACCTTTCTTATGAAGGAGAATTAGTAATGTCTGATTCCAGTCTTCCGGTGTTTTGCTTTGTCTCAGGCGTTCGTTGAAAAGTTTAGCAAGTTCGCCCTTGACGACATCGCAAGCTTCCTTGAGGAGATTGATCGTAATGTTGTCTACACTGAGTGGTTTTCCTTTCTTTGATTGTTTGACCACGAATTCCACCTCCCATGGTATTATTTCTGGGAAGTTGTCAAATTCGTGGCTAGTCTCATAGTTGTCTTGTACTTGGGCACGAGGTTTGAAGCATAAAGATGTTTGTAGAAATCTTGTGCACGTTTGACAATTCTGTCTGTGTTGGTTGTTACCTCTCCATTCGCTTCCTGGATTCCAGTGATTTGAAATCTACTGCAGCTGGTGATCGCTGTTGTGTGTCTTCGTTGGTCTGCTCTTTGTTTCTTTGGATTAACTTGTTCGACTCTGCCGCATCTATTTTTTCTTCTTCATAATAATGGCCCTGAAAAAAGTTGAAACCTCTCGGTAATACCTTGAACACTGACTCCTTAACAAACTTCGTTATCGTGGAATTTTCTTTTTTTTCTTTTTTTTCCTTTTTTTTATACAGCCATGTACACAAGATCTGATATGTCGAGATCCAACCCAGCCATATTAAAACATGACATGTTGGCTGCCCATCATTCTGGTGGTGTCACTTTATTGTAGCATAGTTCGGTCGTAGGTCATAGGTCTCATAGGTTCCTCTCCTCCTCATCTTCACGCTCCACATCAGACTTTGCCAAAGCACAGAGGTATGCACAGGTTCAGGAATTCTTCAGATAATCGCCAGCAGATCTGAGTGGAGTGCTTGTGCATATGTCTGAGTGTGGTAAATTAAACACTAAACTTCAAATTTTATATGCAGTTCAGAGCACGTGTGATTAGCATAACTGTGACGTCACGTCCTCTTACTAGATATGTACATATTATTTACCGCTCATTATACCATTGGTATGTCACATGTGGGCTGGCTGGTTCTTCTGATGGACCTGTGGACTCCAGATCTCATGTCCTGAGTTCAGTCCCTTCCCCACAACATACAAGTTGGCTTGTTCACTGCCCATCTGAATGCTCCATTTCGCAAAAGGGTTTGTTGTTGTATCCCTTTTTCTGCTTTTTGGGTTTGTTTGTTTGTTTTTTGTTTGTTTGTTTCTTTGTTCACGTAGAATATGGGGATATGTTCTACTGCTCTAATGTTTTATTTCTAAACACAAGAAGAAAGGAGACAGAGTGAGATGAGAGGCAATAGGTAACTATATCATGGAGATACGTTACAAGGCGAAGTCTGTCTTGAGACAGACCACACATTGGTTTGAAAGATACGCATGATGCACTTTATTTGATACATTCAGTTGAAAGCTACACATGCTACATTTTATTTGATTCTTGAATCTGTAAACGAGAAGTATAAATGAACATCAAAACTTATCATAAAGCTTGGACTTTATTCATTCATATCTTGGCTAGCCCAAATCCTGTTATTACGCGAAACACAAGCAAAGAATAAATTCATGCTCACAAGTCTAAATTTCTAAGTGCTACACTAACTGAGAATACACAAACAGAAATGTATATTCACATCTGAGGGACCAGAGGACCCTGTGCTGACGTGGACCCCCGAGAGACATTCACTCTCAGGATCTCAACTCTGAATTACTGGACAGCTGAATGTTTCTCAACTATATTCTTCTTTAAAACGTTTCTAGAACTATCTGTATTGGGTACAGCTGTATAATTTATGCATTAAAGCTGGATTAAACATTCCATCAGGTTAGTATGCATCTTTAATCATTTGCGTTGTTGTATACAAACACTTGATCTGAAAGTAAGAGTGAATGAGGGGGAGGAAATGAAAGGAAGGGGTTGATGAAGTGTGAGAGAGTGAGGGAAGGGGACGGTCAGATAAAAAGGTGTAAAAGTGGACAACAAGCCAAGCTTGAAAATGCGGTAAGAGTGAGGGAGGGGGTAATCGGAACGCAGCATCAAAGTCCTGTCATCTATGTACACAGGTAAGTATTACGTGCAGCCATGAGTGTTGAGAAGATGTTGGCTGTCCTTTGCTGTTCCGATCCCTGCTCCAGTATTTGCTGTTGGCGTGACTGCTGCTTAATAAGGAACTACGGTGCAGTGTTTAAGTCTGTCTGCTTTTCTGTGGTAGTGTATCTCCTTTCCTGGACACTTAGGGGAAGAAAACTATGAAGCAGAGATTACTGTATATTTTTCTCTCATGAATGATAAACAACAGAATACATTGATCTTTGGATGGTCACAGCATCATTAAGTATGAACATAAATTTTTTATATTAACAAAGACTGTGCATTTCACTCAGAGAACACAAAGTGACATTTGAGGAAATCAGATTTCACTGACCCTAGTCATGACGATGGTCACAGTCTAAACAGAATGTTTTGTTGTTGTTGTTGTTTTTGTTGTTGTTGTTTGGTTGGTTGGTTTTTATTGTTTGTTATTTGTTCGTCGTTTGTTTGTTTGTTTGTTTGTTTGTTTGTTTGTTTGCTTTTGTTTTGTTTCGTGTGTGTGTGTGTATGTGTGTGTGTGTGTGTGTGTGTGTGTGTGTGTGTGTGTGTGTGTGTGTGTGTGTGTGTGTGTGTGTGTGTGTTGTGTGTGTGTGTGTGTGTGTGTGTGCTTTTCTGTTTGTTTTTTGTTGTTGTTTTGTTGTTGTTGTTGTTGTTGTTGTTGTCTTTGCCAGGCAAAACTCCTTTGTTGCCGTGGGTTCTTTAATGGATGATGATTGAAAGCTGCGCATAGGACTGAAAGACCTCACATAGACTTCCACACAAATGCTTGTAGAGTGGGGAGACAATTTTCTGTTTGACCTGTAATTGAACCCAAGTGTCTCATGTCCCAGTGGGATGTTCAGTCCACCAGGACACACACTCTGCAGGAATTTACTCCGAACGTTGGGATGGTGACTTGAGAAAACCAAACCTGACACTCTAAACAATTAATTCAGTTCGGAGTTAAGAGTTTGTGCAAGGCAGACTGATTTATCACACTCATACGATCCCATATGCACTCCACCCAAAGCTGCCAGCAATTATATGGAAGACGTTTAAGTCTGCACAAAACCCTATGCACTAGTATGATCTTTAAATGTGGAAGGGGGAAGAAAGGCATGAAACACTAAGCTGACATCACCAGAATGATAGAACTCTTAAGATGGGCAGAGAAAAGGCCATGTTTTTAATGTTGTGGCCGGGATTGAACTTGAGATCTACGATCTTGAGTGGGGCTGTATTCCAAGAACTGACCAGCCAAGGTGGACAAAAAATCGACAGTGGCCCACCCAACAGTTGAAGCCACAACCCTTGCATTAATTATGAGCATGACGCTTGAACAACTAAGCTGATGGGCAACAGAAGTAACTGAATTAAAACCTACACAGGTTCCTAGCCACAGTTGAGCGTGCTTTTGGCTCTGTGGAAAGGATGCAACCACACAGTTGAGTCTCATCCACTTTGAAGACGAGTCGCTGAAAGTGCTGGTTGAATTTCCTGGACACCATCACTTTATCTGTCAGACCAGGTTGACGCAAGGAAATATGGGAGTAAGCGTAAACTACAACCTTGTCACGAAGTCTCAGTCAAAAATGGAACTCTAGGGCACCATCAGTATCATCGCCATTCTCACCATCATACTCATTGTGGTGTGCTGGACAACTGAAATGAGTGGTGTGGGGGAATAGTGAGACAGGAGAGAAGACAGGAACAGTGCAGAAGGTAGGGCAGGAAAAAATACAGATGAGCATGCACTGAACAAGATCAGTCAACACATTGGTGGGCCCACAGGAACTGTTTCTGGCAACTTTGAAACGACGTGAGCTTGCATGGTTTGGTCATGTCACCTGGATATACGCTGGACATGATATGAATGCTGCAGTTTGAAATCAACAAATTGATTTAAGTTTCATAGTGTAATATACGATTATTTGATCATGAAATGAAAACATTTTGTCAGTATCTTATGGAACATGCAGGCACGCACTCTTCCACACTACCAAGCAGACACAGAGACAGACACAGTTGCAACACAAACGCATACACACACACACACATACATACACGCACTCACGTGCACACACACACGCACGCACTCTAACACACTCGCACACACGCCCGCGCACATGTAGACACACAATCTCATGCAAGCATGCACACAGAGTCACAAGCACACACGCAAACACACAAATAGAGGCACACACACCATTCACTCATCCATGGACACATACACACAATTAAGCACATTCATATGCATCCCCCGAGACACACACACACAATCAGCACACTGTCACATGCGGGCAAACCTACACACACACACACACACACACACACACACACACACACACACACACACACACACACACACACACACACACACACACACACACACACACACACAAGAGTCTCTGTGTGTGTAAATATACGTATATTCATGTAAGTGCACACATGTGAACACCTCGTGTGTATGCACACGCATACACACACAAGCACATTTGCACGCACTAGAATTGATGCAAGCTCACGTCGTTTCAAAGTTGCCAGAAACAGTTCCTGTGGGCCCACCAATGTGTTGACTGATCTTGTTCAGTGCATGCTCATCTGTATTTTTCCTGCCCTACCTTCTACACTGTTCTGTCTTCTCTCCTGTCTCACTATTCCCCACACCACTCATTTCAGTTGTCCAGCACACCACAATGATTACGATGGTGAGAATGGCGATGATACTGATGGTGCCCTAGAGTTCCATTTTGACTGAGACTGTGATGCTCACACACACACACACACAACCCACACCACACACACACACACACACACACACACACACACACACACACACAAACACACACACATACATACATACATACATACACACATTTACAAAGAGAGAGTGGGAGGGAGGGAAGGAGAGAAAGAGAGACAGAGAGAGAGAGAGTGCAAGAGCGCGTGAGAGAGAGAGAGAGAGAGAGAGAGAGAGAGGGGGGGGGAGAAAGAGAGAGAGAGAAGATACTGTATCTATACCACACGGTGAACACTCCTATATCGATGTTTGCTGCTGCAATATACTTTCCCAATGCCGCAGATTTCAGTGACAGTACATAAAATTCCACAGTTATTTCAACCAATATTCTAAAAGTGCTTATCACAACAGCTATCCCATGAGAAACAAACTGTGCACAACATTTTACAAGCAAAAGAACAACGAGAACAGTAATAATACCAGCAATAACTGAAAACAACAAAACTATCAAACTATCAAAACTATATGAATTAAGACGATTTTGTTTCAGTATGCAAATGCTTTGTCAAGTATTAGGATTCTGGTGACACATTTTTAAATCAGATAATACATCTCATGTATAACAAATGTAAAACAAGGTGTTACAAAACAGCAAGCACGCAAAAATGCTTGGTTTGATTTTATTAAAAAAAAGATATTTTTCATGATATCGCAATAAATCATGTATGGAAGAATCAGTCTTTTTCTTATTGTTTTTGTTATTGTTGTTTAAAAGCCAGCCGATTGCGTAGAGCCATATCAGGGCTATAACCATTTCAAACCATACTCAATACCTCACTGAAAAATAAACACCTGGAAAAACAAAATTAAGAACACATATCAATGCATTCGAGCACATAATCTAACGATATGTTCCTGGTGTTGACTATTCCATCCAGTTTATCACTAAAGGCTCATAAAACCAAACAAAACCTGATGCAAATCAGCATAACAAAGGACACGAAAATTAGACAAAAACTATCCAATTTAATAGTACAGTTCCTTCACACACCACATTCCCTTGGAGCCAAAAACAGAGTTAATACATGTGCTTATTGATCAGTCCTCACAGAAAGTATGTAAGTCTTCATATAACACACACTGGTGAATGGACCAGAAAGACAGAAAATAATAGGAAAACATGGCAGAAGGCAAAGGAGTAAGGTAGAAACAAATAGAGTGAGAGAAGAAAATGGAAATGTTTGGCATAGAATTTCCAAAAGGTGGGGATATAGTTTATACAGAAAGCGCCCACCGGGGGTTATAAAACAGCACGTGCACTAAAAAAGCTTAGTTTCATTTTACTAAAACAAATATAAAAAAGATTCTCCATGATAATGGAAAGAATCAAGCACGGAGCAAGCAATCAACTTTTAATAAACATAAACTGGAACATTAATGAAAGAGACAACTCGGATACACATTTGTCTGTTTCTGGAATCAACAAAAAGGTACAAACACATCAAGATTCCTTTTCTATAATAAAATTACAAGGAGCTACTGTTTGGAACCTTGTCTGATAGATATTTCAAAATCTCACCACAGAAAAGTATCTGTGTTTGAAAAGGAACTTCAGTTCTGGAATAATTGTACTGGATATATATGTGTGTTTGTACATTTATATATATATATATATATATGTATATATATATATGTTATATATATATATATATATGTGTGTGTGTGTGTGTGTGTGTGTGTGTGTGTGTGTGTGTGTGTGTGTGTGTGTGTGTGTGTGTATGCTGAAATTGATGAAAACTTATCAGTCAAAATGTTTACCTTCAGAAATATGTTGTTCTAAATCCATTATACTAACCCATATGACTTACTAAAGGAAGAGCATTTGCAAATACATGATGCAGACTATGTCTATGCCTGCATTTGGAAAATTGAAAGATTCTGAGTTACTTACGCCTTTATATTCCCGTTGATGATGGTAATGATGGTTACTTCGAATATGAAACAACTTTAGTTAAAATCTGAAACTGTTATATTCATATCCAGCATGCGTTTTTTGGCCCTGTTTTTTTATGCCAAATAAACGTGTTCTAAATTATACGTTCTTCACACACACACACACACACACACACACACACACACACACACACACACACACATACATACACACACACACACACACACACACACATATACATGCACACTCACACACACACACACACACACACACACACTCACACACATATACATGTACATGCACACTCACACACACGCACACACACACACACACACGCGCGCATGCACGCACACACACATACACACACAGTGGGGTGGGAGGGTGAGAGAGAGAGAGACAGAGAGAAACATCATGTATACACTATTTTCTCTTTCTCTCTCTCCATCTCTCATTTTCAAAGCTGAAAGAAATTACCTTTTCATCATCCCATTTGAGAAAAAAAAGCGCACGTCTTTTTAAAACTACAAATATTACTGCATCTAATATATGACATTTCACTTTCTTCACAACGATGTATGAGCTGAAGGAAATACCGTGAAGAAAAACGTCACTGAAAGTGTTTTATTGACATTGTCATTAAAGTGTTTGGAGAAAGTGAAACACTCATCCGTTCAGTGACGAGATGCATGATTTATTGGAGCTGATCCAATACACAGGAGAGTCACGCCGCACGATGGAAACACGATTGTGTTCAGTGAGGAGATGTATGATTTATTGGAGTTGATCCAATATATAGCACGCCATCCAGTGTCTATTTCTTGTTGTTTCTGCAACGTACGTATCAAGATCAAGATGAACATATGGTCGTGTTGCATTCCTATTGATCGCACGCATTGCTTGATCTCCCTGTTCAGTTTGCGTTTCTTAAGATAACGTCTCCGCGCTCGGAATGAATTCCATATGCACTGCCATCACTGAGGGCAAGTGATGGCGAAGATCCAAAAAGATTATGACATTGCACGTAAGCTCCACGAATTGTTAAGATCTTAAGGTCTTATCTTGCTTATGGCTTTTATATGAATATTCAGAAACTGTGCACTAAACTGCCTAAGCACAGGTGGGCAGTGCTGATGGATAGAGCATGTGTGATATTTTTTATGTAAGCCTATTTTGAGCCACACCAATTTTTTTCAGCACAGAGCCAGTGTATGTATGTTCTTCTTTATTTTGAAAAGACGACCTTTTAAACACAAAGCCTGTGTGTGTGTATATAAGTCGATATTTTGAAAACATGACTTTTTAAACACAAAACCAGCATGTGTATATTCTTAGTTTGAAAACATTACTTTTTCAAAACACAGCCAGTGTGTGTATATTCTTCTTTATTTTGAAAACATTACTTTTGAAACGCATAGCCAGTGTGTATGTCCTTTATTTTGAAAACATGACTTTTAAACACAAACCCAGTTTGTACATGTTCGTCTTTATTTTGAAAACATGAGTTTTTGAAAACAGATACAGCATTTGATGTGTTTCCACACACAGCTAATCTGTGTATATTCTTTCTATGAAAACATGACGTTTGTGAGCACAGAGCTTCTTCATTATACATGTATGTGTGTATAATCTTTACAATGAAAGCATTACGCATGTGAACATAGCACCACAGTGTGTGTGTATATACTTCTTTATCATGAAAATTTGCCTTTTTTTAACTTACATACAGTGCATGTAAACTGATGTTCTTCTGCAATTGAAAACTCACAGCTTTTTACCACAAAGCCAGTGAGTGTGTGTCCTTTTCTTTATTCTGAAAACGAGTTTTTGAACCCAAAACCAATTTATGTAGGCCGATGTACTTGTTTTTATTTTGAAAGCAGAACATTTCTGAACACACATCCATTGTATGTATGTTCTTTTTTCATTATGAAAACATGCCATTTTTGAACACACAGTGAGTATATGTATGTTCTTTTTCATTATGAAAACATAACGTTTTTGAATACACAGTCAGTGTATGTATGTTCTTTTTCATTATGAAAACATAACGTTTTTGAACACACAGCCAGTGTATATATGTTCTTTTTTATTATGAAAACATGACGCTTTTGAGCACACAGTCAGTGTACGTGTTTTCCTTTCATGACATTTTTAACACACTGCGAATGGATTTATGTTCTTTTTCATTACGAAAACACGACTTTTAGAAACAGAGACAGTGTATGTATATTCTTGTTCGTTGTGAAAACGGGACTCCTTTGAACACAGCCCAGACTGACGCAATAATCAAGTGGGACTTTTAATCCACAGCTCTTTGTCGAATCCTACTATCACAGAAATGACTCATGTAGAAACAGGCCCATGTCTGTACTTCAGTTTAAGACAAGATGTTGACAATGTAAGCAGACATTGTCATCATCTTGTCTCAAACTGAAGTACAGGTATTGGCCTGTTTCTACATGAGTCGTTTCTGTGATACTACCTAGATACCTCCTGCCTGTGGATAAAGGACTGCAGATTTTTCTGATCTCCCCAGTCAACACGTGTGGAGACCTGTTAGTGCCTAAACCCTTCGTGTGTACGTACACGCAAGCAGAACATCAACTACGTGCGTTAAAGATCCCGTAATTCATGCCAGCGTCTTTGTCATTGAAGAATCTTCAATTGAAATAAATCTTGGTCTGGACTGAGCACGATGACAAATTGTCACGACAGTCAAGACAGATTTTGAATACTCTCAAAAGTTCGTGAGAAAGTTCTGTTACACACCTCTATAACAAATGCCAATTTTAGGTATTTTTCTTCATTTTAATTTGTCTTAACTTTCGTACCATGACTTTTAGATTATGCAGTAGTGACTTCTCAAATGGTTACACCTTTGATCCAAACTTGAGAAATGTTCGACTCGAAAACAACCAGAAAATTCTTCTGTACACATTTTCCTCACAGACAGGCACACATATAGACACACAACTCTCTTGGGTCAATGTAGAACTGACTTTTTTTTTCAAACCAGCTATACAGATTTATAGATATGAAAGGAAAGACAAGATGTATTCAAGCGTACAAAGATGTGAAAAATTGACCATTTCTGTTTCATACAACTGATTTTGAATTTGTTTGAAACTGCACAAGAAATACATTTATATCGCAAACCAAACCTAAAAAAATAATGACAAAAAGAAAAAAAATATAGAAAAAATAAGAAAAAATAGGAGCATCAACAACGTCAGTAGCTGTAACAATAAAAACAACAACAACAGCAATGTGAAAAAATGAGGAAACAAACCAAATGAAGCAAAGTTGCTCTAAAGTTTACGCACAAACCTAAACAACAACAAAAAAGTGTAATTGACTCGTGTTAACTACTGTCGATCCAACGGAGAACTAAACAGCGTTTCCCTAACGAAAAATGTTTTGTTTGTAAATTATCAGACACACAAGCTGTATACTCGATAGCTTCATGGGGCTTTCGTGGTTATTGTCTGGAGTAGAGAAAAGTGGCCAATTGTTCACATCCTTACCACACAAAAATAGGCTTCCTCCTACCTGGGTATCATTGTTCACGCAGCCTCTGCTTGCTATACTAGATGTAATATCAGGCTGTACATCTAGATTTGTAGGGTAGGAGCTGTACAATTTGGCAATACACCTCAGAAATCTTGATGGAAGAATGGAGAAAGGAAAAGGGAAAAGAGGATGAATACAAAAAGATACATAAGGAAATCGTGAATAGGTACAATGAAGCTAAGGAAGCTTAGCGAGAAACAAAGTGCAAAGAAATAGAAGACCAACACAAAACTGATCGTAAGTTTATGTACATAAACATTGAAGAACTTTCCACAGAAAAAAGACGTGCACGTCAACTGGTTGCATAAAATCTAAAGATGGTATGATTATCATGGAAAAAGACAAAATATTAGATAGATGGGGAGAGTACATTAAAGACCTTTCTGACGATGACAGGAAGGAAAAACGCATCATCAGAAAGAACGTTGAAGGACCATCCATCTGAGGAAAACCTAGTCAGATTCATCGCTAGATGTGACCTGACAACGTTTACAGCAAATGACAGAAGAAGTAGAATAGTTGCCATAAATTGAGCAAAATTTCTTATTTTACATACCTGATGTTAACTGATTTTTGATTTCTTTTTCCTTACAGAGAATTGCTTTACAACATGTAAGAAAGCATACATGACTATTCGCATACACATGAAGGACTTTAATTCTCTGTATAACATAAAACATGACTATATGCCTATAGAGAAGGCTATCTGGTGCAGCTCTCCAGCCTGCACATGCTTTCTTTTCTCTCTCTCTCTCATATAAAGGCACAATCATGCATACAGGTTTGCGTGTATGCACGTATATTATACATACATGTCATGTACACACGCACAGACACACACAACCATTTACACATACACACACGGACACTTTCTCACACATTGTAATGTCCACAGTACAGATCACAAAGGGTTCTGCGTGGTTAGGGCAAACAGAGTGTGGCTCTGCATCTTTCTTTCCCTATTATTCAGGAGCCTATCAAAGCACTGACAGAACAGTAACGTGCTATGATGGCTCTGGCTCAGCCAAAGGGTAGGCCTGCAGGTTTAAGTCCGCCTGTGACTTGATGGTGGATGTGACCAAGCAATCCCACAATGAGCACAATGATTTTGCATGGATAACCTATGTCGCCTATTCTTTGACACAGTGGAAGATACTTGTTAAACTTGTTTTGGTGGCATTCATTACTGAATACATCAAACGGGACTGCCACGTCCGCGAGTTAGCAAGTCTTGTTTCTGTTATCAATCACACACGGATCTGGCCTTGTGTGCACAACACTTTCAGATGAAGCATTTAAAAACGTGGGGGTTTAATGACTGTCTTTTAGTGTGTATTCACCTTGATTAGCATGACTGACTGCATTTGTAATGATGTTTAGTATTCTGTTGTGGCAGTTTTGGGTACATTCCTGTTCTCTCTGCAACTGTTCAGCAAGTGACTGACCGTTTCTATACAGAAACCACACCTAGCACATTGTTGTGGGAACGTCTGTGGGTAGTAGATATGTAGACGCACATTACACTCAGGTAGTTGCAGTCTCGATTTCACCACGAAGTTGACAAGTACGTCATTCAGGGATAGGTTGATCAGATAGCAGGAAGATAGGGAGTGGTTGATGGCACTCCAGTCACCCTGTTGCCAAGTGCGCTTGAAGCTGTTGAACAATTCCTTGGGTTGGAGAAAGACAACAGAATCCCCTCATTTTTCTTGCATCTCATAATGTACAGCTGGTGGTCAGTGATGAGGAGCTGTACTCTAAGCTTTACACAAAGTTCGTTATGATGGATCCAAGAGGATTTGCACCAGTGTCCTTGGACAACGTAACCAGTCTTCCTTTGTCGTCTTTCTTGAAGCTGGCGAAATTTTGCTCATCAGCGCCTTCAACAGCTGCTGTGCATTTACATTTGGTGAGATGAAGTGTAAGTGATGACCTGGCAGTGTGTCTGGTCTGCTCATCATTAGTGTTCAGCACACTCAACATGAAGGATAGTTTCTTGGCGTAGTACATGGTGCGTGAATGGAACAGTCCCAGACCACCCTCACTCCATGGACTGAACATGAAGGATCAGGTTGAGGACTTGTTCAGGTCCTGCCAGCTTCTCACATGAGATACGATAGTGCCTCAATAGTGTCCAGCACTTTATCTTTGATCGCCTGTAATTTGGCAGCCACTGTTAGTTGGGCTACATCAATGTTGGCCATGGGGTCTTTGAAATCACTGATGATCTTGTTCAGCTGCTCTCCTTCAGATGTTGCTCTGAGGTTGATCTGATGGTCCGGGTATAAGTAAGAGTGCTCATTGTCAAA
Source organism: Monoplex corrugatus (assembly GCA_030674185.1). Taxonomy (NCBI): domain Eukaryota; kingdom Metazoa; phylum Mollusca; class Gastropoda; order Littorinimorpha; family Ranellidae; genus Monoplex; species Monoplex corrugatus. The sequence continues at coordinate 8,543,930 of JAPXFY010000033.1, forward strand.
CATGGGAATGGGTGAGTGCTGGACATTAAGTTGAGTGGAGGCAGTGCTGTCAGCATACATGCATAAATACATATATACATACATAATACATACATACATACGTACATACATACATACATACATATATACTTACATAATACATACATACATATATACATACATACATACATACATATATACATACATAATAATACATACATACATACATGCATACACATACATTTATACATGCATACATACATATATACATACATACATACATACATACATACATACATACATACATACATGCATGCATACATACATACATTTACTGACATCCATCAGTCTGAAAAAAACTATGGGATTGCACACTGGTGTCTGTATGGAAAGCATTGAGTTTATGCTCCTGTCAGGCATGTAGAGACCAGATCTCACCACCATTCAGAAGAGTTCTCACGACGCATGCTTTGCAGATCTATACCTTGTCTCAGCCAACTAGTTGTCTTATAGTCTCTTTTTCAACCTGGACATAATAGTGGCTGTCTTTCTCACGTGCTTGTTCAGCTCAGCATCAAGACAGAAAGACACAGAGATGATTGAGTCTAGGTACACGAAGTTGTGAACAACATCTAACTTGATGTCATGTGGAAGGTCCACATTTTGCCCCCTGACTTGCGTTTTTACAAGATTGATGGTGAGACCAAAGCGTCAGCCAGCGTCGCTCCAACGACTTATGAGTCATTGAGGATCTTGTTCCGAGTGGATAATAATCGCAGTGTCCTTCACAAAGACAAAATATTACAGAATGTTTTGATGAACTTTGGATTTCAGATTTGCTTAAAAATATTGAACAGCTTTCCATCCTACCTAGTTCAGAGGTAGATGCCTTCCAGAGCAGATCCAAATGCTTACTTCAGTAGCACAGCAAATATTATCCCAAACAGCGTATTCTGAGGACACAGCCCTGTTTCACTCTGCTGCCAATGTCAAAGATGTTAAGCCATCAAAGACCACTGTGTCCTTCATATCTTCATCAAAGGACTTGATGATGTTCAAAAGTCCAAGTGGACCATTGATCTTGGGAAGGATCTTAAAGAGGCTGTCCTTTCTGACAAATTTGAAGGCCTTTGTTAATCAATAATGGCAGTAAAAAGCGGTTACCTCTGTTCCCTGCATTTTTGCCACCGCTGTCTGATGGAGAAGATCATATCAATAGTAGATTTACTAGCTCTAAAACCGCACTGTGATTCTGGGTAAACTCTCTTTGCAAGTACTTGGAGCCTCTTCAGTGTGACTCAGGTGAAGAACTTCATGACAATGCTGAGGAGCAAGATGCTATGGTAATCATTGCAATCGCTCCTGTCATGGATATCAAAAGCCCCTTTAAAATCCTTCATAGATGACACAACAGTGCTTTCCTCAAAGAAGAGGAAGTACACAAGCTCTCAAAGAACTTAGACAAGGCAGTCGCCTCATCTGAGAAGAGTTTCAAACCAAAAGAAAGCATGAAGCCTCTCGCTGAGGAAAGGCAATGTAGCCAAAACAGTAACGTTCATGTCGCCAGTCAGTCCATTCCAACACTAAACAGAAGAACCAGTCAAAAGCAGTGGAAGGTGGTATGATGACTCCCCTGAAAGATACAAAAAAGGGAAAGGAAACCACACAAGTCGCAGTTTAGAGCCTGCTAATAACAGAACAATGTGGCCTTCTTGGCGAATACAAAGCCTGGTGCGTGCACTTTATGTTGATCTCAAAACTTCTTTTGTCTACTGATATACGATATCAGGACTAGCAAAGTGAAATCCCTGGAAGCCAAAATCAACATATATACAAGGAAATGGCTTGGTATACCACCTGGTCTCACTGACGTTGTTGTGTATTTTTGCAGGGCAAAGCTGAAATTACCCCTAAAATCCGTTGTTGAGGAATACAAGGTGGGAAAAGTCAGGCTCTTCAGCATGCTTGATGACTCAGGAGATAAGGCTGTGAGATCAAGCCAATCCAAGCTAAGGCCTTGGAGGCAATGAAGCAAAATCTCATGGTCAGAGAAATAATAGGTCATACGCACACCAGTATTCAGGGACTGGGATCAATAAAAATGGCTTGAAAGACTAAAGGGATATGATAATACAAGAGACAAGAAAGAAGAGTTTACCAAAAGAACCCACTAGGTAATCCAGCAAGGCCTACAGGGATAATGGACGACGTGGGAAAATGCACTCCAAAGAAGTTGCTCCTGGAATGACCTGTAGCATATGGCCCATCTCAGAATAGTTTCATCATCGGATCTGTGTATGACATCCTGCCCTTGAACGCAAATCTAGTGAAATGATGGAAATCAGACAACCCTGCATTTCCCCTCTGCCAAGGCAAAAAGATGTGGAACATGTCCTAAGCTCATGCAAGGTAGCGCTAACCCAAGAAAAGGAGTGCTAACCCAAAAAAGATTCACATGCAAGCTCAATCAAGTGTTTCAAGAGATTGCACAAGACGATCAGTACTGCCATCTGGAAATAAAAAATACACTTGCCACCAGAAGCTTTGACAACCTTCTACACAGAAGGAGGTAGCAAACTGTGATTTGAAAAAGCTGCGACCTCCGGAGTAGGGAAGTGGAATCACCTGGACAGAGCTGACGATTGAGATTGCACAGCAGATTTCTCACAATGGGGAAAACGACAAGAAAACTTCAGCAAGAGTTTCATAAGACTGGATATTGCTCTTCACTCCCTTTCATCAAAACAAATGATTCTCATCAAACTCACCATGCTGTTAAAAGTAGAATGGAAGAAGCCCAAAATTACAAGACTGACATACATGTATATGCCATTTGGGCGAGCAATTTGGGCAACTCCAGCTTTCAAGCCAAAGTGCTCGCAATAGAAGTTTGAGCTTGGAGTTGATAGGCACATGATCTTATGACTTCATGAAACAGCTCCCGAGTGCTGGGAGAGAGTACCAGAGCCCTAAAGGCTGTGACAGAAACAGATGAAAAGAATTCCAGCTAGATCTGGTCAAGGAGTAATTTCATAAGGCTTAAAATTCCCCTATAAGGTGCCATTGTCTGATAGCTAAGTAATTAAGAGATCTGCAAAAAGATTTGAATAAACTTTTGCAAATATGAAAACGATGTCAATGAGAGAGTTTCGTCCTCTCAAAAGTACATATACCATGTCTTCAGGTCTTGATGTATTTCGTGGAGTAAAGAATGGCACATACATAATACAGACTGTATGCCCCATTTTCAGCCATGAAACACAGTTAGACATGCTGACTGTGTTGTTTTTGTTTTCTGCTTGTTTTCTTCTCTGCTACATAATCAGATCACATCTGGTGATGAGTGTGATTTTTCCTCCGGTTCCTGCCAGCTGCCATTACTGTAATGTTCAGAAGAGTTGTAGTTAGCTGTGTGTAGTGTCACTCCATTTTTCTTTACACAACCTAACAGTTCTTTGATACAGCCATGGACTTAGGGTCTGATATTTTGAGTTCAATGCCAGCCCACAACAATAACAGTTGGCCTGTTTGCTGCTCATCCTAATGTTTCCATCATTCTGATGATGTTAGTTTAGTGTTTGATACGTCCCTTCTCCACCCGTCCCTGTTTCAAGATTTTGCCAGTGCGGAGGGTTTTGTGTAGGCCCAAGGAGTCCGCCAGATATTATTGCTGGCAGACTTGGATGTAGCATATATGGAATTTTCCAAGTGCAATGATTCCCTCTGGAACAAACTTCAAACTCTTGGTGTGTCTTTGTTCAGTGTCACCCTGTCGTGTACAAATAGAAATAGAAACCATTGCCAGTTGGCCAGTGACCAGAGCCCACTTATTCGTCCAAGCCTATTTCACAGATAGCCTCCATATCTGAAGGCCATCTGCCATCTGCCGTCCGCCACTTGTAACCCACTGTGATAGGTTGGTCGTCCCACTACCAGTTTGGAAGTATCTTTTCTCCTGTGTTATTTCAGTGAAAATGGATCTGTTCATGCCCAAACCATGTTGTGTAATTTAAACAGGCTTTACTCGCTGGTCTGTGCATTGCCATAGTTTCTACAACATATGAAAAGCTTGACAAACAAGAATAGCTTAATGCTTGTGCTCCCCCCCCCCCCAATCCCCACATACTACAGGTTTACCTACAGCGTGACATTCTGGCCATTTGCCCACTTTGCCACGCTGCAACAGCGCTCAATTTTTGATATCCTTAAATGGGGAAATGTGGGAGCAGATATTGTTTTCTATTGACCACAGAGAATGTCTGTCTGTCTGTCTGCCTGTGTTTGTGTCTTTGAGAAAAGTGTGTGGACACGGTTTTCTCAGCTCGTTATGGCAGGATCTGAGAATGATAGTGATGGTGCTACACAGTTCCATTTTGGACTGAGACTTATGACAGGGCAGTGCTCTACACAGACTTTCATGACTCATTTTGGCATCAATCAGGCCTGAGAGATACAGATACTGTTGTGCTGGTCAGAAAATTTAGGCAACATCCTCAGTGACGTGTCTTTAAAGCATACGTGGTCCCAGTTTTCCCAAACGAGCCCATAGCATGCTCAGCTCTGAGACAGGAGCCTGTCACGACTGAGAAATTAAACGATGCTCCTTTCGACTGATGGAGGTCCAAACTGCAGACATCCCAATGTCAACCATGCATTAATCACTTCACATCGCTAGTGGAGTGTGTAACATTGTATTAATTCACTATTGTTGTCAGACTTTGTTTATTTCTGTTTTAGATATATTTTTATGTTTGACAGAAACAGCCTTCCAAAGAAGAGGAAAAACAAAAGAGAGTTGAAAATAAAATCTGTTTAATGAAAAAATCGCACTCGTCCTAGCAATATCCATGTCTCTAAATTGAAGTTCAAATGTTTGGCAGAACACTGGGCTTTTGCAAAGAAACTACTGAATACATCAGAGTTGCCAGTATCGCCCACTGTGCTGTACTAGCAATACGTTTTCTAACTGCTATTTATTTATTTATTTATTTATTAACTACTTGCTCATTCATTTATTAACGCATGTATTTCTTAGTATTTCGTATGCCCTGTCTTGTAATCGTGTACAGTGCGAGTCGAGTCCTGATTGGTAAAGACAAAAAGCACCACTTTCCCAGTTTCTTTTTTGTTTTTGTTCGAGCATGGTTGCACATCAAATAGTCAGTCCAATGGTCTAGATGAAGGAAATGATCTTGCTCAAGTCTGCTTTGTTGCCTCATACCTGTTCTTCCAGAATTGCTCCGTTTGGCCATTGCTCATTTCTGTTTTTTCTGAACAGTGGGCAATACTGTGCAATATGCTCCAGAGACGTTTATCCTCTCTGTCATGGACATTTATCTATGTTTGCCTGCTCCACTTGACATTTAAGTTGGAGACTTATGGTCCCATCTGGCATGGATATTCATCTGTGGGGAACAGCCCCACCTGGCACATATATTGGAGACTTTACTCCTGCCTGGCATACATCTTCACCTGAATTCAGGAAGATGGAAAATATCACATATAAGAGCCAGATCTAGTGTTTCGTGGAAATGGCCTTGTCCTTTCATACAAGATTCAGCCTGGACGGAGCTGACGTCTTTACTGCTCTTGAGAGGATTTCTGGTTTGGATCTCTCATTGCGCACGATGGATCCTGATTAGCTTCAATCCACATGTAGTTATATCAATAGTGATGGTTGTGTTGTGGTTGGCCATCAACTTTATATGCAGACTAGTGTAATGTAAATCAATTTTCGCTTCACGTAATGTCTAGTCTACAAAGTCAGACTTCTTTTGCAGAAGAGAAACCGAGAGCATTGGAAAATGCATTAACATCTTATTAAATTCTATCCTGGATATTTAACGCAAAGCAAATTAGAGCGAACCAATGAATTGTGAGAATTGGATGCTGTTCATGTTCATGACAATTGCTGGGGAGATGCTGAGGTCAAGATCATTCGTAACATCAGCCTTCAGAGTCAGGGTTCTGCCTTGTCCACGTCGAAGGTTGACACGGTCGCTGAGGTTGGCAGACAATATGTCACCCAGGGGAGTGGGACACCTTGTCTGCATTCAAAGGCTATGCCTGATCAGTCTCAGTTGGCATCTTCGAAGCGTCTTGCTCAAGGGTGAGAGCTTAGTCCGAGAGTAGAGCGCCTTAGTGTAGATTTTCTCTGGCCAGTAGATGCCGAGAGCTGAGCGGATCATACGCTGATGAGAAGAGTCGATCAACTTCGAGAGAGTTTCGGTCAGAGGTATGGACTCAAGACCATAGCATACGATGCTCTCTATTGCTGTCTTGAAAAGTCTTATCTTGATTTGGTCATCGGCCTTCGAGCTGAAAATCGGCTTCAATTTGTTCATCGCTGCCCATGCTTTGGTATAGCGTTCGTCTACCACTGAACTTGGAGACGAGGTGTCAATTCCGAGGTAACTGAACTGCTCGCATGTCTGAACCACCTCGCCAGACTGGAAAAAGCTTCGACGAGGAATGGTGTCGAGGCCGACGTGCATGACTTTCGTTTTGCCGTGGTTGATTTTGAGACCAACAGCTGACGCATTCCTTTCGAGATTTTGAAGAACTCTGTCTACAGTGTCGGCAGATTCGCAGACCAGAGCGATATCGTCGGTGTAAGCCAAGGCGCTGATCTTTATTGCTGGATGTCGAGAGCTCCGTCTCTCTATCAGGGTGAAACCATGGTCGTCGTGCAACGTCTTTCGAAGGACATGATCTAGAACAGTGATAAATAGATATGGAGACAACGTGTCACCTTGGAGGACGCCAGATGTAGTGACGAAGAGGTCTGTGTTGCCGTGATTGGTCCAAACAGAAGCTGATGTGTCGGTGTAAAGCTACATCACGTCTGCCGTAATGTCACTGGGTACTCCGTACAGCGAAAGGATTTCCGGTATAGAGCTTCGGTCGAGCGAGTCGAATGTTTTCTTGAAATCAACAAAAGCAATCGACGCTGTTCGTTTCGTCGTACGGCACATGTCCAGTATGCACCTCAGAGGCATTGCTTGCTCTGAAGTCGATCTTCCCGCTCTGAAGCCACTTTGCAAGTGTAGCAGTTGAGGTTCGACTGCCGATTTTATGCGCTTGAGAAGAACCTGAACCAACATCAGTTTGATGGCTCTGCCTCTCTCAGTATCTGCTTTTCTCCTCACTTAGCAGATATTATGTATCTTTTGTACGTTCATTGAAAAGTTTGTAAGGCACAATTGGAAGATAATCGGTTAAAAGCTGATCAAGTTTCAGGCACCTTGTTTGCATTTCACAATCTATCAGCTATAGTTTACTTTAGTTTAAATTCCAGTTGTATACTTTATGTTTACAACACAGTTTCCCACAAGCGTGATATTAATATGGATTTGTGGATGTGTGGATCAATGAAAAGCAAAAAAGTACATGTCGTATAGGGACATATCAGGATTGACAGGACTTGTCAAAACAGTCATGTAAGTCACAGAACATCGAATAAGAACCAGAAGCAAAGAGAGAAATGACAAGACTACACCCAAGGCTGACACTCATCAATTCCCTGAGAGAATGACAGAAACAAAAGGCAGGGAAAGAGCTGGTTGCCATGTCATCACTGTCACCATAACAATCAAAGAGACTATGGGATAGGGAAAACATAAACGTTATGTGTCTGTTCTTGTACTGCACTGGAATGTGTACTCTTCACTCTGCCATGTTTATCAATGGCACTGACATTCCAATTTTACCACATATACATGACATTGGTGTCACATTCGATCAGACAATTTCCTTTAAATGGCACATTTCCAAGATTTGTAAAGTGGTATATCGAGCATTAGGGAAAATCGGTGCTATTCGCTATTGTCTTTTCGTTGATGTCACTAGGGCACTTGTTTATGCGTTTGTTCTATCGCGTCTTGATTATGGCAATGAACTCTTGGCTGGTCTCCTAAAACATTCTCTATGGACTCCAGACAATTCAAGGTAATACTACATACCTCATTTTCGCATCTTCCAAATATGAGTATATCGCGCTCTTCTGAAATCGATTTACTGGTTTCTTTTTAATCAAGAATCAGTTACAAACACTCCTCATCATGCATTGGATTTGTCTCTGAAACAGACCCTCAGTAACTCTGTACACAGAAAACTTCGCACCTTTTTCTGATTCCAGAGTTTCTGTGTTCCATCTTCCAAACCAGAATCGGTTAACATAGATTTCCTTACGAAGGTTCACAATATGGAATGAACTTTGTGTCTGCATTACACATTAAGCATCAATCACTTTATTCAAATATGCTCTGAAAACTCCTTTTTATTGTATATATGAGGGAATCATATATACATCATATATATATATGTGTGTGTGTGCGTGTGTGTGTGTGTGTTTGTGTGTGTGTATACATATATATACAGAGAGAGGGAGATAGAGAGAGAGAGAGAAGAGAGAGAGAGAGAGAGAGAGAGATTTGTTGTTGTTGTGCTTGTTGACAACAGCAACAGCAGAGAACAAAACAGAGAAAAACAGATTGCTTTCGAAGAAAACAAAATTAAAAAATCGCTATGGCAGACAATTCATCGTCAAAATCTTCCGTTGTTGTTGCAATTACCAGACAATTCTTTCTGTTCACATCAGCATTCTATTCATTTTGTATCAGCCTTTTGGTCAGTGGTGAAATCATTACAAATCAGACCTACACGAACATCACCATCAATAACGCTTCTGGTCCACTGAAGTTCAGTGATGTCTGTCCAGGTGTGGAATACATCTATAACAAATCAGATATTGAAATCCTGCTGGTTAACCCATCAGATTGTAGGTATTTGCCAGATTATACAGCACACCATGGAGTGGTGTACGGGCTGTGTGGGGGTTCTGCTGTATACTGTCTTTTGCATATAGAGGTACCACAGGGTATGCTTGTACGGGCTCACATTCAAAGGTTAGAGTACTGGTGTGAGTCCAGTCGATGGGAAATGAAAGTCTTTGTTAAACCTGGTCGAGATGAACTTTTTAGAATGCAATGCTCTGTTCATTCACTTGATGAAGAAGTATTTGACTCGGATGGAAATCATATGTGTTTCATGCATCGCAACATTCCTCAAGTTAGAATTAAACTAGAGGCAATCAGAGACCATGATTTGCTTGTCCATTACATGTCAACATATTCTGGATATATGATAGTTCCAGATTTCAGAATGAACCCACTTACACCCTTTGATATTTCTGTAGAACTGAAAACAGTCTTTGGGTATGTCATCATGCTGAGTTTTCAGATACATTGTACTCTTGATTATAATAAACTTTACTGGTTAGAACTGAAGTATAAAAAACCAAATGCTTATCATCAAACAGTCGAACGAGTGTGCAAAAAACATGACGCGCGATCAAGTGTCATGCCGTCATCATGTATTCATATTTGTTTTCATATGGAAACAGGACATTACAACAGCCTACTACATGTTTACCAAAAAATGCTATTTTCTTTTCATTCTGAATCTCATCGACCAGAAAACCTCCTTAGTGGATTTTTCAATTGCTCGGTAGATTACTTTTCCAGTTTTCAGACTCACCTGCTTTGTAATCTGATGATAGAGTGTGAAGACGCGCAGGATGAAACAGAAAACTGTCCCTTCAGCGGTCCAGGTTGTCAGGGTTTGGTAGCTTCACGTAACAAGTGCTTTCAATACATTAGACTTGCCGAAAAACCAGCTCACCAAAATATAGACTGGAACTGTTTGAGAACAGGTGGAAAACTAGTTTCACTTAAAACAAGACAAGAACAAGAAGACTTTCAAAGCATCTTTAAAAAAATGCACACTGTTGATACAGTTATAGGTCTTAAGTCAGAAACCACACCTAGCACATTGTTGTGGGAACGTCTGTGGGTAGTAGATATGTAGACGCACATTACACTCAGGTAGTTGCAGTCTCGATTTCACCACGAAGTTGACAAGTACGTCATTCAGGGATAGGTTGATCAGATAGCAGGAAGATAGGGAGTGGTTGATGGCACTCCAGTCACCCTGTTGCCAAGTGCGCTTGAAGCTGTTGAACAATTCTTTGGGTTGGAGAAAGACAACAGAATCCCCTCATTTTTCTTGCATCTCATAATGTACAGCTGGTGGTCAGTGATGAGGAGCTGTACTCTAAGCTTTACACAAAGTTCGTTATGATGGATCCAAGAGGATTTGCACCAGTGTCCTTGGACAACGTAACCAGTCTTCCTTTGTCGTCTTTCTTGAAGCTGGCGAAATTTTGCTCATCAGCGCCTTCAACAGCTGCTGTGCATTTACATTTGGTGAGATGAAGTGTAAGTGATGACCTGGCAGTGTGTCTGGTCTGCTCATCATTAGTGTTCAGCACACTCAACATGAAGGATAGTTTCTTGGCGTAGTACATGGTGCGTGAATGGAACAGTCCCAGACCACCCTCACTCCATGGACTGAACATGAAGGATCAGGTTGAGGACTTGTTCAGGTCCTGCCAGCTTCTCACATGAGATACGATAGTGCCTCAATAGTGTCCAGCACTTTATCTTTGATCGCCTGTAATTTGGCAGCCACTGTTAGTTGGGCTACATCAATGTTGGCCATGGGGTCTTTGAAATCACTGATGATCTTGTTCAGCTGCTCTCCTTCAGATGTTGCTCTGAGGTTGATCTGATGGTCCGGGTATAAGTAAGAGTGCTCATTGTCAAACATGGGAATGGGTGAGTGCTGGACATTAAGTTGAGTGGAGGCAGTGCTGTCAGCATACATGCATAAATACATATATACATACATAATACATACATACATACGTACATACATACATACATATATACTTACATAATACATACATACATATATACATACATACATACATACATATATACATACATAATACATACATACATACATACATACATGCATACACATACATTATACATGCATACATACATATATACATACATACATACATACATACATACATACATACATACATACATACATACATGCATGCATACATACATACATTTACTGACATCCATCAGTCTGAAAAAAACTATGGGATTGCACACTGGTGTCTGTATGGAAAGCATTGAGTTTATGCTCCTGTCAGGCATGTAGAGACCAGATCTCACCACCATTCAGAAGAGTTCTCACGACGCATGCTTTGCAGATCTATACCTTGTCTCAGCCAACTAGTTGTCTTATAGTCTCTTTTTCAACCTGGACATAATAGTGGCTGTCTTTCTCACGTGCTTGTTCAGCTCAGCATCAAGACAGAAAGACACAGAGATGATTGAGTCTAGGTACACGAAGTTGTGAACAACATCTAACTTGATGTCATGTGGAAGGTCCACATTTTGCCCCCTGACTTGCGTTTTTACAAGATTGATGGTGAGACCAAAGCGTCAGCCAGCGTCGCTCCAACGACTTATGAGTCATTGAGGATCTTGTTCCGAGTGGATAATAATCGCAGTGTCCTTCACAAAGACAAAATATTACAGAATGTTTTGATGAACTTTGGATTTCAGATTTGCTTAAAAATATTGAACAGCTTTCCATCCTACCTAGTTCAGAGGTAGATGCCTTCCAGAGCAGATCCAAATGCTTACTTCAGTAGCACAGCAAATATTATCCCAAACAGCGTATTCTGAGGACACAGCCCTGTTTCACTCTGCTGCCAATGTCAAAGATGTTAAGCCATCAAAGACCACTGTGTCCTTCATATCTTCATCAAAGGACTTGATGATGTTCAAAAGTCCAAGTGGACCATTGATCTTGGGAAGGATCTTAAAGAGGCTGTCCTTTCTGACAAATTTGAAGGCCTTTGTTAATCAATAATGGCAGTAAAAAGCGGTTACCTCTGTTCCCTGCATTTTTGCCGCCGCTGTCTGATGGAGAAGATCATATCAATAGTAGATTTACTAGCTCTAAAACCGCACTGTGATTCTGGGTAAACTCTCTTTGCAAGTACTTGGAGCCTCTTCAGTGTGACTCAGGTGAAGAACTTCATGACAATGCTGAGGAGCAAGATGCTATGGTAATCATTGCAATCGCTCCTGTCATGGATATCAAAAGCCCCTTTAAAATCCTTCATAGATGACACAACAGTGCTTTCCTCAAAGAAGAGGAAGTACACAAGCTCTCAAAGAACTTAGACAAGGCAGTCGCCTCATCTGAGAAGAGTTTCAAACCAAAAGAAAGCATGAAGCCTCTCGCTGAGGAAAGGCAATGTAGCCAAAACAGTAACGTTCATGTCGCCAGTCAGTCCATTCCAACACTAAACAGAAGAACCAGTCAAAAGCAGTGGAAGGTGGTATGATGACTCCCCTGAAAGATACAAAAAAGGGAAAGGAAACCACACAAGTCGCAGTTTAGAGCCTGCTAATAACAGAACAATGTGGCCTTCTTGGCGAATACAAAGCCTGGTGCGTGCACTTTATGTTGATCTCAAAACTTCTTTTGTCTACTGATATACGATATCAGGACTAGCAAAGTGAAATCCCTGGAAGCCAAAATCAACATATATACAAGGAAATGGCTTGGTATACCACCTGGTCTCACTGACGTTGTTGTGTATTTTTGCAGGGCAAAGCTGAAATTACCCCTAAAATCCGTTGTTGAGGAATACAAGGTGGGAAAAGTCAGGCTCTTCAGCATGCTTGATGACTCAGGAGATAAGGCTGTGAGATCAAGCCAATCCAAGCTAAGGCCTTGGAGGCAATGAAGCAAAATCTCATGGTCAGAGAAATAATAGGTCATACGCACACCAGTATTCAGGGACTGGGATCAATAAAAATGGCTTGAAAGACTAAAGGGATATGATAATACAAGAGACAAGAAAGAAGAGTTTACCAAAAGAACCCACTAGGTAATCCAGCAAGGCCTACAGGGATAATGGACGACGTGGGAAAATGCACTCCAAAGAAGTTGCTCCTGGAATGACCTGTAGCATATGGCCCATCTCAGAATAGTTTCATCATCGGATCTGTGTATGACATCCTGCCCTTGAACGCAAATCTAGTGAAATGATGGAAATCAGACAACCCTGCATTTCCCCTCTGCCAAGGCAAAAAGATGTGGAACATGTCCTAAGCTCATGCAAGGTAGCGCTAACCCAAGAAAAGGAGTGCTAACCCAAAAAAGATTCACATGCAAGCTCAATCAAGTGTTTCAAGAGATTGCACAAGACGATCAGTACTGCCATCTGGAAATAAAAAATACACTTGCCACCAGAAGCTTTGACAACCTTCTACACAGAAGGAGGTAGCAAACTGTGATTTGAAAAAGCTGCGACCTCCGGAGTAGGGAAGTGGAATCACCTGGACAGAGCTGACGATTGAGATTGCACAGCAGATTTCTCACAATGGGGGAAAACGACAAGAAAACTTCAGCAAGAGTTTCATAAGACTGGATATTGCTCTTCACTCCCTTTCATCAAAACAAATGATTCTCATCAAACTCACCATGCTGTTAAAAGTAGAATGGAAGAAGCCCAAAATTACAAGACTGACATACATGTATATGCCATTTGGGCGAGCAATTTGGGCAACTCCAGCTTTCAAGCCAAAGTGCTCGCAATAGAAGTTTGAGCTTGGAGTTGATAGGCACATGATCTTATGACTTCATGAAACAGCTCCCGAGTGCTGGGAGAGAGTACCAGAGCCCTAAAGGCTGTGACAGAAACAGATGAAAAGAATTCCAGCTAGATCTGGTCAAGGAGTAATTTCATAAGGCTTAAAATTCCCCTATAAGGTGCCATTGTCTGATAGCTAAGTAATTAAGAGATCTGCAAAAAGATTTGAATAAACTTTTGCAAATATGAAAACGATGTCAATGAGAGAGTTTCGTCCTCTCAAAAGTACATATACCATGTCTTCAGGTCTTGATGTATTTCGTGGAGTAAAGAATGGCACATACATAATACAGACTGTATGCCCCATTTTCAGCCATGAAACACAGTTAGACATGCTGACTGTGTTGTTTTTGTTTTCTGCTTGTTTTCTTCTCTGCTACATAATCAGATCACATCTGGTGATGAGTGTGATTTTTCCTCCGGTTCCTGCCAGCTGCCATTACTGTAATGTTCAGAAGAGTTGTAGTTAGCTGTGTGTAGTGTCACTCCATTTTTCTTTACACAACCTAACAGTTCTTTGATACAGCCATGGACTTAGGGTCTGATATTTTGAGTTCAATGCCAGCCCACAACAATAACAGTTGGCCTGTTTGCTGCTCATCCTAATGTTTCCATCATTCTGATGATGTTAGTTTAGTGTTTGATACGTCCCTTCTCCACCCGTCCCTGTTTCAAGATTTTGCCAGTGCGGAGGGTTTTGTGTAGGCCCAAGGAGTCCGCCAGATATAATTGCTGGCAGACTTGGATGTAGCATATATGGAATTTTCCAAGTGCAATGATTCCCTCTGGAACAAACTTCAAACTCTTGGTGTGTCTTTGTTCAGTGTCACCCTGTCGTGTACAAATAGAAATAGAAACCATTGCCAGTTGGCCAGTGACCAGAGCCCACTTATTCGTCCAAGCCTATTTCACAGATAGCCTCCATATCTGAAGGCCATCTGCCATCTGCCGTCCGCCACTTGTAACCCACTGTGATAGGTTGGTCGTCCCACTACCAGTTTGGAAGTATCTTTTCTCCTGTGTTATTTCAGTGAAAATGGATCTGTTCATGCCCAAACCATGTTGTGTAATTTAAACAGGCTTTACTCGCTGGTCTGTGCATTGCCATAGTTTCTACAACATATGAAAAGCTTGACAAACAAGAATAGCTTAATGCTTGTGCTCCCCCCCCCAATCCCCACATACTACAGGTTTACCTACAGCGTGACATTCTGGCCATTTGCCCACTTTGCCACGCTGCAACAGCGCTCAATTTTGATATGCCTTAAATGGGGAATGTGGGAGCAGATATTGTTTTCTATTGACCACAGAGAATGTCTGTCTGTCTGTCTGCCTGTGTTTGTGTCTTTGAGAAAAGTGTGTGGACACGGTTTTCTCAGCTCGTTATGGCAGGATCTGAGAATGATAGTGATGGTGCTACACAGTTCCATTTTGGACTGAGACTTATGACAGGGCAGTGCTCTACACAGACTTTCATGACTCATTTTGGCATCAATCAGGCCTGAGAGATACAGATACTGTTGTGCTGGTCAGAAAATTTAGGCAACATCCTCAGTGACGTGTCTTTAAAGCATACGTGGTCCCAGTTTTCCCAAACGAGCCCATAGCATGCTCAGCTCTAGACAGGAGCCTGTCACGACTGAGAAATTAAACGATGCTCCTTTCGACTGATGGAGGTCCAAACTGCAGACATCCCAATGTCAACCAATGCATTAATCACTTCACATCGCTACGTGGAGTGTGTAACATTGTATTAATTCACTATTGTTGTCAGACTTTGTTTATTTCTGTTTTAGATATATTTTTATGTTTGACAGAAACAGCCTTCCAAAGAAGAGGAAAAACAAAAGAGAGTTGAAAATAAAATCTGTTTAATGAAAAAATCGCACTCGTCCTAGCAATATCCATGTCTCTAAATTGAAGTTCAAATGTTTGGCAGAACACTGGGCTTTTGCAAAGAAACTACTGAATACATCAGAGTTGCCAGTATCGCCCACTGTGCTGTACTAGCAATACGTTTTCTAACTGCTATTTATTTATTTATTTATTTATTAACTACTTGCTCATTCATTTATTAACGCATGTATTTCTTAGTATTTCGTATGCCCTGTCTTGTAATCGTGTACAGTGCGAGTCGAGTCCTGATTGGTAAAGACAAAAAGCACCACTTTCCCAGTTTCTTTTTTGTTTTTGTTCGAGCATGGTTGCACATCAAATAGTCAGTCCAATGGTCTAGATGAAGGAAATGATCTTGCTCAAGTCTGCTTTGTTGCCTCATACCTGTTCTTCCAGAATTGCTCCGTTTGGCCATTGCTCATTTCTGTTTTTTCTGAACAGTGGGCAATACTGTGCAATATGCTCCAGAGACGTTTATCCTCTCTGTCATGGACATTTATCTATGTTTGCCTGCTCCACTTGACATTTAAGTTGGAGACTTATGGTCCCATCTGGCATGGATATTCATCTGTGGGGAACAGCCCCACCTGGCACATATATTGGAGACTTTACTCCTGCCTGGCATACATCTTCACCTGAATTCAGGAAGATGGAAAATATCACATATAAGAGCCAGATCTAGTGTTTCGTGGAAATGGCCTTGTCCTTTCATACAAGATTCAGCCTGGACGGAGCTGACGTCTTTACTGCTCTTGAGAGGATTTCTGGTTTGGATCTCTCATTGCGCACGATGGATCCTGATTAGCTTCAATCCACATGTAGTTATATCAATAGTGATGGTTGTGTTGTGGTTGGCCATCAACTTTATATGCAGACTAGTGTAATGTAAATCAATTTTCGCTTCACGTAATGTCTAGTCTACAAAGTCAGACTTCTTTTGCAGAAGAGAAACCGAGAGCATTGGAAAATGCATTAACATCTTATTAAATTCTATCCTGGATATTTAACGCAAAGCAAATTAGAGCGAACCAATGAATTGTGAGAATTGGATGCTGTTCATGTTCATGACAATTGCTGGGGAGATGCTGAGGTCAAGATCATTCGTAACATCAGCCTTCAGAGTCAGGGTTCTGCCTTGTCCACGTCGAAGGTTGACACGGTCGCTGAGGTTGGCAGACAATATGTCACCCAGGGGAGTGGGACACCTTGTCTGCATTCAAAGGCTATGCCTGATCAGTCTCAGTTGGCATCTTCGAAGCGTCTTGCTCAAGGGTGAGAGCTTAGTCCAAGAGTAGAGCGCCTTAGTGTAGATTTTCTCTGGCCAGTAGATGCCGAGAGCCGAGCGGATCATACGCTGATGAGAAGAGTCGATCAACTTCGAGAGAGTTTCGGTCAGAGGTATGGACTCAAGACCATAGCATACGATGCTCTCTATTGCTGTCTTGAAAAGTCTTATCTTGATTTGGTCATCGGCCTTCGAGCTGAAAATCGGCTTCAATTTGTTCATCGCTGCCCATGCTTTGGTATAGCGTTCGTCTACCACTGAACTTGGAGACGAGGTGTCAATTCCGAGGTAACTGAACTGCTCGCATGTCTGAACCACCTCGCCAGACTGGAAAAAGCTTCGACGAGGAATGGTGTCGAGGCCGACGTGCATGACTTTCGTTTTGCCGTGGTTGATTTTGAGACCAACAGCTGACGCATTCCTTTCGAGATTTTGAAGAACTCTGTCTACAGTGTCGGCAGATTCGCAGACCAGAGCGATATCGTCGGTGTAAGCCAAGGCGCTGATCTTTATTGCTGGATGTCGAGAGCTCCGTCTCTCTATCAGGGTGAAACCATGGTCGTCGTGCAACGTCTTTCGAAGGACATGATCTAGAACAGTGATAAATAGATATGGAGACAACGTGTCACCTTGGAGGACGCCAGATGTAGTGACGAAGAGGTCTGTGTTGCCGTGATTGGTCCAAACAGAAGCTGATGTGTCGGTGTAAAGCTACATCACGTCTGCCGTAATGTCACTGGGTACTCCGTACAGCGAAAGGATTTCCGGTATAGAGCTTCGGTCGAGCGAGTCGAATGTTTTCTTGAAATCAACAAAAGCAATCGACGCTGTTCGTTTCGTCGTACGGCACATGTCCAGTATGCACCTCAGAGGCATTGCTTGCTCTGAAGTCGATCTTCCCGCTCTGAAGCCACTTTGCAAGTGTAGCAGTTGAGGTTCGACTGCCGATTTTATGCGCTTGAGAAGAACCTGAACCAACATCAGTTTGATGGCTCTGCCTCTCTCAGTATCTGCTTTTCTCCTCACTTAGCAGATATTATGTATCTTTTGTACGTTCATTGAAAAGTTTGTAAGGCACAATTGGAAGATAATCGGTTAAAAGCTGATCAAGTTTCAGGCACCTTGTTTGCATTTCACAATCTATCAGCTATAGTTTACTTTAGTTTAAATTCCAGTTGTATACTTTATGTTTACAACACAATTTCCCACAAGCGTGATATTAATATGGATTTGTGGATGTGTGGATCAATGAAAAGCAAAAAAGTACATGTCGTATAGGGACATATCAGGATTGACAGGACTTGTCAAAACAGTCATGTAAGTCACAGAACATCGAATAAGAACCAGAAGCAAAGAGAGAAATGACAAGACTACACCCAAGGCTGACAATCATCAATTCCCTGAGAGAATGACAGAAACAAAAGGCAGGGAAAGAGCTGGTTGCCATGTCATCACTGTCACCATAACAATCAAAGAGACTATGGGATAGGAAAAACATAAACGTTATGTGTCTGTTCTTGTACTGCACTGGAATGTGTACTCTTCACTCTGCCATGTTTATCAATGGCACTGACATTCCAATTTTACCACATATACATGACATTGGTGTCACATTCGATCAGACAATTTCCTTTAAATGGCACATTTCCAAGATTTGTAAAGTGGTATATCGAGCATTAGGGAAAATCGGTGCTATTCGCTATTGTCTTTTCGTTGATGTCACTAGGGCACTTGTTTATGCGTTTGTTCTATCGCGTCTTGATTATGGCAATGAACTCTTGGCTGGTCTCCTAAAACATTCTCTATGGACTCCAGACAATTCAAGGTAATACTACATACCTCATTTTCGCATCTTCCAAATATGAGTATATCGCGCTCTTCTGAAATCGATTTACTGGTTTCTTTTTAATCAAGAATCAGTTACAAACACTCCTCATCATGCATTGGATTTGTCTCTGAAACAGACCCTCAGTAACTCTGTACACAGAAAACTTCGCACCTTTTTCTGATTCCAGAGTTTCTGTGTTCCATCTTCCAAACCAGAATCGGTTAACATAGATTTCCTTACGAAGGTTCACAATATGGAATGAACTTTGTGTCTGCATTACACATTAAGCATCAATCACTTTATTCAAATATGCTCTGAAAACTCCTTTTTATTGTATATATGAGGGAATCATATATACATCATATATATATATATGTGTGTGTGCGTGTGTGTGTGTGTGTTTGTGTGTGTGTATACATATATATACAGAGAGAGGGAATAGAGAGAGAGAGAGAAAGAGAGAGAGAGAGAGAGAGAGAGATTTGTTGTTGTTGTGCTTGTTGACAACAGCAAACAGCAGAGAACAAAACAGAGAAAAACAGATTGCTTTCGAAGAAAACAAAATTAAAAAAATCGCTATGGCAGACAATTCATCGTCAAAATCTTCCGTTGTTGTGCAATTACCAGACAATTCTTTCTGTTCACATCAGCATTCTATTCATTTTGTATCAGCCTTTGGTCAGTGGTGAAATCATTACAAATCAGACCTACACGAACATCACCATCAATAACGCTTCTGGTCCACTGAAGTTCAGTGAGTCTGTCCAGGTGTGGAATACATCTATAACAAATCAGATATTGAAATCCTGCTGGTTAACCCATCAGATTGTAGGTATTTGCCAGATTATACAGCACACCATGGAGTGGTGTACGGGCTGTGTGGGGGTTTCTGCTGTATACTGCCCTTTTGCATATAGAGGTACCACAGGGTATGCTTGTACGGGCTCACATTCAAAGGTTAGAGTACTGGTGTGAGTCCAGTCGATGGGAAATGAAGTCTTTGTTAAACCTGGTCGAGATGAACATTTTAGAATGCATTGCTCTTGTTCATTCACTTGATGAAGAAGTATTTGACTCGGATGGAAATCATATGTGTTTCATGCATCGCAACATTCCTCAAGTTAGAATTAAACTAGAGGCAATCAGAGACCATGATTTGCTTGTCCATTACATGTCAACATATTCTGGATATATGATAGTTCCAGATTTCAGAATGAACCCACTTACACCCTTGATATTTCTGTAGAACTGAAAACAGTCATTTGGGTATGTCATCATGCTGAGTTTTCAGATACATTGTACTCTTGGTTATAATAACTTTACTGGTTAGAACTGAAGTATAAAAAACCAAATGCTTATCATCAAACAGTCGAACGAGTGTGCAAAAACATGACGCGCGATCAAGTGTCATGCCGTCATCATGTATTCATATTTGTTTTCATATGGAAACAGGACATCACAACAGCCTACTACATGTTTACCAAAAAATGCTATTTTCTTTTCATTCTGAATCTCATCGACCAGAAAACCTCCTTAGTGGATTTTTCAATTGCTCGGTAGATTACTTTTCCAATTTTCAGACTCACCTGCTTTGTAATCTGATGATAGAGTGTGAAGACGCGCAGGATGAAACAGAAAACTGTCCCTTCAGCGGTCCAGGTTGTCAGGGTTTGGTAGCTTCACGTAACAAGTGCTTTCAATACATTAGACTTGCCGAAAAACCAGCTCACCAAAATATAGACTGGAACTGTTTGAGAACAGGTGGAAAATAGTTTCACTTAAAACAAGACAGAACAAGAAGACTTTCAAAGCATCTTTAAAAAAAGCACACTGTTTTATACAGTATAGGTCTTAAGTCAGGTTGGGAATCTGTTCCCGTCATGTACAGCATGCTTCGTAAATGGTCTGACAACACTGTGATGTACAATACTGATCACTTTTTTTATTGATTATCCATACTGGCCTTCAAGGAAAGTAAAGTTTGTGGATGTTTTGGAACATGAGACTCACGTTTAGTTTGTTAGAAAAGGGTTTTGCAAGTGAATGGGTGTGTGAAACAAAACCACATCCAAAAAATAGTATTCCTGTCCAAACTGTTGTCCTTTCCTGATTTGCATTCAATCCAACCTATTTTCACACAAACAAAGCAGATCTTGTTCCGTTGCCCAGGTAGTCATGTAAAACATACTCTTTTGTCATGTGATTCAGACGTTCATTGCGGACTGAATATATATCCCAGATATTGCTGGGTGTTGATTATGAGCACTCAAACGACACACTGGATCCTTTTGGAAAAGCTACTGTATCAACTGTTGCCATGTTTATATGCATGAAGGTATAACAACAGTGCCACACACACTTGTGTGTGACTTTAGACAGGACTGTCCAGATAACAGTGATGAATTGTTCAGTGTTCACCTTGTCATGGATTTCTGTGCTTCAATGGCCAGTGTGTACAGCACAGCCAACACTGTAACAGAGTCTCAGATTGCCTGGATGATTCTGATGAAGTCAACTGTACTGAAAGCAGTACAGATCGTTTTAAGAACAAAGAGGCAGAAAGAAGGCAACGCCTTTTCATAAACCTGGATGGCACAGGTTACTTCACTCAGCAAGTGATGAAAGCCCATGACTCTTGTCCTGATACACATTACTGGTGCACAGAAGACTGGATGTATTGTCTCCCTATCTACACACGATGCAATGGACTGTCTGACTGTACATATGGAGAGGATGAACAAGACTGTGAGACATTGACATGTTCTGGTTTTTTCAGGTGTCGAACTTCCAGTGTTTGTGTACATGCAGATCATCTGTGTGATGGCAAGGATCAGTGCCCACAGCGAGATGATGAATGGTTGTGTAACATGTCCTGTCCTGGAGGTTGTCAATGTCAAGGTCACTCTTTCGTGTGCCCTCAACCTTTCTCTGCTGACCTCTTCCCACATCTTCGATATTTAGATGCCACAGGCTCAGGAATGACAATGACTAATATCAGTACCAATACATATCTTATTCGACTGAGTCTCTCAAAGTGTTCCTTAGTTGATATACCACAGATAAAGCTTCCAAACTTGCAGCATATCGATCTGGCCTGTAATCAGTTGAGAAGTATCAATATGAACGTGTTTACTGAACTAGCAAATTTAAGGACTCTGATTCTGACAAACAACCCTCTTTTGTCAGTGACAGGAAAACATTTTCATATTTATTACCAACTAAAAACAATAGATTTATCAAAAACACACTTGACTACATTTAACAATGAATATGTTATGCATTTACCTAAGGTACGACACTTGAATTTATCTTTTTGTGCCATTAATGTCATTGGACATGTAGATTTTAAAAACATCCCAAAACTGACAGTATTAGATTTAAAAGGAAATCCAGTTAACACTTTCAATTTAAAGTTATTGCTAATTTTAAGCCATATTGAAATTATCTTTTCATCGAACTTCAGATTTTGCTGTGCAAATCTACTTCCTGACAAAAAAGTAAAATGTTTAGCACCACAACCTATACTTTCTTCATGTACAGAGTTATTACGTGATGATCTGTTCAGATTTTTCTATTGGTTGTTTAGCCTCTGTGCTTTTTCAGGAAATTTGGTTTGCCTCATGGCTCTAGTTGTCATTCAGAATATGTACAGAGGCTCATTTATTACATCCATATCAAATTTCCATATTGCTAATATGAGCATGGGTATCAACATCAACATAGTTACAATAGCTAATGAAATATCTCATGGAAATTATGCTATTTGGAAAAGAAATGGACCAACAGTGTAATTTGCAAAGTGGCTGCTTTTCTGTCTTTTCTGTCGAGTGAGGTGTCAGTTCTGATCATTTGCATTATGACACTAGATCACGTCATGACCCTTTGTTTCCCTGTACCTAAGTGGACATTCAGTCGATGGCAACAGCTGTAGCTTGTGCAGTGACATGGTTCTTTGGGGCAGTGTTGTCAATGATACCTTTTCTCCCTGGACTGTCACACTGGGGTCTTGATGGTCAGTCTGGTCTATGTCGTATGGCTTTGTTTGACTGCTACAACTGTAGCCAACAATTCAGATGGTTCACTGTCACTGTTATTATCAACTTCATGTTGTGTTCAGTTGTAGCAGTTTGTCAAGTCATCATTTACAGAAAGTCACCAACATTCATGATTGCAGTTGATCCAACGAAGAGGACAGTTTACGCTTCGTACTCGTTGTTGGTGAAAATCACCATGGCAAATGCAATGTGCTGGTTTTTATTTGGCCTGATCAAGGCGGTAGCTTTGTGTGGTATTGCTGTATCAGACAAAGTGCATGTGGCTATGGTTGTGTTCATGTTACCACTGACCTCTGCACTCAGTCCTTTGCTGTACATGTGGACTATTGCAACACAGCGAAAACAAAAAGCACAGGAAGAAAAAGTGCTACAGATGTTGAAATCACGACTGTCACAGTCAAATTAATCAATAATGCAGTGAACGCTCATACATTCATGTAACAAACAGACCTGTCCAGTGCAATTCTGATCTAAAGGAAGAACAAAACATTGTAAACATTTTCGATTCCTCCATAATGTTCCAGATTCCATGGGAACCAGAAAAAAAACACGAAAAAAGAATCAGAACGCGTATTCAATACAACAAGACAAGACAGGCGAAATTTTTGGCCAACGTAAGATCACAAACAAACAAACACCAGATACAAAGCATAAGAGAAAATGACTGAAACTTCTCTGCTGCTCCGTTTGTGATCTTATTCTTGACAAAGGCCTGTTGGCCAAAAATTTGCGCCTGTCTTGTTGTATTAAATACGCGTTCTTAGTACTTTTCTCGTGGGGGTTCCTGTTTGCTTGAACACGGACAGTCACACTTGTTTTGGATTCAGATTCCATAGTTTTCAGAATATGAAATGGTCTTTCAAAATGATCAAAAGATCCTACTGACAAAAAATTTAAACAGTATACAACATCAAATTCTGAAATAAAAGTTGATGATATGATTGATATGAGGCCAAATTACTAAAAGCAATGAGCAAACAAACAATTTCAATACATATGTGGACTAAAAGAAAAAGAATATTTGTTGAAAAGGCAGTGTTTCCGTAGAAAATCTGTTATGGAGAAACTGTTTAGGATATGCATTTGATTAGAGAAAATGAAAAATCACTGAAAGCCATTTGTACCATGATCGATATTTAGATATTGACAGAAGGTGCTAGGGTATCTGTGAAAACTGGCAAGTCACATCCCTTGCTGTAGAAGAGAAGGCTAAGGAGTAAACACATTATAACTCCACAGCTGTGCCCTTAAAGCCGGTATATAGCGAATCACGCCATCTTCTAACAGCTCCTGCAATTAAGCTGATGCCAAATAGAACTACTGTGCATTACTTTGGACAACGTCAGCGAGGCTAAGAGAGGGGTCATGGTATCTTGGCAGCTCAGCATTTCCATATCTATCACCTAGGTCTGTGCCTATACATGCTTTTTCAACAAACCTCAGACAGACAGATAGATAGATAGATAGATAGACAGATAGATAGATAGATAGACAGACAGACAGACAGACAGATAGATAGATAGATAGATAGATAGACAGATAGACAGACAGATAGATAGATAGATAGATAGATAGATAGATAGATAGATAGATAGATAGATAGATAGATAGATAGATTGATAGATAGATAGATAGATAGACAGATAGACAGACAGACAGATAGATAGATAGATGGAGAGATAGATAGATAGATAGATAGATAGATAGATAGATAGATGGATAGAAATACATATGCATACACACATATATATATATATATATATATATATATATACATAGCTATATACATACCTGAATGTTTGTGTGTGTATGTGTTTGTGCGTGTTTGTGTGAGATAGATAGATAGACAGACAGATAGATAGATAGATAGATAGATAGATAGACAAATAGCTAGCTAGCTAGATAGATAGATAGATAAATAGATAGACAGACAGACAGATGGATAGACAGTCAGATAGATAGACAGATAGATAGATAGATAGACAGACAGACAGACAGACAGATAGATAGATAGACAGATACATACATACATACATACATACATACTACATACATACATACACACATACATACATACATACAGAGACAAAGAGACAGACAGACAGACAAACAGACAGACAGATAGACAACACGAGTAATGAATGTAGATCTACAGATTTCATATTCCTTTTGTGAGCAGTCAGTTCAGAGAAAGATACAAAATTAGGCTTAGAAGGCTTTGGGCCTGCAGTCAAACAATTGTGACACAATATGACTGTTTTAATAATGCATTCAAATTTCTAGATGAGTACCTTAATAACCTGCAGTGGAAAAGTAGATCCAAATCTACGTAATCTTGAGGAGTATGGCTAGAATCGTCTGCTACAAGAGAGAAGTCAAAGTATCTGGATTTATCAAAAGAAGAAACTTTCTCTGCCTTATCAGGAAGAACGTGACTACCATTTTTAAAACAAAATTTGAATATCAGACAACAGTTCAAACTGCACAATAAATCCTTAAAACAACATCGACTAACTTGAAAATGAAGATCAAAGACGGCTACCATATTTATATCAGACATGGCGTCATATCCCAACCAGACAGATGTGATAACATTTTCCACGTTAACCTGTGTTGAATAAATAGCCTTTTTTCTTTGTGATTACCAATTTTCGTTTTTATCTGCAGAATAGATAGCTTTATTCCTTATCATTGTCAATTTTTTTCTTATCTGCTGAATATTTGTTCTTTTTCTTTCTGTGATTACCAAATTTCTTACTTATCTGCTAAAGATTTAACCTGGTGATTTATCTGACCATTGTGTATGGCAGCCATTATTCAGTTTTCGTAATCAGATTTTTCTTGTTCAACAAAAACAATATGAAGAACAGCAACTACAGCAACTGTCAATGTGTTGATATTGAAAAAAAATGACAGAATAATTATGGTGATAATGGTAATGATGATGATGATGACAGGTAGATAAATGATTATGACAGATAGATAAATGATTAATCAAATATATAAATACATAATTGAATAAGGAAATAGATCAAATTAATTAAATTCTCATGTTCTGTTATTTTTTCACAGACAGAAGAAGACTCAACATACAGAACAGCAGTTTTTCTTTCTTGCATCGAGCTGGATGTTATGGACATCTATGAAGGATTGGCATTTGCTAATGAAGCTGAAAGAAATGACATTGACACCGTTCTCCAGAAATTCGAAGAATACTGTGTGGGTTCAACCAATGAAACTTACGAAGCATTCAGATTCAACTGCAGACATCAAGCACCAGGAGAATTGATCGAACAGTTTGTAGCAGAACTGCGGAGACTGATCAAGACCTGTAACTATGGTACACTGGAAGACAGACTGTTGAGAGATCAAATCGTACTGGGTGTACATGACGAGACTCTGCGATCAAAATTACTGGAAGTGCGACAGCTGACATTGACTGCATGTATTGATATGTGCAGAGCGCATGAATCAAGTCAAAATCAAACCGTCCAAAGGATGAGAAAAACGCAGGACACACAGGAAGTCCAAGCTTTCAAAGAAAAGATGACAACAAAGCAGTATAGCAAAAAATCAGAGTACAGAGAGAAATGAGGATATTGTGGTGGAAAGCACCCAAGAGCAAAAGAGAAATGTCCAGCATTTGGAAGAAAATGCAAAGCTTGTGGAGGAAATAATCACTTTGCTTCATGCTGCAGAACACCCAAGAAAAATCAAAAGAAAACAAGAGTTCAGCACTTCGAAGAAGAGGAGACTGACACTGAAAGCGATAATGAAATCCTCGGGATCGAAAACAAAACCAGAAAAAAAGAGAAACATACGAGAAAAATGCTGATAAATGAGATGCCGGTAACATTTCTTCTTGACACAGGTGCAACAACAAACGTGATGTCTGAGAGCCTGTATAGAAAAGTCACAGGAGATGAAAGAAAGTCTGACCTGCAAGAGACGAAGAAGAAGCTGGTGATGTTCAACGGAACAGAAATGAAGCCTGTGGGGGAGATAGTGCTGCGAGTGAAAAAACCCAAGAACAGAAGGAAATACAAAGTCAACTTCGCGATCACCAAAACGGACTGTAAGCCAGTACTGGGACTGAAAGCTGTACAGCACATGCAATTGTTGACGATCAATGAAGAGAACATTGCAACGATAGCGGCGAATCAGAAAGAGGAGGAAAATGCAAAAGATATGCTCACAAAGTACAACGATGTCTTTGAAGGAGAAGGAAAACTAGAAGGGAAATTACACCTAGAAACAGACCCCAGTATTGCACCAGTGAAGATGCCTTGCAGAAGTGGCCGATAGCAGTGCAAGAGAAAGTGAAGGACGAGCTGAAGAGGTTGAAAAAACTGGACGTGGTCACTAAAGTAGACACACCAAC
Organism: Monoplex corrugatus; assembly: GCA_030674185.1. Lineage (NCBI taxonomy): Eukaryota > Metazoa > Mollusca > Gastropoda > Littorinimorpha > Ranellidae > Monoplex > Monoplex corrugatus. The sequence goes on from JAPXFY010000033.1 coordinate 8,570,945, forward strand.
GGAGTGGATAAGCAGTTTGGTCATAACAACAAAGAGCAATGGGAAAGTCAGACTGTGCATCGACCCTAAGCCACTGAACAAAGCCCTCAGGAGAAACGAGTACCCCATGCCAACCATTGATGACGTACTGCCTCTCCTCAGAGATGCAAAATACTTCACACACCTGGACGCGAAAAACGGGTTTTGGCACGTTGAACTGGACGAAGACAGCAGCTACCTGACAACATTTGAGACGCCTTTTGGCAAATACAGATGGAAACGAATGCCCTTTGGAATTTCACCAGCCCCAGAAGAATTCCAGAGGAGCATTGACATCGCTCTGGCAGGACTGCCAGGCGTGGTAGCGGCTCATGATGACATCTTTGTTTTTGGCAGAGGACCAACCGACGAAGCAGGAGCACAAGTTCATGATACCAACCTGAACCGTTTGCTATAACGATGTCGAGAGACTGGAATCAAACTCAACAAGGAGAAGGTTGAGATGAAACGAACAGAGATATCATATTTGGGACACATCTTCTCAAGAGAAGGCTTGAAAGCCGACCCAAAGAAATTGGACACTGTCCAACAACTCCCAGCGCCAGAAGACAAAGCAGCTGTGCAGAGACTACTCGGTGTAGTCGGATACCTTCAGAAATTTGCACCAAACCTGTCTGAGGCAGTAGCACCACTCAGAGAACTGGTCAAAAAAGACGTCCACTTCAGATGGGATGAAGACGTCCACGGAGAAGCCCTGAAGAAAGTGAAGAAGATACTCTCTGAGCCACCGGTACTTCGCTACTTTGACTCTTCAGGAAAGTGTACAACCACCCTTCAGTGTGATGCTTCACAGTTTGGACTTGGAGCTTGTCTCATGCAGGATGGTCAACCGATTCAGTACGCATCACGAGCCTTGACCGAGACAGAAAAAAGCTATGTTCAAATAGAAAAGGAGATGTTGGCAATACTCTTCGGTCTGGAAAGGTTTGAGAGATATGTCAATGGAAGAGACATCCTGGTGGAGACCGACCACAAACCACTAGAGACCATTCACAAGAAGAGCCTGCTCTCAGCACCTAAGAGGATTCAGAGGATGCTACTCAGAACTCAGAAGTTCAGGTACACGGTAGTGTACAAGCGTGGATCTGAGATGCACCTGGCTGACACCCTCAGCAGAGCAGTCTGTGGAAAAGCGGAACAGCAAGTCACCCACAAGGAAGCCGTTTTCCTCACAGACCTGGAGAAAACAGACTCATTGCAAGAACTGGCCATCAGCCAAGAGAGACTGAACAGTCTGCAGCAAGCAACTCAGGAAGATGCAACCATGAAAACCATTAAAGCTGTCATTCTACAAGGCTGGCCAGAGGAGAAACAACAACTTTCATTACAGTTACAAGATTACTTTCCTTTCAGGGAGGAACTGTCAGTCCACAACGGACTTGTCTTCAAAAGCCACAGAGTAATTGTACCTGAAAGCGAAAGAGCAGACATTCTTGAGAAACTTCATGCAAGCCACTCAGGAATTCAGAGCTGCATAAGAAGAGCACGTGAGGTAGTCTACTGGCCCAAGATGAACATGGACATTGAAGATTTTGTCA
>JAPXFY010000033.1:8580121-8631032 GCA_030674185.1 Monoplex corrugatus
CTTTAATCATACATATCTTGGCTAGCCCAAATCCTGTTATTACGTGAAACACAAGCAAAGAATGAGTTCATGCCCACAGGCCTAAATTTCTAAGTGCTACACTAACTGAGAAAACACAAAAAGAAATGTATATTCACATCTGGGGTACCAGAGGTCCCTGCCCTCACGTGGATCCCCAAAAGAATTTCACGCTAATGCTCTCAGTTCTGAATCACTGGACAACTGAATGTTTCTAGACTATATTCTTCCTTTAATCAAACAAACAAACAAACAAATAAACAAACAAACAAATCAGTATCTACACGATTCTACAACATTTTGTATTGTGTACATGCTGTATATGCATAAAAACAACACTTTGGATTAAACATCCCATCAGGCACTGAATGTTTCCTGGCTGTAGTTTTCCTTAAAAACAAAGAACAAACAAACAAACAAAAACGCAGCATGCACACGTTTCTGGAACTTTTTGTATTGAGGTACATGCTGAAAATACATAAAAACAACACTTCGGATTAAACATCACCTCAGGTTGGTATGCATTGTAAATCAGTTGTGTTGTCTGCAAACGCTTGATCTGAATGTGAAAGTAAAGAAAGGGGAGGTAATGAAAGGGGTGCGTGTGTGATGAAAAGTGAGATAGGGAGGGAAGGGGGTGGTAAGAAAATGGGGAGTAAAAGTGGACAACATTTTTCTGTTTGACCTGTAATTGAACCCAAGTGTCTCATGTCCCAGTGGGATGTTCAGTCCACCAGGACACACACTCTGCACGAATTTACTCCGAACGTTGGGATGGTGACTTGAGAAAACCAAACCTGACACTCTAAACAAATAATTCAGTTTGAAGTTAAGAGTTTGTGCAAGACAGATCGATTTATCACACTCATACGATCCCATATGCACTCCACCCAAATCTGTCTGCAGTTATATGGAAGACGTTTTAAATCTGCACAAAACCCTATGCACTAGTATGATCTTTAAATGTGGAGGGGGAAGAAAGGCATGAAACACTAAGCTGACACCACCAGAATGATAGAACTCTTAAGATGGGCAGAGAAAAGGCCATGTTTTTAATGTTGTGGCCTGGGATTGAACTTGAGATATACGATCTTGAGTGGGGCTGTATTCCAAGAACTGACCAGCCAAGGTGGACAAAAATCGACAGTGACCCACCCAACAGTTGAAGCCACAACCCTTGCGTTAATTATGAGCATGACGCTCGAACAACTAAGCTGATGGGCAACAGAAATAACTGAATTCAAACCTACACAGGTTCCTAGCCACAGTTGAGCGTGCTTTTGGCTCAGTAGGAAGGATTGAACCACACAGTTGAGTCTCATCCACTTTGAAGACGAGTCGCTGAAAGCGCTGGTCGAATTTCCTAAACACCACCACTTTATTTGTCAGACCAGGTTGACGCCAGGAAATATCATGAGAGTAAGCGCAGACTACAACCTTGTCATGAAGTCTGAGTCCGAAATAGAACTCTATGGCACCGTCACTATCATCGCCATTCTCACAATCACAATCATTGTGGACAAACTGTCCCATCAGAGTCTGTGGGTCTTCAAGCCATGCTGTCATGGTGACCTCAGTGTCGGTCACTATGGAGGTACGTGTACTGGACAACTGAAATGAGTGATGTGGGGGAATAGTGAGACAGGAGAGAAGACAGGAACAGTGCAGAAGGTAGGGCAGGGAAAACAATACAGATGAGCATGCACTGAACAAGATCAACCAACACATTGGTGGGAAAACAGGAACTGCTTCTGGCCACCATGAAACGACGTGAGCTTGAATGGCTTGGCCAGGTCACTTGCCAGTACATACGCTGGACTTGATATGAATGCTACAGTTTGAAATCAACAAATAAAATGCAATACGATGCTGGTGTGAGCCAACGATGATTTTTCGAATTATCACTGCAGTGTGTAATTTTCGCCAGTACATGGCATCATCAGGATCATATCAATATTCTGAAAATAGAAACAAAACATCCTTTGTTAAGGAAACAGTAAACATGAAATGGAGACGAGCATAAGCGGTCAACGAGAACCCAGACTACATCTTTATGGTCAGTTCATAGTGTTGCAAACGATCATTTGATCATAAAATGAAAACATTTTGTCAGTATTTCAAGGAACATGCGCGCATGCGCGCTTGCACACTAACACACAGACACAGACACAGGCACAGAGACAGACACGGTCGCAAATACACACGCATACACACACACACACACCACACACACACACACACACACACACACACACACACACACACACATTTTATTTGCGGCGAACAATTCACACTGTTTCACTGTTTATTTTACTGCAAAATGCTACGTTCTTTTTAACCAAAAATGTTTACACAAGAAAACTATTCTGAAACACATTTTAAAGAAGTAACTTCAGATCAATCTTTGTCAGTTAAAATTTCAGAATCATTGGTTCACAGTCCAGTTAATGCATTGCTTTAAGTTTATGAAGTTTGTACTTGAGCGTTAAATTTTCCCTTCATATTGTTGATGTTAATTGTTAGTGTTATGATCTTGTTCCATTTTTCTATTTTCCCACCTACTTATGTCTCTTCCTCTGTCTCCCCTCTGCCCCCAATCCAACTCGCCCACCTCTCTTCCTCCATTTTTTCACCCCGTCGAATATCACTCATAGTGAAAAGACGTTAAATCAAAGAACGAACACGCACACACACACACACACACACACACACACACACACACACACACACACACACACACACACACACACACACACACACACACACACACTGAAAATTTTCAGGCATTATCGGTGATTGACTGAAATAGGCTGTCAGGCATTATCGGAGAATGCCTACCGCTCACAATCTGTGTTTCTGGTGAGAGTCTGAAAGCATTTCAGCACATAAGCCTACTATAAAACTTTGAATGGCTGGGGTCGTAATTGGTTTCATGCCTCTTTTCCATCAGGAAGGTAGTGCTGTCCAGCCATCAACTGCCTGTGCCGGGCCAATGCTGTCAGTTTGGAATCTATTCTGTATTCTCTCTCTCTCTCTCCTCTCTCTTTCTCTCTTAATTTTAAGGCATTCAATTAAAGAACATAATGATGAAATCAGTTTAATGTTTAATTCTAACAACTAAAATGTACATTAAAACAGAACTTTCTGTCAACAGTTCATTTGTTTCCACCAGTCAAGGATTGGTGACACCGACTGTTGCACTTCAGTTTTGCTTTGAAGCATTTGCACCGATTGTTCTGGCATTTCGTTGCACCCGAACAGTTGCACTTGACGTATCCTTGTCCTCCGCTTTGGGAGCCCAGGATGACTGCCTCTCGAAGACTTACGTGCTTAACACAGTTCATTTCACTCAAATACAACAGTTTTTGTGGACACAGTTCGAACTCGTTTCTGGTGTAGGCTCCTTTTAAATTCCCATGCTTGGTCACCAGTGTGTAGTTGTCATTTTCACTCCTGTCAAGAATCACCCCCAGGATATTCCGCGGGTCTCCACGGCCTCTATCCACCAGGGGAATGGGTATAGCGACGTTATCACCTCTCTTTCCATGACCGAGATCCAAGCGACTCCGCTTCACCATTCTTTCTCCTTGCTGGAGCTGACATACCCTGCTAGCTTGTCTGTGGTGGTGAATTTGTTTATATTGTCTGTCAAGCAATGCCACACTGTCATCAGTCACCAACTCCTCAGTACTGAGGTTTGCATTTCCAGGGTGGATGTTGGCAGTGTTACGCTGGGGTTCAGACCTAGTGAAACAATAAGAGATTTTTTTATTAGAGAAAGAAAAAAAGACAAACAATAAAAGAATGAGAAAAAAAGAATCAAGAAAAGAGAAAAAAAGAATGGGAGGAAAAAAGCGAGTGAGAGGGAGAAAAGAGAAAGAGGCGAGAAGGATAGCGGTCAGATAGAAAGTAAGAGAGAGAGAGAGAGAGAGAGAGAGAGAGAGAGAGAGAGAGAGAGAGAGAGAGAGAGAGAATAAAGCATGAGAAAAAGAAAACAAGTGTTGGACCTGTGTTGGAGACACAGAGAGAGAGAGAGGTCAAAAGCGTGTACAAGTGGTCACTTACCTTGCCTCGCCAGCTGAGTGGACGTCAGCAGCACGGTGGACGTCAGCAACCACGACGTCTGCACGGTGGACGTCAGCAGCATGGTGGACGTCAGTAGCATGGTGGACGTCAGCAACCACGACGTCTGCATGGTGGACGTCAGTAGCATGGTGGACGTCAGCAACCACGACGTCTGCATGGTGGACGTCAGCAGCATGGTGGACGTCAGCAACCACGACGTCTGCACGGTGGACGTCAGCAACCACGACGTCTGCATGGTGGACGTCTGCAGCATCGTGGATGTCAGCAGCCATGGCCACGTTCGCAGGGTAGACGTCAGCAACCACGACATCTGCGGCCATCTCAGCATCACTAGTGCCAGAATTTCGCAACGAAAAGTCACGTAAATCATCCTCAGTGTGAAACGCGTCAATCATTTCTTTCGGTAGAGAAGTTGAACTCAGCCCCAGTCTTGGTTGACATCCAAAGAGAGCCTGATATGGAGATCTCTTGATAGCAGCACTGTATGACCTGTTTTTTATGAACTGAACAAATCGGAGCCCAACTGACCAACGAGTAGTGGAGTTGTCGGCCATCCAGGCAATCAACAAGTCCTTTATATCGCCGTTTGCTCTCTCCACAGATCCTTGGGACTGAGGGTGTCTCGGCTTGCCATGGACAAGTTTCAGTTCAGGCCACAAGTCTCTCAGTTCTTTGATAATTGCTGCAGTGAATTCAGAACCATTGTCCGATTGTAGGATCACAGGAGCTCCAAGTAGTGCAAAGATGTCCATCAACTGAGATGCTACCTCACAAGCTCTTTTTGAGGTCAGTGGTCGCAACACAACGAACTTTGTAAGATGGTCTTGATAAACCATTATCCACTTGTACTGACCATCGTCCATCGACTGAAAGTCAATCAGGTCAACTTGACACCTGGAAGAAAAATCACTTGAAAGGATGGGTTTCACAACAACTCCTTTTGTTTTTTGTCGCTTTGTCTTTTCTCGGCACACCTTGCAGAAAGACTTGAAAAGTTCAACGCTTTCTCTGTGCACATTTGCAAATTTCTGTTCAAGTTCCTTTAGAACCCTATCCCTTCCACCGTGTCCTGTGGCAAGATGAGCTGTTCTGATCACGTCGAATGTGTCTTCAATTGTCACATAGTAGATCGGGGTTTCAGCAGGTGACTTTCGTTTCTTTATCATCTTGTCCATGTGCCCACATCGAAGGATTTCATACCTGATTCAAAATCAAGAGATCACTATTTTATTATCTGTGTCTGCGCGTGTGTGCGTGTGCGTGTGTGTGTGCGTGTGTGTGTGTGTGTGTGTGTGTGTGTGTGTGTGTGTGTGTGTGTGTGTGTGTGTGTGTATGTTAGAGAGAAGTGATAAAATTCTTGATACAAGGAAAAGTGAGAACAAGGAGAACAAAAATGAAAATGGGAAACAAAAGTATGGGACATGTGCGCAGAGAGAGACAGAGACAGAGAGAGAGAGAGAGAAAGAGAGTCAGTCAGTCAGTCGCAGAGAGAGATACATACATCGAGACAGACAAACAGTGACAGAGAGAAGTGACAGAGAGAGACAGAGACAGACAGAAAGACAGATTTGAGAGAGAGGGAGGAACGAGAGAGAGAGAGGAGTCTACTTACTTCGAAAACAGCTTGTACTGACGTGGAGTTTTCCGACTTCCGTTTTCCATCATCTCTTCAAGTATTTGAAAATATTTTGACTTTGGCATCAAGTGTTTTTCATTTTTGGCGTACTTTTGAAAGAGTAACCGATTAAATCGGTCTTCTACCGATTCTGTTTCCTCCATTGCTACCCTCAACATTGAGAGCAACGTCACAATGGAACTAGCATTATACTGAAAGTGAACTCCAATCACTCCAAACTCAGCGAAAAGGGGAAAAAGTTAAAGAGACAATGTGCTGTAAGAGAAACTCACAATAAATTCATGCTCAAGGCCGGCTATGTAAAAACAAACTCCAATCACTCCGAACTCAGTGAAATGGGGAAATGCAACGAACCTTTTAACCCCTTCAAGTCTCTCATTCCTACGTACGTTTGACTACAAGCCCGCTCTGTTAGAACACAAACTATCTCATCTCTCATCTCTCATCATCACGCGGAAGTGTTACACGCGGTAGTGCTACTCGCGGTAGTCTTACACACGCGATAGTGTTACACACACGCGGAAGTGTTACACGCGGTAGTGTTACTCGCGGTAGTTTTACACACGCGATAGTGTTACACACGCGGAAGTGTTACACGCGGTAGTGTTACACGCGGTAGACAAGGTCTACAACCCGTTTTGCCTAACAGTCAGGCAAAACGGGAAATTTGCACAAGTAGTTTTTAGTCATTTCCTGATAATGCCTGAAAATTTTCAGTCATTGCCGGAATTGCCTGATCAAACCAGGGATTTACCGTGAATGCCTAAACTTTCAGGCATTCTCGGAGAATGCTTGATTTCCCGATTTGACTGTAACATATATATATATATATATATACAGTGTCCGACAGAGTTTTGCTGGTCAAATTCGGAGGCAAACCAATTGATATCAACATCATTCAGGTGTATGCACCAACATCCGCAAGTTCTCAGGAAGACATCGACAACTTCTACGAAGTATTAGAAATGGCCAAAGTCCAATGTAAATCACAAGAAGTTACTGTAATAATGGGAGATTTTAATGCTAAAGTGGGACAGGATAGGGTGGAGGATATAGTTGGACCTCATGGCCTTGGTACGCAAAATGAAAGGGGTGAGAAACGTGTAGAATGGGCACAGATGAATGAGTTTATAGTAGGAAACACCTGGTTTAAGCAGCCTAATAGAAGAATATGGACTTGGATGAGTCCAGGAGATAATACCAAAATTCAGATTGACTACATCCTGATCAACAAAAGATTTAGAAATACTTTACTGTCAGCAAAAACACTACCAGGCGCAGACTGCAACAGTGACCACAATCCTGTAGTGGGAAGATTTAGACTGAAATTGAGGAAAAGGAAACAGACCAAAAACAACACCAAATTAAACCTTGGACTCTTAAAGACAGATGAAGGAATACGTAAAAAATTTAATGTGCATGTTCAAAACAAATTCAGTGCTCTGGAAGACGTTGGTGATAGTGAGGAACAATGGACAAAGTTGAAGAATTCGATAAATGAAGCTTGTGAAGAAATCCCTAAAGCAGATAGAAAAGCAAAAAAGAACTGGATGACTAATGAAATTTTGGGCTTGATGGAGGAAAGGAGGAAGGCAAAGAGAAATGAGGAGATCTACAGGAAGATAAACAAGGAGATCAGGAATAGGTGCAATGAAGCTAAGAAAGCTTGGCTGAAATCAAAGTGCAAAGAAATGGAAGACCGACACAAAACGGATCCTCAGGGTATGTACAGACGAATTGAAGAAATTGTCCACAGAAAAAATACATGCACATCAACTGGTTGCTTGAAATCGAAAGATGGCACGCTTATCATGGAAAAAGACAAAATATTAGACAGATGGGGAGAGTACATTAATGACCTTTTTGAGGATGACAGAAACGAAGAACACATTATAAAAAAGAACTTTGAAGGACAATCTATAATGAAAGATGAAGTTAGAGCGGCACTGAAAAAGATGAAACCGGGAAAAGCCCCAGACCAGACAACATTACTACAGAGATGATTGAAGCCCTGGAGGAATTTGGCATAGAAAAAATAACAGTCCTCCTAAATGAAATTTACGACACTGGAAAAATCCCCAAAGATATGTCAAAACCAATTTTCATTGCACTTCCAAAGAAGACAGGGGCTATAGAATGCGAACTCCATCACACAATCAGTCTGATGAGCCATGTAACAAAAATCCTGTTAAGAATAGTCATGATGAGGACAAGGAATAGAATCAAAAGAGAAATAGCAGAAGAACAGTAGGGATTTGTGGAAGGGAAAGGAACTATTAATGCCATATACAGCCTAAGAATTATCATAGAGAGGTCAAATGAGATGAATAAGGATTTGTATTTATGCTTTGTTGACTACACCAAGGCTTTCGATCGCGTAAGACATGATGAATTCATCAACCAACTGGAGAGATTCAATGTTGATGGAAAAGATCTACGAATAATCAGAAATATTTACTGGGAACAAACATCTGCAATGAGAATAGAAAACAATGTAAGCTCTTTCCAAAATATCAAAAGAGGAGTCAGACAGGGTTGTGTTTTGTCACCAGATCTGTTTTCACTTTACAGCGAAAACATGAGAAACCTAGAAGAAGACCCTGGATTAAAGGTTGGAGGGAAAATGATAAACAACTTTCGATATGCAGATGACACCGTGCTAATTGCAGAAAGTGAAAGAGACCTACAAAACCTTGTGAATATACTAGAAATAGAAAGCAAAGGTAAGGGGCTGGAACTAAACAGCAGGAAGACTGAAGTCATGGTGATCAGTAAAAAACATGAAATTCCCTCATGCAAAATAACAGCAAATGGCACAACTTTGACACAGGTTGAGAAATTCAAATACCTGGGAACGATCATTTCATCAGATGGCAGATGCACATCAGAAATAGCCGGCAGAAACGGCCAAGCCAAAACAGCATTCAAGAAGATGACAAGCATTCTTACCAACAAATGCCTATCAATTAACATCAGGAAGAGAGTTCTTGAATGTTATATAGAACCAATACTGTTGTACGGATGCGAGGCGTGGACAGTCAACAAACAAAGCCAGAACAAGATTGAGGCAGCCGAGATGTAGTTTCTAAGAAGAATGTTGAGGGTTCCATGGACAGCAAAGAAAACAAACGAGACAGTCTTGATGGAGGCAGACACAAGTAGATTACTCATAAGGAAGATTAGGAATAGACAGGCAACATTTATAGGCCATTTTATGAGGAAGGGGGATTTGGAGCACCTGGTCATGGCGGGAAAGCTGGAGGGAAAGAGAGCACCGGGTAGACCTAGGGAGAAAATGCTGGACGGACTTGCAGAATGGCTGGGGACGGGGAGGGTGGGGGAGATGCTAGGAGCAACGAGAGATAGACGCAGATGGAAGTCCATGATCGCCAACGCCATGCGGCAGGGCACCTGATGATGATGATGATATATACACATATACATATATACATATACATATATATATATACATCCATATATACATAAACAAACAAAGACACAAACACAATAAGACACACACACACACACACATACACACATTCACACACACACACATGTCTCTGTGTATGTAAATATACACATATTCATGTAAATACACAGATGATAAACCCTCATATGTATGCACACACATACACACACAAGCACATTTGCACGCACTAGAATTGATGCTCCACACACACACACACACACACACACACACACACACACACGCACACACACACACACTCACACACGCACGCACGCACACACACACACACACACACACACACACAAACACACTTACAGAGAGTGAGAGAGGGAGAAAAGGAGAGAGAGACACAGAGAGAGAGATACAGAGAGAGAGACAATGAGATACAGAGAGGCAGATACGGAGAGAGAGAGAGAGAGAGAGAGAGAGAGAGAGAGAGAGAGAGAGAGAGAGACAGACAGACAGACAGAGAAAGAGAGAGTGAGAGAGAAGATATTGTATCTGTACCACACAGTGAACACTCCTACATCAGCGTTTGCTGCTATAATATACTTTCCCAGTGCAAAAGATCTCAGCGACAGTACATAAAATTCCACATTTCTGCCAATATCCCAATAGTACTTATCACAAAAGCTTTACCGCGAGAAAAAATGTACACAACATTTTGCAAGCAAAATAACAACAGCAACAGCAGCAACAATAACAACAATAACTGAAAAAAACAAAACTATCAAACTACCAATACTATGTGAATTACAACGATTTTGTTTCAGTATACAAATGCTTTGTCAAGTACTAGGATTCTGGTGACACATTTTAAAATCAGAAAATACATCTCATGTGTGACAATTGTAGAACAAGGTGTTACAAAACAGCAAGCGCACAAAAATGCTTGGTTTGATTTTATTAAACTAAAAAGATTCTTCGTGATATCGCAATAAATCATGTAATGGAAGAATCAGTCTTTTTGTTATTGTTATTGTTGTTTAAAAGCCAGCCGATTGTATAGAGCCATATCAGGGCTATAACCATCTCAAACCATACCCAATACCTCACTGAAAAAAAAAACACCTGAAAAAAGAAAACAGAACACATACCAGCGCATTCGCGCATATAATCTTAGGATTCTCCCCTGGCATTGACTATTCGGTCCAGTTTGTCGCCAAAGGCTTATAAAAACAAACCAAACATGATGCAAATCACAATAACTAAAGACACCAAAAATAGGTAAAAATAGCCAAAATTAAATACAGTTAACTCGCACATCACATTCCCTTGGAGCCAAAAATGGAGTTAATACATGTGCATATAAATCAGTCCTCACAGAAAGTATGCAAGTATTCATAGAACACACACGTGAATAATAATAGAAAAACATGGCAGAAGGCAAAGGAGCAAGGCAGAAACAAATAGAGTGAGAGAAGAAAATGGAAATTTCTGGCATAGAATTTCCAAAAGGTGGGGATATTATTTATACCGAAAACGCCCACTGGGGGTTATAAAACAGCATGTGCACAAAACACTTTGTTTCGTTTTGCTAAAACAAATACAAAAAAGATTCTCCAAGATACTGGAAAGAATCAGGCCTGGAGCAAGCAATCAACTTTCAATAAACATAAACTGGGACATTAATGAAAGAGACAACTCGGATAGACATTTGTCTGTTTCTGGAATCATCAAAATGGTATAAACACATCAAGATTCCTTTTCTGTAATAAAATTACAAGTAGCTACTGTTTGGAACCTTGTCTGATAGATATTTCAAAATCTCACCACAGAAAAGTATCATGGATACCTCGAGTCAATATACGTGACCTATGGATTGAAAGAGGAACTTCAGTTCCGGAATAATTGTACTGGATATACATGTGTGTTTGTATATATGTATATATATATATATGTATGTATATGTGTATATATGTGTGCATGCTGAAATTGATGAAAAATTATCAGTCAAAATGTTTACCTCCAGAAATATGTTGTTCTAAATCCATTACACTAATCCATATGACTTACTAAAGGAAGAGCATTTGCAAATACATGATGCAGACTATGTCTATGCTTGCATTTGGAAAATTGAAAGATTCTGAGTTACTTACGCCTTTATATTCCCGTTGATGATGGTAATGATGGTTACTTCAAATATGAAACAGCTTTTGTTAAAATCTGAAACTCTTATATATACATCCAGCATGCATTTTTTTGGCCCTGTTTTTTATGCCAAATAAACGTGTTTTAAATAACACGTTCTATACACACACAACACACACACACACACACACACACACACACACACACACACACACACACACACACACACACACACACTCACACTCACACACACACACAAACACACACAACCTGAAACACACACACATATACACGCACACTCACACACAGACACACACATACACACACACACACACACACACACAAACACTCACAAACACATACACACGCACACACACACAAACACTCACACACACACACACACACACACACACACGCACGCACACACATACACACACAGTGGGGGAGGGGAGAGTGAGAGAGAGAGAGAGAGAGAGAGAGAGAGAGAGAGAGAGAGAGGAGAGAGAGAGAGAGAGAGAGAGAGAGAGAAAGAACAAGTATACACGATTTTCTCTTTTTTGTCTCCATCTCTCACTTTCAAAGTTGAAAAAAAATTACTTTTCTTTATCCATTTGAGAAAAAAAATGCGCACGTCTTTTTAAAACTACAAACATTACTGCAACTGATATAATTACGACATTTCACTTTCTTCACAATGATGTATGAGCTAAGGAAATACCGTGAAGAAAAACGTCACTGAAAGTGTTTTATTGACATTGTCATTAAAGTATTTGGAGAAAGTGAAACATTCATCCGTTCAGTGACGATATGTATGATTTATTGGAGCTGATCCAATACACAGGAGAGTCACGCCGCGCGATGGAAACACGATTGTGTTTAGCGAGGAGATGTATGATTTATTGGAGCTGATCTAATACACAGGAGAGTCACTCCGCACGATGGAAACACGATTGTGTTCAGCGAGGAGATGTATGATTTATTGGAGTTGATCCAATATATAGCACGCCATCCAGTGTCTATTTCTTGTTCTTTCTGCAACGTGCTTATCAAGATCAAGATGAACAAAGGGTCGTGTTGCATCCCTAACGATCGCACGCATTGCTTGGTCTCTTTGTTCAGTTTATGTTTTTAAGATAACGTCTCCGTGCTCAGAATGAATTCCATATGCCCTGCCATCACTGATGGCATGTGATGGAGAAGATCCAAAATGATTATGACGCTGCATGTAACCTCCACGAATTGTTAAGATCTTAAGGTCCTATCTAGTTTATGGCTTTTATATGAATATTCAGAAACTGCATTAAACTGCCTAAGTACAGGTGGGCAGTGCTGATGGATAGAGTATGTGTGATATTTTTCTTCAAGCCTATTTTGGGCCACACTGTTTTTTAAACACAAAAGCAGTGTGTGTATGTTCTTCTTTATTTTGAAAACATTACCTTTTAAACACAAAGCCAGTGTGTGTATATTATTCTGCATTTTGAAAACATGACTTTTTAAATACAAAACCAGCGTGTGTATTTTCTTATTTTGAAAACATAACTTTTTAAAAACACAGCAAGTGCGTGTATATTCTTCTTTATTTTGAAAACATGACTTTTTGAACACAGAGTCAGCGTATGACTGTTTGAGCACACAGCCAATGTGTGTATATTCTTTATTATGAAAACATGACGTTTGTGAGCACAGAGCCAGTGTATGTATATTCTTCTTCATTACACGAGCATGATGTGTTTGCACATACAACCAGTATGTGTATATTCTTTAACGTGAAAACATCATTTGTGAAGACACAGCCATAGTGTATTTATATGCTTCTTTCGTATGAAAATACCACTTTTGTTTTTGAACACACGGACAGTGTAATGCATATTCTTCATCATTATACAAGTATGACGTGTTTGCACACACAGCCAGCGTGTGTATATTCTTTACTATGAAAATTGTATGTTTTTGAACTCAGAACATTAATGTATGTATAGGTTTCTTTATTATCAAAATATAACTTTTTGACAACACAATAATTTATGTAAGCTGATGTTCTTCTGTATTTAAAACAAACATGGGTTTTACCACATAGCCAGTGAGTATATATCCTATTCTATTTTGAAAACGGGTTTTTGAACTCAATGCCAATTCAGATAAGCTTACGTTCTAATTTTGAAAGCACATTTCTCAACACAAAACCAGTGTATGTATGTCTTCTCTTAATTTTGAAAGCACATTTCTCAACACAAAACCAGTGTGTGTATGTCTTCTCCATTTTAAAAACGTGTGAGGTTTATTCTACATACAGCCAGTGTATGTATGTCCTTTTTCATCGTGAAAACATGACATTTTTTAACACACAGAGAGTGTATGTATGTTCTTTTTCATTATGAAAACGTGATGTTTTATGAACACACAGCGAATGGTTTTATGTTCTCTTTCATTGTGAAAAGATGAGTTTTAAAAACAAAGCCAGTATGTGTATATTTTCGTTCATTAGGAAAACGGGACTCCTTTGAACACAGCCCAGACTGGTGCAAGAATCAAACGGGACTTTTAATCCGAAGGTCTGGTTTTGATCCTTTTTTTTTTTTTTTTTTTTTTTTTCTAGCTGACATTTGAATATTCTGATAAAGACACGAACAATAAAGTAAAGCAAAAAGGCATGAGTGTATGAAACCTGTCTTAAGAAAAGAACTGCACACACTCCTCAGAGAAAATAATTATAATAATAATGATAATAATAGTAATAATTATATTTATAATAATGATGAAAACATCAACAACAGCACAATTAACCCATTGTTTGTTTGCGGTATTATTATATTTATATAACGTCTTATTTATTTATCTAGCTAATACTGCGGTATGTTAAGTCATAGTCTGCAGAATCTGGCTGTGCGCATTAGAAAAAAAAATAGTCATCATTAAAAAGTAATAATTGGGCGGTAGTACGTCCAATCCATTTCGTACTTTTGTGCAGTCATTCTCAACTTTTGATTATATAATTCTATATCGTATCTCCGTTTAAGTTTTTTCCTAAAGATGTGCAGATTTGGCATCAGTTTTTCACATTTGCATTGATAAATAAAATATTTTGCGAAAAGCAGAATAAAATCAAAAATTTTATCACTTGTAAAAGTTTTGTCAAATCCCAAAATAATCATTTGTTTTGACAGTTTTAAATTGTTAACATTTGTGCAATTTGTCTGTACATACGTTTCAAATTCATTCCAAAATGACTGTATATACTGACAGTCCCAAAGGCAGTGTTGTATACTATCTCTTGCTCGATTCCAAAAATTACACAAATTGCTTTGTACTAAGCCCATTTCTTTGAGTACAACGTTAGTAGCCAGTATTCGATGGATGACTCTTATCTGAAACCATTTAAGTTTAATTTCTTTAATGTTTCTGTAAGCATCGCGTCCAATTAATTTCTTCTCCAAATGTTAAGTCCCATTTATTGCAACAATTTGGACGCTTATCGTCATTGGTTAAAATTTCATAGAATAGTTTTGTTCCTTTTGTTTGTGAATTAATTGTTTTGAGAAAACATGGAATCAGCTGCGTTTTATTATTAATAATTGGGATGTCAATTTTCTTTAAATAGTCTTTAATTGATTTTATGCAACTGAAATAATTTAAGAAATTCACATGTATGTTGTATTTTTCAGTGAATTCTTCATATGAATAAAAATGACTAGTATCATCGAGGAGATGTCTGATTTGATAAATACCTTTGTTAATCCAATCAGTATGTTTTACACTATTTGTCACAAATTTGATATCATTATTGAAAAATAAGGGTTCTGAGAGAACATCTTCTGAACATTTGGGCTGTATTCTGTATCCAAATATTTCATATATTTTGAAAACATCTTTCCAAAAATCGTTCGTATGATGATGTTGTCTTGCATATATACTCGGACCATATTGGTTTTTTTGTATCATTTTTGGATACAGATGATAAAAAACATATTTCCACTTGTGCTTTGTTTTATGAAGTCTGTTAAGCCATGTTAACTTTAGTCCATTTACAAAGTTGATATTTGTCACACCCAGTCCTCCATCTTTAACATATTTAACTATGGTAGTTCTTTTTATTCTGTCACGTTTCTTGTTCCAGATAAACTTGTAAACCATTTTCTGCAATCGATCAATAATATAGTCAGGTGGGTTAGGCAGCAATAGCCATAGCCATAGATGAACCAGTTTTGATAAAACTAGTGACTTCAAAACAGCAACTCTGCCCAGGGGAGTTATTAACCATCTTAGCCATATTGCAAACAAAGCTTTTATTTCTTTAAACTTTTCGTCAAAATTTAACTTTTCACAGCCCTTTAAATCACTGGTAAACCAAATGCCAAGTATTTTGAAACTATCAGGATTCCATACAAATTTGAGGTGTGGCATGAATCTAACGTCACTATTCAACATACTTCCTATCCATACCACAATAGTTTTATCAATATTGATTTTCAACCCTGATTTTTCTCCAAAATCTTCTATAACGATTATGGTTTGTTCGAACGTGTGTCTGTCTCCATTTTGAAAGAGTTCAGTATCACCTGCATATTGTGCTATTTTATGTTCCATTTCTCCAATGGTGATTCCTTTAATGTTTTCATTTTCTCTGATCATCAGTGCTAAAATTTCAGCACTCAGAATGAACAAATAAGGGGATATAGGGTCTCCCTGTCTGCAACCTCGTTTTATTTCAAACCATGCTGATGCATTACCGTTCACTAGAACCGTGGACTTAATGTTATTGTAAAAAACCTCGATCCATTTCTTGATGTCATCAGGAAAACCATATGCAGACAATACCTTGTGCATAAAATTCCAATCCAGAGAATCAAAAGCTTTTTCAAAGTCGATACAAAATAACAATCCAGGAATTACAATAGTTTATCAAATCATAGACAAGTCTAGTATTGCTTCCAATGTATCTATTAGCCATAAATCCAGACTGATCTTCATTTATCAATTTTGGTAGTACCCTTTTAATTCTTTCAAAAATGCATGCAGTCGCAATTTTGTAAACAACGTTTAATAAAGATATGGGTCTCCAATTTCTCAAGTATTCTCTTGGTTTACTCCTTTGGGTATACAAATAATAATGCCTTCTTTCTGAGTGGAGGACATTTCTCCTTTATGGAAACCATCATTTAGAGCTCGCACAGTTAACTCTCCTATGCGCTCTTCCAGAAGACTTTAAAAAACTCTGCTGTAAAACCGTCAGATCCTAGACTTTTATCATTTTTCATTTTACTTAGAACATATGTCGCTTCATCGAGAGATATTTCTCCTTCAAGATCAGTAGCTTCCTCTGCTGACAGTGTTGGTAAGTTGTCAACCATCTCAGTAATGTTGCAGTCGTCTGTTTGTCTTTGTTTGTATAATGCTTCATAAAAAACATTTTGTTTCGTTCAAAATATCAAAAGTTTTCTTAATAGCAAGTCCATTTCCCCCCACTATTTTTGTCATTTGTTTACTAACATAGTTTCTTTTCTCCATTCCACAGAAATATTTTGTAATCTTTTCCCCTTCACCAACCCATCTAGCTCGGGAGCGTAGTAATACACCTTCCATTTTTTTACTTCTCAATTCAACCAACTGCTCATTTTTAGTGTGTAGACTGATGAGATCCTCTTCATGTTTATGTAACTTTGCTTCCAGATATTTTATTTCATTTTCTAGGGTGTTTTCAAGTTCCCGGTTTTGTTTCTTTTTCATGGTAGAGTATGCAATTGTTTTACTGCGAATTTCCATGAGTAATACATCCCAAAACAACTGGTCAGTAATTGTAAAATGTATATCTTCAGTTGGGATATTCGGTAAGTTATTTCTTGCATATGGAAGCACTGCATATTGTGCAATGATTTTTTCAATAAGCTCATTTATTTCTTTGACATACTGGGAATCTTTCAAAAGCAAACTATTGAATTTACAGAAGGTACTTTTTTTGCCACCATCGCCTATTTCTATCTCCAAGCTTATCAATTAATGGTCGGTTCTGTACCCTGGCAAGATATCAGCATCTTTAATAACATTGCATAAGCTTTCTGATACAAGGTAGAAATCTAAACGACCCTGTTGGAATGGGTTAAGTCTTCTCCATGTAAAACGCCGAAGTTGAGGATTTAGTTCTCTCCATACATCTACTAGGCAGTGATCTTCAATGATGACTTCCACTTGTTCTTGAGCCTTCATATTGTTCTTGTGTTTATAGTTACAGTAGTCTATACTTGGATATCTGCTGACCCACAGTTGAAACATTCATTCTCACGCTCATTCATGTCTTTCTCGTGAACTTCCTTCTATGACAACTGCACAACACGTATCATCTAACATGACAGAATACGTCATTATAAATATGTACACTATTATAATGAATCATCGTGGTTATTTAAACGCTGAACGTACAAATTTCATCGAAAGAAAAAAAAAACTAGTTAAAAAACAGAAATCACAATCCTTTTTGCTAATTCCTCCCCTTTTTTCCTACAAAACTCCACCCATCCATCCTCAGAGGGTTTTCGTCCTTACTTATGTAGTTCTTCATTATGATAAAGGAACATTCAGACAGACAGCAGTTAGTTATTTACATATTACATGTTTTAAACATATTAGTTATTTACGTATTACATGATTTAAACATACGTATTGCCAAAATTGTAGCCACCTACAATTCTTATTATTTCATCATAATATTTTGTGAGCTTAGATGTGATTAGGACGAAAACATTAATCTCATCAGTAGGCCTATGTTTACCACCAATATTGAAAATAGATTCTTCGTGGATTATTTGCCATTTATTACAGGAATATGTGTATGACAAAATGTTATATATGTTTCCCTGTATCAATAAATACAACAAAAACCAGGAAAATAACAAAACACAAAACCAACACACTGTACAATTTCGTCCATTCTACATTGTGTAAATTATTGTAATGCCATCACTTTCCCCTTTTGCGGGAGTCCACGGAACTTTTTGATAAGTTAATCAGTCTTTGTGTCCCACAAACTGCACAATATGCAATTTTGTAGATTATGTATATTTTATTTGATTTTTCCCCATTTAGTCCTTTCACCACCAATCGTCCCGAAATAACAAAGCACTCTTGGGGGGGGGGGGGGGGGGGGGAGAAAAAGGGGGATTCAGGCAAGATATCGTTCTTATACACCAGTGCATAACACGATGCATATATTTAGGTATTGGTTCGTACCTGCACAAAAAACACCATGTTAACTATATCTTAGTATTCCGTAAGACAGTACTGTGTATCAGTAACGACAACCAATGGTTGTTGCAGTAATAGAGATGTCTTTCATCACATCTTTACGAAGAGCCCTTGAGTACTGTCAACCAAGGCACTCGAGTATCAGTAACATTGAAATCAGGTTTACCGTTTCTCTTGATTTTCAGACTAAATGCAGACCTTAAGATCCGGATTAGTGTCAATAATTGTCAATATAGTGAAAGTAATGTTTGCCTACTCCCCGTCTCCGCGTTCAGTGTTCAGGCAAACACGCGCTTGTGCATCTTTACATGCACAATCGAGTGCACGCACACCCACTAAAAACACATGCACGCGCACTTCAGACACTGATTTGTTGTTCAGACCATGGGCCATGCAAAGAAGTAAAAAAGGAAGGGACGTTTGAGGGCGTTCGTGGTGAGGGTGGGGGTTGGAATGGACGTGTGGTAGGGTTCAGGTTGAGTTGGGGGGATGGCATGTGTAAATAGGTTGGGAGTGAGGGGGGTGATTATACGGGTGGTTGTGTAAGGAATAAGGAAATGGGGGTGGGGGTTGGATATCAAGAACTGGAGCCTGGCACAGAATTGCCGGCCGGAACGTATTGATTGATGTTGACATGTCGATTATGTTTCTTTCTTCAATATTCCACTGTTCGGACGTCGTACATGGGTAGACACACTGGATTATTCCTGGCTCTCTGACAGCAACAGGTCTCCTGTACAAGCTGGTTCTCCTTCCGCTGCCGGGAGAGACAGGACTGTGATGGCTGTGCATTAGTTGCATCCTTCCCCCTCCGTTCTTTCCTTTGTCTGGAGTGGTTGGTGTTTGACTGTCTGTCTGAAGGACGGATGGGATTTGAGGTCTCCCGGCTGCCAGCGGTTGCTGTGGAATCAGCCGCTGCCCGATCCAGAATTTTCAAATTTCCACCAAGCACTTCCAGTTTTTTTCCATCTCTGAGAAGAGCAAACATCTTCCCGTCTCGTGTCCACGTGTTAAGTACTTTTTGGTGCTGTTTGACGGCAGACAGTCTTATCATATTCAGGTGGGTCAAATCTTCTGTGATTCCTCGTTTAGTAACTTTCAACAGACGTCTTTTCTGAAGTACTTGATCCTTGAACTTTCTGTTGATAAATTTGACAATGATCGATCTAGGCTTATTGCCTCTGTTCCCGACACGGTGGGCGATGCTAATCTGGGAGGAATCTATGTGCCCCAGACCAAGATCATCCTGTATTACAGCCAGTATTTTCTCTTCGCAATCGGCGGCTGTCTCCCGAGCATCATCGGGACCTATTCCGTGAAAACGGAGACAATCTCTTCTCCCATACTGTTCGAGATTATTGCGTTCTTCTCTTTCCATTTCGATAGTGTTTCTTAATAGTTTTATGTCATCTTGTAAATCTTCAATGTTTTCCTCAGCATCTTCTAACTTTTTCTTCAATACATCGTTTTCTTTTTGAAGGGTAAAGATTTCTGACTGGAAGTCTTCGAATTGTTTTGTGATTTGAGCTGACAGATTTTGTTCAGTTGTGTCGATCTTACGATCTAATTTATTTAATGTCTCTGTAAGCTGTTTCTCCATTCGGAAAATGTGTTCTATCAAAGAACTTGACGTGCTGTCCCCATCATGTCCACCTTCATCCCTACTTTCTATTGTCTGTCTTTCCTGATTCTCTTCCGTTCCTCCTTCTTCCACAAATTCTGTCAATTTGCTCTGCTTGCTGCTTGTTGGTGTGGAGAGCAGATTTGTTTGCTTGCTGTTCTGTTTTCGTGTTTGTGTTGTATCAACAGAGTTACATGAACTGTCTGAACTATTACTTACAGTGATGGTGGCGCCATCCTTTAGCAGGCTGCTATTTTCTCAAAACACTACGGCACACACTGCTTACCACACTGCTGGACACACCGATAAACACGCTGCCGCTGGATTCAATATATGTTCACGATCGTGTCTAAAATTCCTTAGCACTCAGTGTCTATACAATCGTGCGTTATTATTTGGACAGTTTGTTCTGTTTAATTAAGTCTCTGTTGACTTAAACACGTAAACACACAAACCAACACCGGCAACAAAACATACTATCTGTGCAGTTTATGTCACTGGCCACTCAACGCATGTTTCTTTTCTTCACAGTGTGGAGAGCCCGCAGAAACACGTCCGCTCGCTCGGCTGAACGAAGCTCAAGTCTGGTTTTGATCCTACCTAGATACCTCCTGCCTGTGGATAAATGAGTGCAGACATTTCTAATCTCCCTGGTCAAAATGTGTGGAGACCTGTTAGTGCCTAAATCCTTCGTGTGTACGTACACTCACGCAGAACATTAAATACGCGAGTTAAAGATCCCGTAAGTCAAAATCAGTGTCTTTATTATAGAATACTCTTCAGTTGAACTAAATCCTGGTGTGGATTGAGGACGATAATAGATCGTCACAACAGTGAAGACAGATTTTGAATATTCTGAAAAGTTCGTGAGAAAGTGCTGTAACGCACTTCTATAACAAATGCTAATTTTATATAATTTTCTTCATTTTTCTTTTGTCTTATCTTTGGTGCTATGACTTTAAAACCTACGCATTAATGACTTCTCAAATGGCTTCACATTTGATCCAAACTTCGAAAAGTTCCACTGGGAAAGAGCCAAGAATTTTTTTGCAAACACACTTTTGTCACAAACAGGGACACGTACAGACACACAACTCTCTCAGGTCAATGTACAACAAACTTTTTTCAAGCTAGATAAACAGATTTATAGAAATGAAAACAAAGGCAAGATGTATTCAAGTCTAAAAGAAGTGAAAAATAGAGAATATTTTTGTTTCATAACTGACTATGAAATTGATTGAAACTTCACAAAAATACATTTTTCACACAAATAAGATAACTACAAATTACAAAAAGAAAAAAAAAGACAGAAAAAGAAGAAAAGAAAAGATAGGAGCATCAACAACAACATCAGTAGCAGTAACAACAACAGCAACACAACAACAACAACAACAACAACAACAACAACTACTACTACTACTACTACTACTACAACAACAACGGGGAAACGATCCAAATGAAAGCAAACTTGCACTACAGTTTACATACAATCCTAACTAACAAAAAAACAAAAACAAAAGTGTAACCAACTCTTGTTCACTACTGGTGATCCAATGAAGGACAGAACAGCGTTTCCTCTAGAGAAAAAGATTTGTTTATAAATTATGAGAAAGACAAGCTGACTATTCAACAGCTTCATGGGTCTTGGTGGTTATTTTCTTGAGTAGAGAAAAGTGGCCTACAGTTCACATCCTTATCACACAAAAATAAGCCTCGTCCTACCTGGGTATCATTGTTCACGCAGCATCTGCTCGCTATACTAGATGTAACATCAGGCTGTACATCTAGATTTTTAGGGTAGAAGTTGTACAAATTTAACAATACACCTCAGAAGGAAAATAGGATGAATACAAAAAGATACATAAAGATATGATGATAAACAACATTCGGTACGCAGATGACACCGTGCTAATTGCAGAAAATGAAAGGGACCTACAAAACCTTGTGAATATACTAGAAATAGAAAGCAAAGGTAAGGTGTTGGAACTAAACAGTGGGAAGACTGAAGTCATGGTGATCAGTAAAAAACATGAAATCCCCTCATGCAAAATAACAGCAAATGGCATAACCTTGACACAAGTTAATAAGTTCAAATACCTGGGAACGGTCATTTCATCAGATGGCAGATGCACATCAGAAATAGCTGGAAGAACGGGCCAAGCCAAAGCAGCATTCAAGAAGATGACAAGCATTCTTACCAACAAATGCCTATCAATCAACATCAGAAAGAGAGTCCTTGAATGTTATATAGAACCAATACTGTTGTACGGATGCGAGGCGTGGACAGTCAGCAAGCAAAGCCAGAGCAAGATTGAAGCAGCCGAGATGTGGTTTCTCAGAAGAATGTTGAGAATTCCATGGACAGCAAAGAAAACAAACGAGACAGCCTTGATGGAGGCAGACACAAGTAGATCACTCGTAAGGAAGATTAGGAAAAGACAGGCAACATTTATAGGCCATTTTATGAGGAAGGGGGATTTGGAGAACCTGGTCACAATGGGAAAGCTGGAGGGAAAGAGAGCGCCACGTAGACCCAGGGAGAGAATGCTGGACGGACTTGCAGAGTGGTGGGGATGAGGAGGTGGGGGAGATGCTAGGAGCAGAGAGATAGAGATGGTTGGAAGTCCATGGTCGCCAACGCCATGCGGCAGGGCACCTGATGATGATGATGATGACATAAGGAAATCAGGAACAGGTTCAATAAAGCTAAGGGAGCGTGGTTAGAAGGAAAATGCAAACAAAGAGAAGACCAGCACAAGACAGATCCTAAGTTTATGTACAGAGACATTGAAGAAGTCCATGGGAAAAAGATGTGCACATCTCTGTGGCCTTTTTCGTCGATGGCAACGGTCGGCAGCGGAAAATTAGTTATCTTAAAACACAGCGACGCTCATGGCTAAAACAACCGATGTGCGATCGGCACGGTTTCTGACAACGACTACAGTAGTAGTATGCTGTGGAGTCATCCACCGTGGGGCATTTACGTCTTTGTCTAGTCTTTATAGTGCCCGCGACTCTGTCCTCTTCATAGCTCTTTGCTCCCGCGAAAACAGCTCTCCACACCACTCGATCCTGGGCAACCGTATCCAAGTTCGCAACATTGATAGAAAATTCTATCATGGACGTTTTACACTGGTCCTTGAAGCGAAGCTTGGGTCGTCCAACGTTACGCGTGGTCTCAGGTAGTTCTGCATACAGTATCTGCTTGGGGATTCTGGAGTTATCCAGGCACACAACGTGACCAAGCCACCTGACACGCCGAGACCGCACGATGGGATATAGTGACTGAATGCCAGCTCTTTTGAGCACTTCTGTACCCGGGACTCTATCTTGCCATTTAATATTTTTAATTTTTCGTAAACGCCTAATATGAAAACTATTTAACTGGCTCTCCTGACCAGCATACAAGGTCCACGTCTCACGCCCGTAAAGGAGTGTTGAGAAGACGCATGTTTGGTAAATTAGAGTCTTGGTTTTTATCCTAAGCTTATCATTTTCCCATGCTCTTTTTATAAGTTTCTTGAATGCAGCTGCAGCCTTTCCTATTCTGCTTGTCAATTCCTCATCCAAAGATAGGGTCGATGTTTGGTCAATCCCAAGTAAACAAACTTATCTACTGTTTTCAGAGACTCACCACCGAGTTTTATCTCTGGTGGTGAGTTTGCCCCTTGTCCAATTACCTCAGTTTTCTTGACGCTGATTGTTAACCCGAAGAGATTGCATGCTTCCGCTAAACGATGGACTAGTCTTTGAAGCTCGATTTCACTGTGAGCCACTATCGCAGCATCATCAACGAAAAGCAACTCTCTGATCAACACTTCAGTCATCAGTCGTTTCGACTTCATTGTTTTCAAATTGAAGAGATCCATCGAACCTGGTTTTGAGGTAAACTCCATCCTCGCTCCCATCAAAAGCATGGTGCAGGAGAGCAGCAAAATAAATGGCAAAGAGAGTGGGTGCCAGGATACAACCCTGTTTAACACCACTCCTCATCTTGAACGGCTCTGATGCATTTCCATAAAACTGAATGCACGCATTCATGTCTTCGTGAAAAGAAATGACTAACTGCAAAAGAACAAGTGGACAACAGATTTTTTTTAGGTACCTTATAGAGCGATTTCTGGCTCACAGTGTCAAATGCCTTCGTCAGATCAACAAAGGCGATGAACAGTGGTTTTCTTAGTTCCCTGCATTTTTCCTGCAACTGGCGCAGTGTAAAGACCATATCAGTCGTTGATCGACCAGCCCTAAAACCAGACTGTGTCTCTGGCAGGATGCGACCAGCCAACCATTGCAGGCGTTTCAGAAGGACCCAAGCAAAGATCTTACCCGCTACGAAAAGAAGAGATATCCCCCTTTAAGTATTACAGTCGCCCCTGTCACCCTTATTTTTGTACAGGGTAACGATTTTGGCGTCCCACTTTTTGTGTGGTATTTCATGTTGTCGCCAGCATTGAAGCAGCAATGCATGCAACTGCGGGAGAAGAACATCCTTATCTTCCTTCAGCAGGAATACCATCTTCGCCCGGCGTCTTCCCATTTGTCAGGGCACTTATTGCCTCAGAAAGCTCTTCTTCGGTAGGCTTCTCATCCAATTCTGCAAATACTCCGAAAGAGGGCAAGACCGCTTCCATACCTGGATGTTCAGGGAGTTCTTGAGCATAAAGCCTGGAGTAGTTAGTGTTCCATCCATCTTTCTAGCTGTTTCAGATTTCAGTTTCGCGAACAGGGTAATGGTCGGGCCTAGAGCAGTCTTCATTAGAGAGTGCATTGTTTTTGTATCTCCACGATCAGATACTTCTTGAGTTTCTTTGCAAAGATTTATCCAACATTCATTTGCACACCTCCTTTCCTCGCGTTGCAGGATAGATTTAGTTTGCGAAAATATTCCTTTGATTCTGGACTTGGATTTTTCTTATCGGTTAAAAGTGCTTTCTTTTTTATTTCATACAGTGGCAAGAGGTGGTCGGCATACTCACGCATCCAATCTTTTTGAACTGTTTTGAGTACACCATAGGTCGACTTAGCTGACTCATAAATACCAGTTTCCATCGCCTGCCAGCTCTCATCCACAGATTCACGCAGTTGAAAGTTTCTTTTTTGGAATAATTTTCACACATATTGACATTTATTTTTGTTTTTGTTCGAGTGCGATTGGGCCTCAAATAGTCATTTCAGTGGTCTGAACAGTTTGCAATACTGTGCAATATGCTCCAGAGACTTTTATCCTCTGTGCCATGGACTTTCATCTCCATGGCCTGGTCCACTCGGCACATAAGTTGGAAACTTGTTGTCCCATCTGACATAGATATTCATCAGTGTGAAACAGCCCCACCTGGCACATATATTGGAGACTTTACTCCAGCCTGGCATACACCTTCACCTGGATACAGAAAGAAGGAAAATACCGCACGTAAAAGCCATATCTAGCGTTTCATGGAGATGTCCTTGTCCTTTCATACAGGTTTCAGCTTGGATACTGCTGATATTGTTGTTGGCTGCTCTTGAGAGAATTTCTGGTTTGGATCTCTCGTTGCTCATAATAGATCCTAAATCAACTGAATTGTTGAAACGTTTCTAGCTTTAGTCCATGTACAGTTATACCAGGAGTGATGGCAGTGTTGTGGCTGGCTACCAACTTGACATGCAGAGTAGTGCACTGTAAAAAATAATATACAGCATGGGGAAATGAGAGCATTGGAAAAATGCACAACCAATCCATTATATTACGCGGGTAAAAATGATCAGCTCTGGACCAGCAATCAGTTTGATGGCTCTACCTCTCTCAACATCTGTCTTTCTCCTCACTAAGCAGATATTACGTATCCTCTGTACTTGCATTGGAAAGTATGTAAAAGATCCTCAGGCACAGTTGGAGGACAATCGGTGAAAAGCTGATCAAGTTTCAGGCACCCTGCCTGCATTTCACTGTCTATCACTGTGCAACACCAGCTGAAGTGTTTTGTTTGTTTGTTTGTTTATCTTAGCTTAAATTCAAGTCGTAGACTTTACGTTTACAGGAGAATTTCCCACAAGCATATTATTAACACTTATGTGTGGATGTATAAATCAGTGAAAAGGCAGAAAATGAAGTCGTACAGGAACATTTCAAGATTGACAGGACTTGTCAAAACAGTCATGTAAGGCACAGCACAAAGAGGAAGAACCCGAAGCAAAGAGAGAAATAACAAGACAACACCCAAGGCTGACACTCATCAATTCCCTGAGAGAATGAAAAAACAAAAGGCAGGGAAAGAGCTGGTTGCCATTTCCTCACTGTCACCCTAACAGCCAAGGAGACTATGGGATAGGGAAAAAAATAAACGTGTGGATTTGTGTGTTCCTGTACTGCACAGAAATGTGTTCTCTTCAATCTGCCATGTCTATCAATGGTACTGACATTCCAATTTATCACATATACCTTGGGGTCACATTCGATCATACATTTTCCTTTAAACGGCACATTTCCAATATTTTAGAGTGGCCTGTCGAGAACTAGGGAAAACGGTGCTACTCGCCATTATCTTATCATAAATATCACTAGAGCATTTGTTTATGCGTTCGCTTTGTCTCGTCTTGATTATGGCAATGTATTCTTGGCTGGTCTCCTAAAACATATTATCTATGGGCTCCAGACAGTTCAAAGTAATACTACATGCCTCATCTTTAAATATCCGAAATATGAGCATACCGCCCTCTTCTGAAATTAATTCACTGGTTTCCCTTTCAGCCAAGAATCAGTCACAAACTCTTCTAATCATGCACTGCATTTGCTTCTGGAACAGACCCTCAGTAACTCTCTACATAGAAAACTTCACACATTTTCTGATTCCACAGTTTGTGTGTTCTATTTTTCAAACCAAAACCTTTTGGTTGAGGTAGATTCGTTTACCAAGGTTCAACAATATGGAATGAACTCTGTGTCCGCATTACACATTACACGTCAATCACGTTATTCACAGATGCTCGGAATACTCTTTGTTTTTATTGTAATATGTGTTTATTTTATGTGAGATAACCACACAGAGAGAGAGAACGAGAGAGAGAGAAAGAAAGAATGAGAGAGAGAGAGGAGGAGGAGGAGGAGGAGAGAGATTTGTTTTGTTTCACTTGGTAGACAATAGAACAGACTAAAGGTCAGAGTTAAATGAAAATAGATTCCTTTCAGAGCAAAACAAAGAAATAAAAAACTAAAACTAAAACGAAAGAAACAAATCAAAAATAAAAATCGCCATGGTTGACAGTTTATTGTCAAAATATCCCACAGTTGCTGAAATTATAAGACTATCCTTTCTGTTTGCATTAGCATTCCATTCACTTTCTAGAAGTCTTTTGGTCAGTGGTGACATTATTACAAATCAGAGCTACACGAACATCACCATCAATAACACTGCTGGTCCTCTGAAGTTCAGTGACGTCTGTCCAGGTGTGGAATACATCTATAACAAATCAGATATCGAAATCCTGCTGGTTAACCCATCAGATTGTAGGCATTTGCCAGATTATACAGCACACCATGGAGTGGTGCACGGGCTGTGTGGGGGTTATTCCGTATACTGCCTTTTGCATATTGAGGTACCACAAGGTATGCTTATACGGGCTCACATTCAAAGGTTAGAGTACTGGTGTGACTCCAGTCAATGGAAAATGAATGTCCGTAACCTTTATTCCATGGATTGCTGTGTTCATTCACTCAACGAAGAAGTATTTGACTCGTTCGAAAATCATATGTATTTCATGCATCGCAATGTTCCTCAAGTTAGAATTAAAACTGAGGCAATTAGAGATCATGCTTTGCTTGTCCATTATATGTCAAAACATTCTGGTTATATGATAGTTCCAAGTTTGAGCATGAAGCCAATTACACTCTTCAATATTTCTGTAGAACTGAAAACAGACTTTGGGTATGTCATCATGCTGAGTTTTCAGATACATTGTACTCTTAATTCTAATAAACTTCACTGGTTAGAACTGAAGTATAAAAAACCAAATGCTTATCATCAAACAGTCGAACGAGTGTGCAAAAACCATGACGCGCGATCAAGGGTCGTGCCATCATCGTGTATTCATATTTGTTTTCATATGGAAACAGGATATTACAACCGAGTACAATATGTTTACCAAAAAATGTTATTTTCTTTTCATTCTGAATCTCATCGACCAGAAAACCTCCGTAGTGGATTTTTCAATTGCTCGGTAGATTACTTTTCCAGTTTTCAGACTCACCTGGATTGTAATCTGATGACAGAGTGTGAAGACGCGCAGGATGAAACAGAAAACTGTCCCTTCAGTGGTTCAGGTTGTCAGGGTTTGGTAGCTTCACGTAACAAGTGCTTTCAATACTGTAGACTTGACAAAATAACAGGTCACCGAAATATGGACTGGAACTGTTTGAAAACAGGTGGAAAACTAGTTTCATTAAAAACAAAACAAGAAACCGAAGACTTTGTAAACATTTTAGAAAAATTACACTCTTTTAGTACAGTTATAGGTCTTAAGTCAGGCTTGGAATCTGTTCCTGTCATGTACAGCATGCTTCGTAAATGGTCTGACAACACTGTAATGTACAACGTTGATCACTTCATTCTTGATGCTCCATACAAGCCTTCAAGGACAGTACAATTTGTGGATTTATGGAACATGAAGGTTAATTATTTTCTCTTGTCAGAAGGGGCAGTGTTTGCCAGATGGGTGTGTGAATCAAAACCACATTCACAAAACATTATTCCCATCCAAACTGTTGCTTTTCCTGATTTGCATTCACTTCAGCCCATTTTCACACAAACAAAGCAAATCTTGTTCCATTGCCCGGGTAGTCATGTGACACACACTCTTTTGTCATGTGATTCAGACGTTCATTGTGGACTGATTATATATCCCAGATATTGCTGGATGTTGATTATGAGTACTTTGAACGAAGCATCAGCTCCCTTTGGAAAAGGTACTGTATCTACTGTTGCCATGTTTATATGCATTGAAGGTATAACAACAGTGCCATACACACTAGTATGTGACTTTAGACAGGACTGTCCAGATAACAGTGATGAATCGTTCTGTGTTCACTCTTGTTATGGATTTCTGTGCTTCAATGGCCAGTGTATACAGCACAGCCAACACTGTAACAGAGTCTCAGATTGCCTGGATGATTCTGATGAAGTCAGCTGTACTGAAAGCAGTACAGATCGTTTTCAGAACAAAGAGGCAGACAGAAGGCAACGACTTTTCATCCACCTAGATGGTACAGGTTACTTCACTCAGCAAGTGATGAAAACCCATGACTCTTGTCCTGATACACATTACTGGTGCACAGAAGACTGGATGTATTGTCTCCCTATCTACACACGATGCAATGGACTGTCTGACTGTACATATGGAGAGGATGAACAAGACTGTGAGACAGTGACATGTCCTGGTTTTTTCAGGTGTCGAACTTCCAGTGTTTGTCTGCATGCAGATCATCTGTGTGATGGCAAGGATCAGTGCCCACAACGAGATGATGAATGGTTGTGTAACATGTCCTGTCCTGGAGGTTGTCAATGTCAAGGCCACTCTTTCGTGTGTCCTCAACCTTTCTGTGCTGACCTCTTCCCTCATCTTCGCTATTTAGATGCCACAGACTCAGGAATGACATGATAATATCAGTACCAATACATATCTTATTCGACTGAGTCTCTCAAAGTGTTCCTTAGATGAGATACCACAGATAAAACTTTCAAACTTGCAGCATATCGATCTGGCCTTAACTTGTTGAGAAGTATCAATATGAACGTGTTTACTGAATTACCCAAATTTAAGGACTCTGATTCTGACAAACAACCCTCTTTTGTCAGTGACAGGAAAACATTTTCATATTTATTACCAACTAAATCAATAGATTTATCACAAACACATTGACCACATTTAATAATGAATATGTTATGCATTTACCTGAGGTACAACATTTGAATTTATCTTTTTGTGCCATTACTGTCATTGGAAAATGTAGATTTTAAAAGTATTCCAAAACTGACATATTAGATTTAAAAGAGAATCCAATTAACTCTTTCAATTAAAGTTATTGCTGATTTTAAGCCTATGACAATTATTTTTCATCAGACTTTAGATTTTGCTGTGCAAATTTACTTCCTGACAAAAAAGTAAAATGTTTAGCACCACAACCTATACTTTCTTCATGTACAGATTATTACGTGATGATCTGTACAGATTTTCCTATTGGTTGTTTAGCCTCTGTCTTTTTCAGGAAATTTGGCTTGTCTCATGGCTCTATTTGTCATTCGAAAATGTACAGAGGCCCATTTATTACATTCATATCAAATTTCCATATTGCTAATATCAGCATGGGTATCAACATCAACATAGTTACAATAGCCAACGAAATATCTCTTGGAAATTATGTCTATTTGGAAAAGAAATGGACCAACAGTATAATTTGTAAAGTTGCTGCTTTTCTGTCTTTTCTGTCGAGTGAGGTGTCAGTTCTGATCATCTGCATTATGACACTAGATCACGTCATCACCCTTTGTTTCCCTGTACCTAAGTGGACATTCAGTCGATGGTCAACAGCTGTAGCTTGTGCAGTGACATGGTTCATTGGGACAGTGTTGTCAGTGATACCTTTTCTCCCTGGACTGTCACACTGGGGTCCTTGATGGTCAGTCTGGTCTATGTCGTATGGCTTTGTTTGACTGCTACAATTGTAGCCAACAATTCAGATGGTTCACTGTCACTGTTATTATCAACTTCATGTTGTGTTCAGTTGTAGCAGTTTGTCAAGTCATCATTTACAGAAAGTCACCAACATTCATGATTGCAGTTGATCCAACGAAGAGGACAGTTTACGCTTCGTTCTCGTTGTTGGTGAAAATCACCATGGCAAATGCAACGTGCTGGTTTTTATTTGGCCTGATCAAGGCGGTAGCTTTGTGTGGTATTGCTGTATCAGACAAAGTGCATGTGGCTATGGTTGTGTTCATGTTACCACTGACCTCTGCACTCAGTCCTTTGTTGTACATGTGGACTGTTGCAACACAGCGAAAACAAAAAGCACAGGAAGAAAAAGTGCTACAGATGTTGAAATCACGACTGTCACAGTCAAATTAATCAATAATGCAGTGAACGCTCATACATTCATGTAACAAACAGACCTGTCCAGTGCAATTCTGACCTAAAGGAAGAACAAAACATTGTAAACATTTTCGTTCCCTCCATAATGTTCCAGATTCCATGGGAACCAGAAAAAAAACACAAAAAAGAATCAGAACACGTATTCAATACAACAAGACAAGACAAGCGAACATTTTCGGCCAACTGGCCTTTGTTAAGTGTAAGATCACAAACAAACAAACACCAGATACAAAACAAAGGAGAAAATGACTGAAACTTCTCTGCTGCTCCGTTTGTGATCTTACGCTTGACAAAGGCCAGTTGGCCAAAAATTTGCACCTGTCTTGTCAGTATTAAATACGCGTTCTTATTCCTTTTCTCGTGTTTTTTTTTCTGGTTCCTGTTTGCTTGAACGCGGGCAGTCACACTTGTTTTGGATTCCAGATTCCATAGTTTTCAGAATATGAAATGATCTCTCAAAATGATCAAAAGATCATACTGACAAAAAAATTAAACAGTATACAACATCAAATTCTGAAATAAAAGTTGATGATATGATTGATATGAGGCCAAATTACTAAAAGGCAATGAGCAAACAAACAATTTCAATACATATGTGGACTAAAAGAAAAAGAATATTTGTTGAAAAGGCAGTGTTTCCTTAGAAAATGTGTTATGGAGAAACTGTTTAGGATATGCATTTGATTAGAGAAAATAAAAATCACTGAAAGCCATTTGTACCATGGTAGATATTTAGATATTGACAGTAGGTGCTAGGGTATCTGTGAAAACTGGCAAGTCACATCCCTTGCTGTAGAAGAGAAAGCTAAGGAGTAAACACATCATAAGTCCACAGCTGCGCCCTTAAAGCCGGTATATAGCGAATCACGCCATCTTCTAACAGCTCCTGCAACCAAGCTGATGCCAAAAAGAACTACTGTGCGTTACTTTGGACAACGTCACCGAGTCTAATTGAGGGGTCATGGTATCTTGGCAGCACAGCATTTCCATATCTATCACCTAGGTCTGTGCCTACAGATGCTTTTTCAACAAACAAACAGACAGATAGATAGATAGATAGATAGATAGATAGACAGATAGATAGACAGATAGACAGATAGATAGATAGATAGATGGATAGATGGATAGATAGATAGATATACATATGCATACATACATATATATAAATTATGTATATGTATATATATACATAGCTATATGTGTATATATATGCTTTTTCAACAAACAAACAGACAGACAGACAGACAGATAGATAGATAGATAGATCGATAGATAGATGGATAGATACATGGATAGATAGATATATAGATAGACAGATAGATAGACAGATATATAGATAGACAGATAGATAGATAGATAGACAGATAGATGATAGATGGATAGATGGATAGTAGATAGATAGAAGATAGATAGATGGATAGATGGATAATAGATAGATAGATAGATAGATAGATAGATATACATATGCATACATACATATATATAAATTATGTATATGTATATATATATATATAAATAGCTATATGTATATATATACATACCAAGGCTTTCGATCGGGTACGACATGATGAATTGATCAACCAACTGGAGAGACTCAATGTCGATGGAAAAGATCTACGAATAATCAGGAATATGTACTGGGAACAAACAGCTGCAATGAGAATAGAAAACAATATAAGCTCTTTTCAAAACATCAAAAGAGGAGTCAGACAGGGTTGTGTTTTGTCACCAGATCTGTTTTCACTATATAGCGAAAACATCATGAGAAACGTAGAAGAAGACCCTGGATTAAAGACTGGAGGGAAAATGATAAACAACATTCGGTACGCAGATGACACCGTGCTAATTGCAGAAAATGAAAGGACCTACAAAACCTTGTGAATATATTAGAAACAAAAAGCAAAGGTAAGGGGTTGGAACTAAACAGCAGGAAGACTGAAGTCATGGTGATCATTAAAAAAAACATGAAATCCCCTCCTGCAAAATAAAAACAAATGGCACAACCTTGACACAGGTTAATAAGTTCAAATACCTGGGAACGTTCATTTCATCAGACAGCAGAAGCACATCGGAGATAGCTGGCAGAATCGGCCAAGCCAAAACAGCATTCAAGAAGATGACAAGCATTCTTACCAACAAATGCCCATCAATTAACATCAGAAAGAGAGTCCTTGAATGTTATATAGAACCAATACTGTTGTACGGATGTGAGGCGTGGACAGTCAGCAAGCAAAGCCAGAGCAGGATCGAGGCAGCCGAGATGTGGTTTCTCAGAAGAATGTTGAGAGTTCCATGGACAGCAAAGAAAACAAACGAGACAGTCTTGATGGAGGCAGACACAAGTCGATCACTCATAAGGAAGATTAGGAAAAGACAAGTAACATTTATAGGCCATTTTATGAGGAAGGGGGATTTGGAGCACCTGGTCACAATGGGAAAGCTGGAGGGAAAGAGACCACCAGGTAGACCCAAGGAGAGAATGCTGGACAGACTTGCAGAGTGGCTGGGGATGAGGAGGGTGGGAGAGATGCTGGGGGCAACGAGAGATAGAGATGGTTGGAAGTCCATGGTCGCCAACACCATGCGGCAGGCACCTGATGATGATGGTGATGATACATAGCTATGTACATACCTGAATGTTTGTGTGTGTATGTGTTTCTGCGTGTTTGTGTGAGATAGATAGATAGACAGACAGATAGATAGATAGATAGATAGACAGACATATGGATAGACAGACAGATAGATAGATAGACAGACATATGGGTAGACAGACAGATAGATAGATAGACAGAAAGACAGATAGGTAGATAGACAGATAGATACATACATGTACAGAGACAAAGAGACAGACAGACAGACAAACAGACAGACAGATAGACAATACGAGTAATAAATGTAGATATACATATTTCATATTCCTTTTGTGAGCAGTCACTTCAGAAGAAGGTACAAAATTAAGCTTAGAAGGCATTAGGCCTGTAGCCAAACACTTGTAACACAACATGATTATTTTTATAATGCATTCAAATTTCTACGTGAGTACCTTAATAACCTACATTGGAAATGTAGATCCAGATCTACGTAATCTTGAGGTGTATGGCTAAAATTGTCTCTTACAAGAGAGAAGTCAAAGTACCCGGAAATTATCAAAAGAGGAAAAATTCTTTGTCTAATCAGGAAGAACGAGACTACCATTTTGAAAATAAAAATTTGGATATCATACAACATTTCAAACTGCACAGTAAATCCTTAAAACAACATCGACTAACTTGAAAAATGAAGATCAAAGACAGCTACCATATTTATATCAGACATGGCGTCATATCCCAACCAGACAGATGTGCTAACATTATCCACGTTAACCTGTGTTGAATAAATAGCCTTGTTTCTTTGTGATTACCAAATTTCGTTTCTATCTGCAGAATAAATAGCTGTATTCCTTGTCATTGCCAAATTTTGTTCTTATCTGCTGAATAAATTGTTTTTTCTTTCTGTAATTACGAAATTTATACTTATCTGCTAAAGATTTAACCTTGTGTTTTATCTGACCATTGTGTACACCAGCCCTTATTCAGTTTTCGTAATCAGATTTTTCTTGTTCAACAACAACATGAAGAACAGCAACTACAGCAAATGTCAATGTGATGATATTGAAAAAATGATAATGATGATGATAATTATGGTGATAATGGTAATGATGATGATGACAGAAGATAATGATTATGACAGATAGATAATGACTAATCAAATATATTGATACATAACTAACTAAATAAATAGATTTTTTCAAAGCCATCTTTATATAGTTCACTAATACTTGTTTGCAGTTCTTTATACATATGATAATGAATATCACTGAATAATGCATTTGAGCATGGAATAGTTCTTTCTGATATATCCTGCACACAAACCAGAATTTTCAAATACTTGTGCTGTGTTCCTTCCATCATTCATTGATCATTTGTTTATTTACCTGTTTATTTGTTTGTTGAGAGCAATGTAATATACACTGGATTAACCTTTTTGTAATGGACCGGCCACCGAGAGCCGGTGCCGAAAAAGTTCCCTCCTGCCACACCGTACCCCCAGTGTCGGTAAGGCATCTGTTCCCTACAGACGGACAGGCCATACAGTGCTGGTCAAGTTTAAAAAACTCTGGCAGCTTTGACTGTAAAGAATATGCAGAACAACTGCCAGTACTGTTTAGCTGAAGCTTTTAGCTAAGGGACAGAGTCTGTTTAGTTGGTGTAGCTTTACACTTGATGCTCTGACTGATAACCAAATAAAGTGACCCCCCTGACCAGGAAATTCCAGTGCCATGTGTTGGGTCTGCACTATCTTCCTTGATAAATTGTCTGCTAGGTACTAGGCATAGCATTTCACGAGTCATTATAAACCTTACCATCTAAATTGATTGCTTCTCTCTCTCTCTCTCTCTCTCTCTTTCTCTTTCTCGCTCGCTCGCTCTGTGGAGAGAGAGAGAGAGAGAGAGAGAGAGAGAGGAAGGAGGAAAAGAAAGAGAGAGAGATATATAGAGAGAGAAAGAGAGAGGTTTCAAAGGTTCCTCTAGATTTCAGTACAGTACAGTTACTATAGAGACGTAAGCATACGTCTGGTTTATACTACGTGACCTACGTAGTTCTTGTCGTAACAGCGTGTGTAAGTGTTAGAATTTCTTATTTCAATATAGTATTCCCGGAAAGATCACGTTATGAGATTTCAGGTAACGTCAAATACTTTGCCATTAATAATTCTTTAGTAGGTGTAAAATATAATAGAAAAGTGGTAAAAACGATGCGTCAGCAGGGAAGAAAACAAACGCCCAGCAGCTGGGAACTTGCCGCGGTGTGCGCTGACCGTCGTGAAAGAATTAATGAATTGCTGTATTACGAAATTAGCCTTCTAGCAATGTTACAGCATTAAAAGGTATCTTTTAACAGATAGAAGTGAGATGAAATTTACGACTGTCCCCAAAGGCAACGTCGTTATGATTAGCATAGAACCACACCCGTGTGTGGACAGTTTTGTAAAAAATAACGATAAAACTGACATTTTCTTCACTGACAAAGATCCAGTCCGGGTGTACAAGATTTCCAGGTTCAGTATGTGGTCCATCAATCACTGCAGTCTTGATATAAAAATCCTTCCTTGCCGAAGAAAATGGCCAAAATTCTTGTACTCATTTCATCCTGCACGGGAAACACCACGAAAACTCCCCAGTGGTTTCTTCAACTGTTCTGTAGATTACTATTCCAGCTTTCAGCACCACCTGGACTGTAACCTGAAGACAGAGTGTGAAGATGGACGAGATGAAACAGAACACTGTCCTTTCAGCAGCCCTGAATGTCAGGGTGGGGTGCCATTATGTAATCGTTGTTACAAAATTATCAGTAGTCAAGTTTTGCGTACCTCTGACAGTTCTGGAATACCTCTTGATAAACGTGCAATACATTACTGCAAGTCTGTGGGAGGCAAACTGGCGATAAACAAATGTAACGATGATTTTTATTCAGCTGCTGGACATCTTATCACGCGATCTTGTATTTTGTGGGAAACAGTGTTCTTAGGACTGTACATTCCAGATATATCTTCATCTAATATGTATAGATATAACATAATCAGCCATGACAAGACTGTTCTTCATCATTTTGTCCATTTGAAAGCGTCCTCTGGTTTCAAAGCACAAGAGAAAGGCTGCATAGTGCAAGTTCCCGCAATAAACTATCGCGTGGCAGTGCCATGTTCAAACATGGATGCTGGGGCAGTCTGTGAATTCAGGAAGAACACGACAGAGGAGAAATCTTACCATTCAAAAGTTATATCGCTTACCAGCAGACCTTTTCAACATCATACACATCAACAGTCTCTAACTGTGTGTCCTGATGGGCATGTGACACACACTTTTCTGTTGTGTGAATCATACAAATTCAGTGTGTGTGGTCAAGGCCATGCATCTCGTTGTACGTATGACAGTCATTTACCAGATATGCATGACAAGATTGATTCAAAAGATCATCCAGTTAGGTTGATCCCTATGTATACCTGTACAAATGATGTCACCACACTGTCATACACACATGTATGTGACCTCAGACCTGATTGTCAGGACGAGAGTGATGAGTCCTTCTGCAAACATCCTCCATGTGCCAACATGTTTACCTGCACTAATGGTCAGTGTGTGTCCTATGACAACGTGTGCGACAAGGTGTACCATTGTCTGGATGAATCAGATGAAATAAGTTGTAAAGTTCCCCCCACATATGATGACATAGTATATGTAAATTTTCCATCTCCTGCTCTCATCAATTTTAATGGTGTTAGCGTTTTTATTTCAGTCCCAATGAAGTCTAATGAGTCCTGTCCTGACACCCATTATCGTTGTCCTGGTGAGTACAATGACTGTCTGCCTGTGTACACACGATGCAACGGAATGTATGACTGCATTGATCATGAAGACGAAGAGGGATGTGACAACATGGTGTGTCCAGGGTTCTTCAGATGTAGAGTTTCTAAAATATGTCTACATGGTGACCACCTTTGTGATGGTTGGCCTCACTGTCCAATGCATGATGATGAAATGTCATGTGAAAAGACCTGTCCTGTAGGCTGCCTCTGTCATGTTCACACATTTCTGTGCGCTCAGCCATTCTCTGCATCACTTTTCCCTCGACTTCGCTATATGAATGCCACAGGTTCTGGTATGAATTTATCTGCTGTTAATAAAAATACTTATCTCATTCATTTAATTCTTGCCAGGTGTTCTGTGGCTCTGTTGCCTAACATAGAATTACCCAATTTGAAAGTTCTTGATCTCACTGGCAACAACCTGCAGCATGTCAACATGACTCATTTTGTTTATTTACGACAACTTCAAACACTATCTTTGTCAAACAATCCACTCATCTCACTGTATATTAATCCTTCATCTGCTATCCTGCAAACTACACTAACTATGATAGATCTATCATATACCACGCTGACAGAGTTAGACACCGAAGTCTTGTCAAAGTTTATGTTTGTACAGACACTTCATTTGACTCACACTGCCATTCATACTATCAGCTCTGCCGGTTTTAAGTCCACTCCACGCTTATCTGAGCTGTACTTGGATGACAGTCCTGTAAAGACATTTCCATCTGACATGTTCAAAGGTCTTTCCCATCTTCGCGTCATATCAACAGACAACTCAAAACTTTGTTGTAAAGAAATACTCCCACGTGATTTTGATGATACGTTGTGCTATGCTCCAAAGGATGAACTCTCATCATGTAAAGATTTACTTCAATCAGGAATGTACAGAGGATTTGTGTGGCTGGTCAGTTGTCTGTCATTGTCCGGTAACGTCTTCTCTTTTATTGTACGTTTGTGTGCACAGAAGACGACCTCTTCAAGCAGTTTTAGTGTGTTTGTCACCAATCTGACTGTGGCTGATTTCCTTATGGGTGTCTACACTGCTATCATCGGAGTGGCTGATGAACTGTTCCGTGGTAGATATTTCAATCATGATGACACATGGACAGGTAGTGTGGCCTGTAAAGTAGCAGGATTTCTGTCTCTGTTGTCCAGTGAAGTATCAGCACTGATCATCTGGCTTATCACACTGGATCGTTTCATTGTTCTTCGCTTTCCATTCAGTACCTTGCGATTTGAAAGAAACTCTGCAGCAGTGGCTTGTGTGTTGACTTGGTTGGTTGGCTGCTTTCTTGCCATATTACCTTTACTTCCAGTGACATCACACTGGGAGTTTTACAGTCAGACAGGTATCTGTATTCCACTTCCAGTTACAAGACGCAAATTCCAAGGAAGAATGTATTCTTTCAGTATCATGATAATATTTAATTTTGTTCTGTTTTTATTGATTTCTGCAGGTCAAACTTTCATCTACTGGTCAGTACAGGAAAATACCTTGATAACCAACACAACTAAAGTATCACGTGACATAACCATAGCACGGCGGTTAATCAGTGTGGCTGTGACAGATTTCATGTGTTGGTTTCCAATTGGACTTTGTGGAATTTTGTCTACATCTGGTATTCCAATACCTGGAGAAGTGAATGTCGCCTTGGCTATTTTTGTACTCCCCTTAAATTCTGCCCTTAATCCTTTCATGTATACTTTCAATAGCTTTGCAGAGACAAGGAGGAAATCCAAAGAAGCAAAATTGTTCAAATGGCTGGAATGCCATGCTGACTTGCTTTCCAGTTAGTATACTGGGAGATGGATCGATTTATACACACATTCAACCATCTCTCTGTCCATATTACTTTACCTTCCTTTATTTCCTTGCATTTACTCTTTCATCCCTTCTTACCTCCCTTTACTACAGTTTTTTGAAGCCATTAATTTGTCACTCTTTCTTACATTTTTTGCATGTTTTTAAGTATGTTTGGATTAAAATGGTATAGTGGTGCCCACGTATAAAACGATAATATGTTTAGTAAATGGAAAACTTGTGAGTTTCCAAATTAGAGACTTGCTGTCCTCCACTGTGTTAGACACTAGCTGAGTTTATGTAAATAGATGGACACAAAACTGCTGATTAAATTTCAGAAATCATCGAGGCAGATGGAGATGTTTGAAAGAGCATACTGATACAGGTATCAGGTTTACAGATACTTTAACACAATTTTCAATGTTGGAACATACATAACGTCAAATGCCTATTACAAACGTATAATGAACGCATTGACAAAATGTAGACTTGGCATATCAGAACTGAATTTACACACCAAGACACAAAGGCCATATGGATGAAATGACATGAAAAGAGAATTCATTTGGCATTAATCCCATGATGTATTATTTAAGAAAAGACTTCGTACCCTCTAAATATAACATTAAGCAAACTGTTCTGCTTCATATTGCATTTGTCATAAAAAATACGTTGAAAGATTTGTTTTTGAATCTATACAAGGTATTGAATAATGTCAATTGGTGGTGTCAAGGAATTAATATAAGTTAAAGACTCGGTATGTTTTGTATGTCTTAAATCATGCATTATTCAAATCACTGTTTTGCATTTCACGTGGACTGTCTAATAAGCTTATGATGTGTCGTGGTACATTGATACGTAGCATATATCTGCTTACACCCTTTTAAGTGGGGCAATGATCTCTTTTTAAATGTAATTTGGAGTTTGTGTATGTGTTTTAATCTCTCCCCCACCCCAAAATCTTGTTCTTAAGGAAGACTGTTTCATATAGACCAGAGAGAGGTGTGTGTCTGTGTGTCTGTGTGTTAGTCTGTGACAAACGCATGATGATGAGTGCAGTCAGAATTCCCGCTCCACCATCTTTCATTCAAACTTGTGCCACCACCACCCTCTTTCACCATGCCATCAGTTTCTTGTGTCTGTATTGTACACAACCCTACAGCAAAGATAAACTGACAGGCAGGTTTTAGATAAATTTTCTAACACTCTCAAAGGAGGAAGTTTTACTACTTGTGGATGACATCAGTATCCATTTTGATCAGCCCCAAACATCTTTCTACAGCTAAAAGTTCAGATCTGTTGGACAATTCTGGCTGCTTCCAATCTGTACGACTCCACTTCATCACAGTGGCTACATCCTTGGCTGGGTGATTTATCAGGCTGAGGATTACACTCTAGATTCAATAAACGTTGACTACACTGCCATGCAACTGCTCACATGTCTATCTCCAAACCAATCGTTCTTACGAAGTTTGTGGAGAAGATAAACATCACCACCATCGAGGTAAGTGCCTTTGAAAAAGATGTATATAATCTTCACTCAGTTTATCACCCCAACCGACCCCTCAACAGCTGCACTAGTGCCTTCAAACCGCACTAGACATTCACACTTCAGCAAAACGGCAGAAGTGTTTAACTGCCCCCCTTGTCCCTGGTACAGTGCTGCTGCAGATCAACTTCAAGAGAAGGACGCAGAGAACAACGATGTTGGTTTTCTACCAAACTCACCTTTATTCATCATCATCATCATGTCGAGCTTGCTCGGCTATCCATGACACGTTTCTTCCATCCTTCTCTGTCAGACATTGCAGTAGGTAGTTCATCACACTGACAGCCCGTATCATCGATCAGTTGGTCGATGAAGGTCTTCTTTGGACGTCCTGGTCTTTGTTTGCCGTGGCTGGGTCTCCATAGTAGAACATCCCCCACCAGTTCTTCTTTGCTACGCCAGCAGTGTCCCGCGAAGCGCAGTCTTTGTTGACGTATTGATTTACTGATTGGTGGGATCTTACCATATAACTCTTTGTTTAGTTGGATTTCTCTCCAGGATTCGTTCAGGGCTGCACGCAGCATTCGTGTGTATGCTCCATCAATCTTCTTCTCCAATGTCGTTGTTAGGGTCCAAGAGATTGAGCCATATGTAAGAACAAGAACAA
This sequence comes from Monoplex corrugatus, assembly GCA_030674185.1. NCBI lineage: Eukaryota > Metazoa > Mollusca > Gastropoda > Littorinimorpha > Ranellidae > Monoplex > Monoplex corrugatus. Next base: position 8,621,774 of record JAPXFY010000033.1, read on the forward strand.
GACGTCAACACCAGACTCGGAAATGCCTGGGGCACTGAGTCAACTGGACGGAATCTGGAAATCCAATCTACCTTTATTAAACAGGCATTAAATGCTGAGAACCACAAAATGACAAAATTGTACAAACTGCTAAAAAGGATTTCTCTCTCCTACGACTATAAGAGTAAGATTCTTGGCTGTTCCACTCAAAAGAGCTGTACAATGTGACAGTTTTCTAGCAAGAACTAGTTTCTTTTGCAACTGTGTTCTCTCCTACTGAACTGCCTGTACATTTCTTTAAGATTTTAAAGAGTAAGATCAACATCAGCCATGGTGTTCAAGTTGTCATCTATTGCACCATCTGCATCTGTTGATGAATAACCCATTTTCTGGATAGCTTTTTCCTTCTATTCAGCCAGCATCAGAACAAACTGTGAAAAGTGTGAATACAAACTGAGCACAAAGCACTCGCGAACTTAATCAACTTCCAGCTTGTTTCATTTTTGATCATCTTGATATAGTACATGTACGTGCTTACGTTACTCATACTACCAAACAAACCTTGACCATTGTTTATTTTCCCACAGAATACAAAGTGACCTACTGTCCGTCCTTTTCTCAAAAAGAAAAAAAATCCTCACTTCACCCTTATCAACTTAAAAATAACTGGCCAGGTTCTAGCCCTCCCCCATTTTATATCAAAGTTGATTGAAAGAATTGTCTTTTCTCAGCTTCTTAACATGTTCAGTTCAAATGCTCTTCTTGATTTACACCAGTCTGCCCAAAGAAGTGGTCATAGCACAGAAACAACTTTAGTTAAGGTCATTTGTGATCTCCTTGCTGCTCTAATCAATACCAAGATTTCATGTTTGTCAACTCGAGCAGTCAGCTGCTGCTGATTAACAGATCATGGCATTCTTCTTCCTTGGCTTAGGTCATATAGAATCTGTACAATATTGCGCTTTCATGGTTCAAATCCTATACCAGCAAGCAAACTCAAAAAGTGTCCATTGCCATCCTGCATTTTCCTGTTCAGGTCAAAGCTATGGCATTCCACAAGGCTCAGTTCTTGGACCTTGGTGTTTGTTGTCTAAACTAAACAAGCATTAGCGTTACTGCCTCTCATTGCCTATCATTTGAACGTTTTGGAGTCAATGCTTAGCTTTAGTACTGTACCAGTCTGGCAAATGTTACTGTTGATCAGATGATTTCTTCCACTCAAAATCGTTCAGCTGAACCTTAGTTTTCTCTAAGTAAATGATGATAAAACAGAAGCAATGCTCATAATTTCAATCAAACTTCAGAAGTGTCTTTCTCTTTCATCTGCCACGTTTATCAATGGCACTAACAGTCAACTGTCACCACGTGTCCATTATCTTGTTGTTACATTCAGTCAGACACTTTCCTCTCAACAATATCTTTGCAATATTTGCAGAAGGGCCTATCTAGTAGTAGTACTCAGGAAACTCAGTGTTATTTACCATTACATTTCCACTCATATGACAGATGAAATGCATATTTGATTGTAAATCATTTGTATTGCCTCTTTACCTTTGTATTGATGCAGTTCATTTGTTTTCATCACAGCAGTAGGGATTGACATGTAGGCCTACTTGCTTTACGTGTGTCGGCCTGTGTCACTCATGCTTTTGTAAAGTGCTTAGGGCTCGTGTGAGACAAGATGCTGTGCATATAGTCATTGTTGTTATCATTAGTTGCAGTAGAAGAGTTGTAGTAGTAGTGTCAGTGCTAGTATCATCATCATCATCATCATCATCGTCATCATGTTCATATCATCATCATCATCATCGTCATCATCATCATCACCACCACCACTACCACCATAGTTAATGTTATTAACTAATGCTGTCTCAACTGTTATAGCCATATTTCCCAAGTAAAGGTGAACATGTATGTTTTTCCATTTTACCTATTATCAACATTATCAAAACGGGATTGAAGTCTTGTTACACCTGGTGGGTCAAATCAGCTATCGTACTCGCAGATAAAACAGTCTCAGCCCTAATCTGATCATTCTACATTCTGCCATCACTGAAAGAGAACAGGTTTGTATTTCTCCATAAATCACTCCATAAATCACAAGTCAAAATACACTACGCACAAAAAGTTAAGGATCACTTGCACAAAAATTCATAACTTTCAAAATAAGAAAGCCAATGCGTTGAAGTTTGGCAAACATTTAATTCCATGCTTTAGCGATAACGATACACAGTTGCCTTCAATTTCGAGCAATCCTTTGGTGTGTACATTTGATCAAAGTGGGTACGTATCGAAATTTGATTTCCCAAAGTCATTGAAATCACAAGACAGGGCATTCTGATGCTCCCAAAAGTTCAGTAATGCGTGTAACCGTCATGGCTGTTCTGGCACTCGACGCAGCGAGTCCTCATCGAGTTGACCAGGTTGGTGAAGATCCTCTGTGGAAGCGCCTGCCACTCAGCCTGCAGCATCTGGTAGAGGTGTTGGGCATCCCTGGGAGGGGGGTGGTTGCTCCTCACTTTGCGATCCAGCTCATCCCAGAGGTTCTCAATCGGGTTGAGATCGGGACTGCATGCTGGCCACTCCATTCTGTTGACTCCAGACTGCTGCAGGAAGTCGTTGACCACCCTTGCCCTGTGGGGGCGAGCGTTGTCATCCTGGTAGACAGCCGTCGGTCCCATCTGCTGCAGTGTAGGCACAGCCAGAGGTCGAAGGATCTCATCCCGGTATCGGAGGCCAGTCAGGTTACCCTGTACATGATACAAGGGTGTTCTGTGGTGAAGGCTGAAGGCCCCCCAGACCATTACAGAACCTCCACCAAAGGCCACCTTTTCTTGGACAATGGTGTCAATAAAGCGTTGCCCTGGGCGCCTCCAGACCCTCAGTCGGCCGTCGTTGTGGTTCATGGTGAAGCGTGATTCATCACTGAACAGGACCTGGGACCATTGCTGATGTGTCCACCTCACGTGACGTCTGCAGAAGGCGCGGCGTGCTGCCCTATGGGCTGGAGTTAAGCGTGGCCGTACAGCTGGGCGACGAGAACGGAGGTTAAACCCATGAAGGCGGTTCCGTATGTTCTGCTGGCTGATGTTGATGTTAGTAGCCACCCTCAGTTGCCTTCGAATGATGCTGGAAGAGGCTGTTCTTGTCTGCAGGGCTTGTCGTTCAATGAAACGATCTTCACGTGGGTTTTCTTCTTTGGTCGACCAGATCTGCGTCTTTCATGGACCCTCCCAGTGGCTGTGAAGCGTTGAATCAGTCTGACAATGACCGAGATGGACACCTGAAGTCGCCTGGCCACTGCTCGCTTGGGAACACCATCTTGGAACCATGCAACAGCTCGTCCCCTCTCAAACTCGCTCAATTTTCGTCGTGGAGGCATTGTCAGATCAGGCCTACTACTGGTGGAATGTCTTCTTATAAAGCCAAGCAAGAGACAGCATATCACACATAAACAGCAGTGCTTGCACGTGCATAATGGTTTTTCCATCTGGCTTGTGCAATGTGTTCAGGCAGAACGGTCCAAAACAAGGTCCTTTTTCGCAAGTTTCCGCTTTTCCGTTTGCGGCCAAGCTCAGTAGTTGAGAATCCCGTGCAATTTTCGCACTAACACAACATCGCCCACTTACAGCTGAACAAGAATTCATAACAATTTGGCTGGACTGAGAAATAAATAACAGTAGCGAACTGAGTTTATTACGCACCTGTTTTCTCATAGTGATCCTTAACTTTTTGTGCGTAGCTTAGGTCTGTATCCTTTTAGCATGAATGAGTATTGAAATACATCCGAATCATAGCTTCTCCAAAAGATTAGCGTGCTCATATCCGCAACGTTCACAACCCACACACGCATGCATACATGCACATGATCAAAGAAACTCATAGATCTAACTAACCAGCATATCACACTTAGCTAAATCAGTGACTGTGAAAAAAACAAAGGAAAAGTTATCTTGTGTCTGTCAATGAATCATCCAGAACCATCCCACAAATGGTCTTGCTTTCTATCAATTTCTACAATCCACAAAAGCTGAAGAAGTAACATCAGATGAAAAACACTCGTAATGTTGAAAACAGCGAACGTGCAGAGCTTGAAATCCTGAAAAAGGACAATTTGCTGCCCAAGTCTGTGCTCTGAAGAGGCCACTCTAACGTCACCCTGGCGAGGACACAACACAGACGCTGGCAGTCTATGGGTGTTAAGTCTCTCCTGACTGCTGTAGGGAAGGGGCGCCCTGGGCCAGTTTCAATACTGGGAGGGAAATTGAAGTCCCATCAATTGACTATCTCAGACTTCAAGCTGGACAGCTCCTGGTCAAGTAAGGTTTCAGCCCACCAATGTCTGTCTGCTCCAGTGGGAGCCTGGGGCTTAGTGTACTGACAGTATACGTGACAAGCAGATGGAAACCTCGCAAACACAGGAATATCTGATGAACTTCGTCAGATGACTGACACCAGAAAGATGGTCATCACTGACAGAGACTCACCAGATTGAAGATCAGCATAGTTGCTTTTCAAGAGACCGGGCTTGCTACCGATGCCTCATTAAGAGAGGAGAACTACACCCAATTCTAGAAGAGTAAAGGAACCGTATGAAGTTGGTTTTGCCATTAAAAACACTGCTGGCCACAGTTGAGATTCTATCAGATGGCACTGATCGCCTCCTGTCCATCCGTCTGAGCATGCTTAGCGTCTGTGCAACTACCTTCGCTGCACTGGAAAAAATAAAAGATTAGTTCTATGAACACAAAAAATAAAAGATTAGTTCTATGAACAGCTCGATGAGCTGATGAGAGAATAGTCAGAGACTTTACTGGAGTCGTGTGCCTCCAACTACCTCTGTATCACAGATACCTTATTGAAGGTAAACCGCAACACACAGTGTCATGGAAGCACCCAGGTCCCGTTGCTGGCACCAACTCGACCTGATCATCACCAAATGCTCATCCTTCAGTGGTGTCCTGGTCACCAGAAGCTACCACAGTGCAGACTGCCACACCGACCATGCCCTCGTGTCAGTTTCTCTGATGTTGGATCCAAGTATGGAGATCCTGGGTTGTCCAGTGGTCAGAATCCACCTCTCAGGCTCGCTGGTGGAATCAAAGGAATGCAGAGAATGACGTGTGGCACCAAAATGCGTCTATATCCACGCAAGTGTCACCATTACAAGCCTAAAGGTTGCCCTTGCATCAACACCACACAATGTCTCTTTCCCTCAAGGTTGAAGAGTATGTGTCTAGTCTTGACCAGTCTCTCCAGGACCTGCTGAAGTACGATGCCACTGTGAAGTTGAGCACCATGAAGGATGCGATCTATAGCACAGCCATGTCCACATTTGGCAAAGAAGGAATGGCCCAAACAGGACTGGTTTAATACATACCATCCAAGGATGGAACCAGCAATTGCAGTCAAAAGTGAATCCTTTCTGTCACACAAGAGGCATCTGAGTCAAGGTACACTCACAGCACTCACGAGTATTCGAAGCACCACCCAACGCTTTGCAAGTCAGTGTGCCAACGAACAGTGGCAGCGACAGTGCGAAGGAATACAGCACAGTTCAGAGACTGACAACATTTGCAGTATGTACATTGGCATAAAGAAAGTCATAGGACCTGTCGTGTAAGGCACTGCCAGTCTCAGATCTCTGACAGGGAGAAGATCGCTGATCATGAGAAGCAGTTGACCACATGGGTGGAGCTCTATTACGAACTGTATGTTTGTCTCTGATGCTGTCCTTAGCAGCGCAAAGAAATTGGAGGAACTGGATGAGGTACCATCATTGGAGGAACTGAGCGACACCTTCAACAGCCTCCCAACAGAAAGGGCTCCAGACAGTGAAGTCATCAAACCTGCGTTGCTTCAGCCACTGTATGTATTGCTCTGCCCTCCTGGGAGGAGGGAGGAGTCTTCAAGACATTTGAGAGACCACCATCAGAGAAAATGACACTGGAAAACTGAAAGAGTTGTTTTTTTGTTTGTTTGTTTTTATTTTTTTGTTTTGTTTTGTTTTCATTTCTGTTTTCCAGTTCTTGAATCTTTTACAGTATCCTGGTGTGTTGTTGTTGTTGTGTTTTGTTCTTGTTGTAATTATGGTATTTGTGTGTGTGTTTTGCTGATCAATTTAAGTAGATTAGTAATAGCACAGTTGTAAGTTAAAATGCCCTATGCGCTCATATCCACTGGAAAATAAAGATGAAAATCATTGTCACTTCATTGTAATGATATGTAATGTTGTTATTGTTCAGTTGTTGTTTGTTGCTGCTGCTGTTGTTGTTTTTGATTTTTATCATTTGTTGTGATTTTTATCATTTGTTCCATTCGTATAGTTGATTGATTGATAGGGTGGTTGGTTAGTTAGTAGGTTGGTTGGTTGATTGGTTACTGTAAAGCTTAAACATTGTACATGCATGTCTTGATTTGCCAAAATCCTTAATGAGAAGTATAAACAAACATCAAACTTATTGTAAAGCTTAAAAATTATACATACATACCTTAATTTGCAAAATTCTGCAATTATGTGAGTCACAAATAAAAAATAATCCCATGCTCACAAGCCTCACTTTCTAAGTGCTACACTACTGGGAATACAAAAAGAGACATGACTTCACATCTGGCAGACCAAAGGTCGCTGGTCTGACATGGACTCCCAAGAGCAATTTATTCTCATGCTCTCTACTCTGAACCACTGGACAACTGAATGTTTCTCGACTATATTCTTTCTTAAAACAAACAAACAAACAAACAAACAAACAAAGAAACAAACAAACAAACAGACACACAGACAAACAAATAAACAAGAAAACGCAGCATCTATATGGTTCTATAACTTTTTGTATTGGGTACATGCTGTATATGCATAAACACAACACTGGATTAAACATCCCATCAGGCACTGAATGACATCTGACTACATTTTTCAAAAAAAACAAAAAACAAAAAGCAAATCAAAACAAAAAACCGAAAACAAACAAACAAACAGAAAACGTAACATCAACACGTTTCTAAAATGTTGTGTATTGGGATACATTCTCATCATCATCATCAGGTGCCCTGCCGCATGGCGGTGGTGATCATGGACTTCCATCTGTCTCTATCTCTCGTTGCCCCTAGCATCTCCCCCACCCTCCCCGTCCCCAGCCACTCTGCAAGTCCATCCAGCATTTTCTCCCTGGGTCTACGCGGTGCTCTCTTTCCTTCCAGCTTTCCCGTTGTGACCAGGTGCTCCAAATCCCCCTTCCTCATAAAATGGCCTATAAATGTTGCCTGTCTTTTCCTAATCTTCCTTATGAGTGATCTACTTGTGTCTGCCTCCATCAAGACTGTCTCGTTTGTTTTCTTTGCTGTCCATAGAACCCTCAACATTCTTCTGAGAAACCACATCTCGGCTGCCTCAATCTTGTTCTGGCTTTGTTTGTTGACTGTCCACGCTTCGCATCCATACAACAGTATTGGTTCTATATAACATTCAAAAACTCTCTTCATGATGTTAATTGATAGGCATTTGTTGGTAAGAATGCTTGTCATCTTCTTAAATGCTGTTTTGGCTTGGCCGATTCTGCCGGCTATTTCTGATGTACATCTGCCGTCTGATGAATGATCGTTCCCAGATAGTTGAACTTATTAACTTTTTCACATCGTAACGCTAGCCCGCTAGCGTTCTCGCTGGAGAACCAAAGCGATGGAACGCTAGTGGTATAGCGTTCAGCACAAGCTCGCCGTTGATACGTAACGTCCTAGAATTCTAGCGTCTTGCTTAGAAAATTCCATCTGCGCCAAGTCAGGTTACAGGTCTAAGGGAAAATCCTCTTATAGTATCAAAGTACATTTCTAAATACTGTGAGAGTGATTCTCCGAGTAAAAAGTATATTTGGGAAGAATTTTCGGGTCGCTGAGACATTACGTCACCCGAACCGGTGCTTACTGATAACAATGGCAAATGGAGCGTCCCTACGAATGCGTGATGTCGCTGTTCACTCAGATGTGGAATTTGGGGAGTGTGTGTGTGTGTACTTTTTGAGCTTCGATCGATGATACAAGTCATGGAGGGAAATTGGTGTCTCTTTTTTGTTTTGGTACATTCGTGAATGGATGAAATGCCCTTGTCTAAATCTCCTCAAACCATGATATTTCATGCAAAATAACCTCAAAAGAATGGGGCTGAACAAACACTTCATACCCGTAGATATCCTACAAGAGGATAAATTACTCTAACCACCCTGACATGTTGATGCTAGTCATTTGGGCGCCTTGTGAAAATTATTTAAAGTGGCCTAAAAATTTCACGTTTTCAATGAAATAGTCAGTGGCAGCTGGTACGTTCTGGCTGTGGAAGTAGGTTTAAATTAGCCAAGCTGAAAAGATGCCAAATGTTGATGCAGTCATTTGGCCTGTGAAATTTAAAGGGCTAATCATAGGTAGTAGTGCAGCTTCGTCTGCTGTATTATGTGCCTTACCTGTGAGGTGTGCATTTCTAGGCATTTTTACTGATCACCATGACTTCAGTCTTCCTGCTGTTTATTCCAGCCCCTTACCTTTGCTTTCTATTTCTAGTATATTCACAAGGTTTTGTAGGTCTCTTTCACTTTCTGCAATTAGCACGGTGTCCTCTGCATATCGAATGTTGTTTATCATTTTCCCTCCAACCTTTTAATCCAGAGTTTTCTTCTAGGGATACATTCTGCATATACATAAAGACAACACTTTGGATTAAACATCCCATCAGGCCAGTATGCATTGTTAATCAGGTGTGTTGTTGTCTACAAACACTTGATCTGAATGTGAGAGTAAAGAAAGGGGAGGTAATGAAAGGAGTGCGTGTGTGATGAACTATGAGACACAGAGGGAGCGGAGTGGTAAGAAAAGGGGGAGCAGATATAGACATTAGCCCAGATTGATAATGCAGTAAGAATGAGGGAAGGGGTGTTTGGAATGCAGCATCAAAGTCAGAATGAGGGAAGGGGTGTTTGGACCTGTGTCAAGGTTGTGCCATTTGCTGTTATTTTGTATGAGGGGATGTCATGCTTTTTGATCATCCAGGACTTCTGTCTTCCTGATGTTTATTCCCAGCCCCCTTACCTTTGCTTTCTATTTCTTAGTTATTCACAAGGTTTTGTAGGTCTCTTTCACTTTCTGCAATTATGAACGGTGTCCTCTCGCATATCGAATGTTGTTTTCATTTTCCCTCAACTTTTAAATCCAGAGTTTTCTTCTAGGGGATACCATTCTGCATATACATAAGGACAACACTTTGGATTAACATCCCATCAGGCCAGTATGTATT
>JAPXFY010000033.1:8631132-8671132 GCA_030674185.1 Monoplex corrugatus
ACAGTTGTAAGTTAAAATGCCCTATGCGCTCATATCCACTGGAAAATAAAGATGAAAATCATTGTCACTTCATTGTAATGATATGTAATGTTGTTATTGTTCAGTTGTTGTTTGTTGCTGCTGCTGTTGTTGTTTTTGATTTTTATCATTTGTTGTGATTTTTATCATTTGTTCCATTCGTATAGTTGATTGATTGATAGGGTGGTTGGTTAGTTAGTAGGTTGGTTGGTTGATTGGTTACTGTAAAGCTTAAACATTGTACATGCATGTCTTGATTTGCCAAAATCCTTAATGAGAAGTATAAACAAACATCAAACTTATTGTAAAGCTTAAAAATTATACATACATACCTTAATTTGCAAAATTCTGCAATTATGTGAGTCACAAATAAAAAATAATCCCATGCTCACAAGCCTCACTTTCTAAGTGCTACACTACTGGGAATACAAAAAGAGACATGACTTCACATCTGGCAGACCAAAGGTCGCTGGTCTGACATGGACTCCCAAGAGCAATTTATTCTCATGCTCTCTACTCTGAACCACTGGACAACTGAATGTTTCTCGACTATATTCTTTCTTAAAACAAACAAACAAACAAACAAACAAACAAACAAAGAAACAAACAAACAAACAGACACACAGACAAACAAATAAACAAGAAAACGCAGCATCTATATGGTTCTATAACTTTTTGTATTGGGTACATGCTGTATATGCATAAACACAACACTGGATTAAACATCCCATCAGGCACTGAATGACATCTGACTACATTTTTCAAAAAAAACAAAAAACAAAAAGCAAATCAAAACAAAAAACCGAAAACAAACAAACAAACAGAAAACGTAACATCAACACGTTTCTAAAATGTTGTGTATTGGGATACATTCTCATCATCATCATCAGGTGCCCTGCCGCATGGCGGTGGTGATCATGGACTTCCATCTGTCTCTATCTCTCGTTGCCCCTAGCATCTCCCCCCCCTCCCCGTCCCCAGCCACTCTGCAAGTCCATCCAGCATTTTCTCCCTGGGTCTACGCGGTGCTCTCTTTCCTTCCAGCTTTCCCGTTGTGACCAGGTGCTCCAAATCCCCCTTCCTCATAAAATGGCCTATAAATGTTGCCTGTCTTTTCCTAATCTTCCTTATGAGTGATCTACTTGTGTCTGCCTCCATCAAGACTGTCTCGTTTGTTTTCTTTGCTGTCCATAGAACCCTCAACATTCTTCTGAGAAACCACATCTCGGCTGCCTCAATCTTGTTCTGGCTTTGTTTGTTGACTGTCCACGCTTCGCATCCATACAACAGTATTGGTTCTATATAACATTCAAAAACTCTCTTCATGATGTTAATTGATAGGCATTTGTTGGTAAGAATGCTTGTCATCTTCTTAAATGCTGTTTTGGCTTGGCCGATTCTGCCGGCTATTTCTGATGTACATCTGCCGTCTGATGAATGATCGTTCCCAGATAGTTGAACTTATTAACTTTTTCACATCGTAACGCTAGCCCGCTAGCGTTCTCGCGGAGAACCCACGCGATGGAACGCTAGTGGTATAGCGTTCAGCAAGCTCGCCGCTGACAACGTAACGCTAGGATTCTAGCGTCTTGCGTTAGAAAATTCCTACGCGAAGCCAGTTACAGGTCTAAGGGAAAAATCCTCTATTATAGTATCAAGTAACCATTTCTAAATACTGTGAGAGTGATTTCCCGAGTAAAAAGTATATTTGAAGAATTTTTCGGGCGCGAGAACAACGTCACCCGAACCGCGTGCTTCACTGAAACAAAGGCAAAATGGAGCGCCCTACGAATGCGTGATGTCGCTGTTCACTCAGGATTGTGGAATTTGTGTGTGTGTGTGTGTGTGTGTACTTTTCTGAGCTTCTGATCAGATGATACAAGTCATGGAGAATTGGTGTCTCTTTTTTTGTTTTGTTTACATCTGCTGAATGGATGAAATGCTTGTCTGAAATGCTCCTCAACCATGATATTTCATTGCACAAATAACCTCAAAGAATGTCTGAACAAACCTTATACTGTAGATATCCTACAAGAGGATTAAATTACCTTTCTAACCATACCCTACATGTTGATGCTAGTCATTTGGGGCGCCTGTGAAAATTAATTTAAAGTGGCCTAAAAATGCACGTTTCCAAGGAAAGTAGTCAGTGGCAGCTGGTACGTCTGCAGGGAAGTAGGTCAAATAGCCAGCTGACGATGCCAAAGTGTTGACCTGTGTCAAGGTTGTGCCATTTGCTGTTATTTTGTATGAGGGGATTTCATGCTTTTTACTGATCACCATGACTTCAGTCTTCCTGCTGTTTATTCCAGCCCCTTACCTTTGCTTTCTATTTCTAGTATATTCACAAGGTTTTGTAGGTCTCTTTCACTTTCTGCAATTAGCACGGTGTCCTCTGCATATCGAATGTTGTTTATCATTTTCCCTCCAACCTTTAATCCAGAGTTTTCTTCTAGGGATACATTCTGCATATACATAAAGACAACACTTTGGATTAAACATCCCATCAGGCCAGTATGCATTGTTAATCAGGTGTGTTGTTGTCTACAAACACTTGATCTGAATGTGAGAGTAAAGAAAGGGGAGGTAATGAAAGGAGTGCGTGTGTGATGAACTATGAGACACAGAGGGAGCGGAGTGGTAAGAAAAGGGGGAGCAGATATAGACATTAGCCCAGATTGATAATGCAGTAAGAATGAGGGAAGGGGTGTTTGGAATGCAGCATCAAAGTCAGAATGAGGGAAGGGGTGTTTGGAATGCAGCATCAAAGTCCATCATCTATGTACACAGGTAAGCTATTGAACTTGAGATATCAGATCTTGAGCCATGGATCTATTAGAAGAACCAACCAGCCTGGCTGGAAAAATCAACTGTGGCCTGCCCAACTGTTGCAGCTACAACCTCTGAGTTAATTACGAGCATGACGCTCTAACAACAGTTGCAGCTACAACCTCTGCGTTAATTATGAACATGACGCTCTAACAACAGTTGCAGCTACAACCTCTGCGTTAATTATGAACATGACGCTCTAACAACAGTTGCAGCTACAACCTCTGCGTTAATTATGAACATGACGCTCTAACAACAGTTGCAGCTACAACCTCTGCGTTAATTACGAACATGACGCTCTAACAACAGTTGCAGCTACAACCTCTGAGTTAATTACGAGCATGACGCTCTAACAACAGTTGCAGCTACAACCTCTGAGTTAATTACGAACATGACGCTCTAACAACAGTTGCAGCTACAACCTCTGAGTTAATTACGAGCATGACGCTCTAACAACAGTTGCAGCTACAACCTCTGAGTTAATTACGAGCATGACGCTCTAACAACAGTTGCAGCTACAACCTCTGCGTTAATTATGAACATGACGCTCTAACAACAGTTGCAGCTACAACCTCTGAGTTAATTACGAGCATGACGCTCTAACAAGTAAGCTAATGGGCCACAAAAAACTGAATTCAAACCTACACAGTTTCATGCCGACAGATGAGCGTGCTTTTGGCTCAATGGGAAGGCTAGAACCACACAGTTGAGTCTCACCCACTTTGAAGACTAGTCACTGAAAGGGCTGGTCGAATTTCCTAAACACCACGACTTTATCTGTCAGACCAGGTTGACCCCAGGAAATATCATGAGAGTAAGCGCAGACTACAACCTTGTCACGAAGTCTATGTTCGAAATGGAACTCTATGGCACCATCACTATCATCGCCATTCTCACCATCATAATCATTGTGGACAAATTGTCCCACCACAGTCTGTGGGTCTTCAAGCTATGCTGTCATGGTGACTTCAGTGTCGGTCAGCATGGAGGTACGTGTGCTGGACAACTGAAATGAGTGGTGTGGGGGAATAGTGAGACAGGAGAGAAGACAGGAGCAATGCAGAAGGTAGGGCAGGGAAAACAATACAGATGAGCAAGCACTGAACAAGATCAACCAACACATTGGTGGGCCCACAGGAACTGTTTCTGGCAACTATGTAACGACGTGAGCTTGCATGGTTTGGTCATGTCACCTGGATATACGCTGGACATGATATGAATGCTGCAGTTTGAAATCAACAAATAGATTTAAGTTTCATAGTGTAATAAACGATCATTTGATCATGAAATGAAAACATTTTGTCATTGTTTTATGGAACATGCAGGCACACACTCTTGCACACTAACACACAGACACAGACACAGAGACACAGTCGCAACACAAACGCATACACACACACATACACACACACACTCACACACACACACACATACATGCACGCACTCACGTACACACACACGCACTCTAACACACTCGCACACACGCCTGCGCACATGTAGACACACAATCGCATGCAAGCATGCACACACAGTCACAAGCACACAAACAAACACACAAATAGAGGCACGCACACCCATTCACTCATCCATGGACTCACACACAATTAAGCACACTCATATGCATCTCCACAGACACACACACACACACACACACACACACACACACACACACACACACACACACACACACACACACACACACAATCAGCACACTCTCACATGTGGGCAAACCTACACACACACACACGCACACACACACATATCTATCTATCCATCTATCTATCTATCTATCTATCTATCTATCTATATATATATATATATATATATATATATATATATATATATATATATATATACATATATGTTATATATATATATGTGTGTATATAAACACAAACACAATAACACACACACACACACACGCACGCACACACACACACACACACACACACACACACACACACACATACACACACACACACACACACACAAGAGTCTCTGTGTGTGAAAATATACACATATTCATGTAAGTGCACACATGTGAACACCTCATGTGTATGCACACACATACACAGACAAGCACAATTATACGCACTAGAATTGATGCTCTCTCTCTCATATACATACACAGACACACACACAACCACACACACACACACACACACACACACACACACACACACACACACACACACACACACACACACACACACATTTACAAAGAGAGAGTGGGAGGGAGGGAAGGAGAGAAAGAGAGACAGATAGAGAGAGAGAGTGCAAGGGAGAGTGAGAGAGAGAGAGAGAGGGAGAAAGAGAGAGAGAAAAGATACTGTATATATACCACACGGTGAACACTCCTATATCAATGTTTGCTGCTGCAATATACTTTCCCAATGCCGAAGATTTCAGTGACAGTACATAAAATTCCACAGTTATTTGAGCCAATATTCTAAAAGTGCTTATCACAACAGCTATCCCATGAGAAACAAAATGTGCACAACGTTTTGCAAGCAAAAGAACAACAAGAGCAGTAATAATACCAGCAATAACTGAAAACAACAAAACTATCAAACTATCAATACTATCTGAATCTAGACGATTTTCTTTCAGTATGCAAATGCTGTGTGAAGTATTAGGATTCTGATGACACATTTTTAAATCAGATAATACATCTCATGTGTAACAAATGTTTGAACAAGGTGTTACAAAACAGCAAGCACGCAAAAATGCTTGGTTTGATTTTATTAAAAAAAAGATATTCTTCATGATATCGCAATAAATCATGTATGGAAGAATCAGTCTTTTTGTTATTGTTTTTGATATTGTTGTTTAAAAGCCAGCCGATTGCATAGAGCCATATCAGGGATATAACCATGTCAAACCATACCCAATACCTCACTGAAAAAAAACACCTGAAAAAAGAAAACTGAGAACACATATCAACGCATTCGCGCATATAATCTTAGGATTCTCCTCCGGCGTTGACTATACCGTCCAGTTTATCGCCAAAGGCTTAAAAAATAAACCAAACATTATGCAAATCACAATAACTAAAGATCCCAAAAATAGATAAAACTAGCCAAAATTAAATACAGTTCCCTCGCACATCACTTCCCTTGGAGCCAAAAATGGAGTTAATACATGTGCATGTAAATCAGTCCTCACAGAAAGTATGTAAGTATTCATAGAACACACACGTGAATAATAGTAGAAAAACATGGCAGAAGGCAAAGGAGCAAGGCAGAAACAAATAGAGTGAGAGAAGAAAATGGAAATTTCTGGCATAGAATTTCCAAAAGGTGGGGATATTATTTATACCGAAAACGCCCACTGGGGGTTATAAAACAGCATGTGCACAAAACACTTTGTTTCGTTTTGCTAAAACAAATACAAAAAAGATTCTCCAAGATACTGGAAAGAATCAGGCATGGAGCAAGCAATCAACTTTCAATAAACATAAACTGGGACATTAATGAAAGAGACAACTCGGATACACATTTGTCTGTTTCTGGAATCATCAAAATGGTATAAACACATCAAGATTCCTTTTCTGTAATAAAATTACAAGTAGCTACTGTTTGGAACCTTGTCTGATAGATATTTCAAAATCTCACCACAGAAAAGTATCATGGATACTTCGAGTCAATATACGTGACCTATGGATTGAAAGAGGAACTTCAGTTCCGGAATAATTGTACTGGATATACATGTGTGTTTGTATATATGTATATATATATATGTATGTATATATATATACATATATATATATATACATATACATATGTGTATATATGTGTGCATGCTGAAATTGATGAAAAATTATCAGTCAAAATGTTTACCTTCAGAAATATGTTGTTCTAAATCCATTACACTAATCCATATGACTTACTAAAGGAAGAGCATTTGCAAATACATGATGCAGACTATGTCTATGCCTGCATTTGGAAAATTGAGAGATTCTGAGTTACTTACGCCTTTATATTCCCGTTGATGATGGTAATGATGGTTACTTCAAATATGAAACAACTTTAGTTAAAATCTGAAACTGTTATATTCATATCCAGCATGCGTTTTTTGGCCCTGTTTTTTTATGCCAAATAAACGTGTTCTAAATTATACGTTCTTCACACACACACACACACACCACACACACACACACACACACACACACACACACACACACACACACACACACACACACTCACACCACACACACACACACAACACACACACAACCTGAAAACACACCACACATATACACGCACACTCACACACAGACACCACACATACACACACACACACACACACCCACACAAACACTCACAAACACACACACACACGCACACACACACAAACACTCACACACACACACACACACACACACACACACACACGCACGCACACACATACACACACAGTGGGGGAGGGGAGAGGTGAGAGAGAGAGAGAGAGAGAGAGAGAGAGAGAGAGAGAGGAGAGAGAGAGAGAGAGAGAGAGAGAGAGAGAGAGAGAGAAAGAACAAGTATACACGATTTTCTCTTTTTTGTCTCCATCTCTCACTTTCAAAGTTGAAAAAAAAATTACTTTTCTTTATCCATTTGAGAAAAAAAATGCGCACGTCTTTTTAAAACTACAAACATTACTGCAACTGATATAATTACGACATTTCACTTTCTTCACAATGATGTATGAGCTGAAGGAAATACCGTGAAGAAAAACGTCACTGAAAGTGTTTTATTGACAGTGTCATTAAAGTATTTGGAGAAAGTGAAACACTCATCCGTTCAGTGACGAGATGCATGATTTATTGGAGCTGATCCAATACACAGGAGAGTCACGCCGCGCGATGGAAACACGATTGTGTTTAGCGAGGAGATGTATGATTTATTGGAGCTGATCTAATACACAGGAGAGTCACTCCGCACGATGGAAACACGATGTGTTCAGCGAGGAGATGTATGATTTATTGGAGTTGATCCAATATATAGCACGCCATCCAGTGTCTATTTCTTGTTCTTTCTGCAACGTGCTTATCAAAATCAAGATGAACAAAGGGTCGTGTTGCATCCCTAACGATCGCACGCATTGCTTGGTCTCTTTGATCAGTTTATGTTTCTTAAGAT
Source organism: Monoplex corrugatus (assembly GCA_030674185.1). Classification (NCBI taxonomy): domain Eukaryota; kingdom Metazoa; phylum Mollusca; class Gastropoda; order Littorinimorpha; family Ranellidae; genus Monoplex; species Monoplex corrugatus. Next base: position 8,639,103 of record JAPXFY010000033.1, read on the forward strand.
AACGTCTCCGTGCTCAGAATGAATTCCATATGCCCTGCCATCACTGATGGCATGTGATGGAGAAGATCCAAAATGATTATGACGCTGCATGTAACCTCCACGAATTGTTAAGATCTTAAGGTCCTATCTAGTTTATGGCTTTTATATGAATATTCAGAAACTGCATTAAACTGCCTAAGCACAGGTGGGCAGTGCTGATGGATAGAGTATGTGTGATATTTTTCTTCAAGCCTATTTTGGGCCACACTGTTTTTTAAACACAAAAGCAGTGTGTGTATGTTCTTCTTTATTTTGAAAACATTACCTTTTAAACACAAAGCCAGTGTGTGTATATTATTCTGCATTTTGAATACATTACTTTTTAAATACAAAACCAGCGTGTGTATTTTCTTATTTTGAAAACATAACTTTTTAAAAACACAGCAAGTGCGTGTATATTCTTCTTTATTTTGAAAACATGACTTTTTGAACACAGAGTCAGCGTATGACTGTTTGAGCACACAGCCAATGTGTGTATATTCTTTATTATGAAAACATGACGTTTGTGAGCACAGAGCCAGTGTATGTATATTCTTCTTCATTACACGAGCATGATGTGTTTGCACATACAACCAGTATGTGTATATTCTTTATCGTGAAAACGTGTCATTTGTGAAGACACAGCCATAGTGTATTTATATGCTTCTTTCGTATAAAATACCACTCTTGTCTTTGAACACACGGACAGTATAATGCATATTCTTCTTCATTATACAAGTATGACGTGTTTGCACACACAGCCAGCATGTGTATATTCTTTACTATGAAAATTGTATGTTTTTGAACTCAGAACCATAATGTATGTATAGGTTTCTTTATTATCAAAACATAACTTTTTGACAACACAACAATTTATGTAAGCTGATGTTCTTCTGTATTTAAAACAAACATGAGTTTTACCACATAGCCAGTGAGTGTATGTCCTATTGTATTTTGAAAACGAGTTTTTGAACTCAAAGCCAATTCATATAGGCTTACGTTCTTAATTTTGAAAGCACGTTTCTCAACACAAAACCGGTGTATGTATGTCTTCTCTTATTTTTGAAAGCACATTTCTCAACACAAAACCAGTGTATGTATGTCTTCTCTTATTTTTGAAAGCACATTTCTCAACACAAAACCAGTGTATGTATGTCTTCTCTTAATTTTGAAAGCACATTTCTCAACACAAAACCAGTGTATGTATGTCTTCTCTTAATTTTGAAAGCACATTTCTCAACACAAAACCAGTGCATGTATATCTTCTCTTAATTTTGAAAGCACATTTCTCAACACAAAACCAGTGTATGTATGTCTTCTCTTAATTTTGAAAGCACATTTCTCAACACAAAACCAGTGTATGTATGTCTTCTCTTAATTTTGAAAGCACATTTCTCAACACAAAACCAGTGCATGTATGTCTTCTCTTAATTTTGAAAGCACATTTCTCAACACAAAACCAGTGTATGTATGTCTTCTCTAATTTTGAAAGCACATTTCTCAACACAAAACCAGTGTATGTATGTCTTCTCTTAATTTGAAAGCACATTTCTCAACACAAAACCAGTGTATGTATGTCTTCTCTTAATTTTGAAAGCACATTTCTCAACACAAAACCAGTGTATGTATGTCTTCTCTTAATTTTGAAAGCACATTTCTCAACACAAAACCAGTGTATGTATGTCTTCTCTTAATTTTGAAAGCACATTTCTCAACACAAAACCAGTGTATGTATGTCTTCTCTTAATTTTGAAAGCACATTTCTCAACACAAAACCAGTGTATGTATGTCTTCTCTTAATTTTGAAAGCACATTTCTCAACACAAAACCAGTGTATGTATGTCTTCTCTTAATTTTGAAAGCACATTTCTCAACACAAAACCAGTGCATGGTATGTCTTCTCTTAATTTTGAAAGCACATTTCTCAACACAAAACCAGTGTATGTATGTCTTCTCTTAATTTTGAAAGCACAATTTCTCAACACAAAACCAGTGTATGTATGTCTTCTCTTAATTTTGAAAGCACATTTCTCAACACAAAACCAGTGTATGTATGTCTTCTCTTAATTTTGAAAGCACATTTCTCAACACAAAACCAGTGCATGTATGTCTTCTCTTAATTTTGAAAGCACATTTCTCAACACAAAACCAGTGTATGTATGTCTTCTCTTAATTTTGAAAGCACATTTCTCAACACAAAACCAGTGTATGTATGTCTTCTCTTAATTTTGAAAGCACATTTCTCAACACAAAACCAGTGTATGTATGTCTTCTCTTAATTTTGAAAGCACATTTCTCAACACAAAACCAGTGTATGTATGTCTTCTCTTAATTTTGAAAGCACATTTCTCAACACAAAACCAGTGTATGTATGTCTTCTCTTAATTTTGAAAGCACATTTCTCAACACAAAACCAGTGTATGTATGTCTTCTCTTAATTTTGAAAGCACATTTCTCAACACAAAACCAGTGTATGTATGTCTTCTCTTAATTTTGAAAGCACATTTCTCAACACAAAACCAGTGCATGTATGTCTTCTCTTAATTTTGAAAGCACATTTCTCAACACAAAACCAGTGTATGTATGTCTTCTTTAATTTTGAAAGCACATTTCTCAACACAAAACCAGTGTATGTATGTCTTCTCTTAATTTTGAAAGCACATTTCTCAACACAAAACCAGTGTATGTATGTCTTCTCTTAATTTTGAAAGCACATTTCTCAACACAAAACCAGTGTATGTATGTCTTCTCTTAATTTTGAAAGCACATTTCTCAACACAAAACCAGTGTATGTATGTCTTCTCTTAATTTTGAAAGCACATTTCTCAACACAAAACCAGTGTATGTATGTCTTCTCTTAATTTTGAAAGCACATTTCTCAACACAAAACCAGTGTATGTATGTCTTCTCTTAATTTTGAAAGCACATTTCTCAACACAAAACCAGTGTATGTATGTCTTCTCCATTTTAAAAACGTGTCAGGTTTATTCTACATACAGCAGAGTATGTATGTCCTTTTTCATCGTGGAAACATGACATTTTTGAACACACTGGGAGTGTATGTATGTTCTTTTTCATTATGAAAACGTGACGTTTTATGAACACACAGCGAATGGTTTTATGTTCTCTTTCATTGTGAAAATGTGAGTTTTAAAAACAAAGCCAGTATGTGTGTATTTTCGTTCATTATTAAAACGGGACTTCTTTGAACACAGCCCAGACTGGTGCAATAATCAAATGGGACTTGTAATCCGAAGGTCTGGTTTTGATCCTACCTAGATACCTCCTGCCTGCGGATAAATGAGTGCAGACATTTCTAATCTCCCTGGTCAAAATGTGTGGAGACCTGTTAGTGCCTAAATCCTTCGTGTGTACGTACACTCACGCAGAACTTTAAATACGCGCGTTAAAGATCCCGTAAGTCAAAGTCAGTGTCTTTATTATTGAATACTCTTCAGTTGAACTAAATTCTGGTGTGGATTGAGGACGATAATAGATTGTCACAACAGTGAAGACAGATTTTGAATATTCTGAAAAGTTCGTGAGAAAGTGCTGCAACACCCCTGTATAACAAGTGCTGATTTTATACATTTTTCTTTATTTTCTTTTGTCTTAACTTTGGTGCTGTGACTTTAAAACCTACGCATTAATGACTTCTCAAATGGCTTCACATTTGATCCAAACTTCGAAAAGTTCCACTGGGAAAGAGCTAAGAGTTTTTTGCAAACACACTTTTGTCACAAACAGGGACACGTACAGACACACAACTCTCTCAGGTCAATGTACAACAAACTTTTTTCAAGCTAGATAAACAGATTTATAGAAATGAAAACAAAGGCAAGATGTATTCAAGTCTAAAAGAAGTGAAAGATAGAGAATATTTTTGTTTCATATAAATGACTATGAAATTGTTTGAAACTTTACAAAAATACATTTTTACAGAAATAAAGTAACTAAAAATTGCAAAAAGAAAAAAAAAATAAGACAAAAAAAAAAAAGAAAAAGAAAAGAAAAAATAGGAGCATCAACAACATCAGTAGCAGTAACAACAACAACAACAACAACAACAACAACAACAAAACAATGGGTAAATGATCCAAATGAAAGCAAAGTTGAACTACAGTTTATGCACAAACCTAACTATCAAAAAACAAGTGTAACCGACTCGTGTTCACTACTGGTGATTCAATGGAGGACAGAACAGCGTTTCCTCTAGAGAAAAAGATTTGTTTATAAATTATGAGAAAGACAAGCTAACTATTCAACAGTTTCATGGGTCTTGGTGGTTATTTTCTGGAGTACAGAAAAGTGGCCTACAGTTCACATCCTTACCACACAAAAATAAGCCTCGTCCTACCTGGGTATCATTGTTCACGCAGCATCTGCTCGCTATACTAGATGTAACATCAGGCTGTACATCTAGATTTGTAGGGTAGGAGCTGTACAAATTTAACAATACACCTCAGAAATCTTGATGGAAGAATGGAAGACAAAGAGAAAAGAGGATGAATGCAAAAAGATACATAAGGAAATCAGGAACAGGTGCAATAAAGCTAAGGGAGTGTGACTAGAAAGAAAGTGCAAAGAAAGAGAAGACTGACACAAGACAGATCCTAAGTTTATGTATAAAAACATTATTAAAGTCCACAGGAAAAAGATGTGCACATCAACTTGTTGCTTAAAATCTAAAGATGGTATGATTATCATGGAAAAAGGCAAAATATTAGACAGATGAGGAGAGTACATTAAAGACCATTTTGACGATGACAGGAAGGAAGAACACATCATAAGACAGAAAGAGGAAGGACAATCCACCAGGAGGAAAAACAAACCCTGGTCAGATTCATCACCAGGTGTAACCTGATCATGTTTACGGCAAATGACAGAAGAAGCAGAAGAATAATTACCATAAATTGAGCAAAATGTCTTATTTTACGTACCTAATGCTAATTGATTTTTTTCCTTTTTGCTTACATCGAATCGCTGTACAATATGTAAGAAATCATATATGACTATTCTCATACACGTGAAGGATTTTTGTTCTCTGTATGACATAAAACATGACTGTATGTTTACAGAGAAGGCTATCAGGCACAGCTCACCAGCCTGTACATTTCTTTTTTCTCTTTATCATATAAAGGCGTACACATGTATACATACGCGTTTACGCGCATACACGTGTGCGCACTCACAGACACACACAATCATTCACACATACACGCACATACACTTTCTTACATACTGTAATATCCACAGCGCAGATCATAAATGTTCTTGCATGGTTAGAACAGATAGAGAGTGGCCCTGCATTTTTGTTTCCATATTATTGGGAACCACAGCACTGACAGAACAGTAACGTGATATGATGGCTCTGGCTCAGCCAAAGGGTAGGCCTGCAGGTTTAAGTCCGCTTGTGAATTGATGGTAGACGTGGCCAAGCGATTCCACAATGAGCACAATAAATTTACATGGACAGCCCCATGTCGCCTATTCTTTGATACAGTGGAAGATACTTGTTATACTTGTTTTGGTGGCATTCATTACTGAATACATCAAAGGGGACTGCCACCTCTATGAGTAAACAAGTCTTGTTTCTGTTATCAATCACACACGGATCTGGCCTTGTGTGCACAACACTTTCAAATGAAGCATTTAAACTGTCGTCAAAATGTGAGGGTTTAATGACTGTCTTTTAATGTGTATTCACCTTGATTAGCGTGACTGACTGCATTTGTAATGATGTTAAGTATTCTGTTGTGGCAGTTTTGGATGCATTCGTGTTCTCTCTGCAACTGTTCAGCAAGTGACTGACTGTTTCTATACAGAAACCACACCTAGCACATTGTTGTGGGAACGTCTGTGGGTAGTAGATATGTAGACGCACATTATACTCAGGTAGTTACAGTCTCGATTTCACCACGAAGTTGACAAGTACGTCATTCAGGTATAGATTGGTTAGGTGGCAGGAAGATAGGGAGTGGTTGATGCTGTCGATACGTACCAGTTGTCCCTGGCTCTCCAGTCCCTCTGTCTGCCCTGTTGCCAAGTGCGCTTGAAGCTGATGAAAAATATCTTTGGTTGGAGAAAGACAACAGAATCCCCTTATTGTTTTAGCATCTCATAATGTACATGTACAGCTGGTGGTCAGTGAGGTGGAGCTGTACTCCAAGCTTTACACAAAGCTTGTTCAGAGGGATCCACAGGGATTTGTGCATGGTGACCTCGGACACCTTGACCAGTTCTCTTTTGTTGTTTATCTTGAAGCGGGCAAAATTTTGTTCTTCAGTGTCTTCAACTGTTGTTGTGCATTTGCGTTTTTGGTGAGGTAAGTACAAGTTATGACCTGGTGGTGTGTCTGGTCTGCTCATCATTAGTGTTCAGCACACTCAACATGAAGGACAGCTTCTTGGCGTAGTACATGGAGCGTGAATGGAACAGTCCCATGCCACCCTCACTCCATGGACTGAGCATGAAGGATCAGGTTGAGGACTTGTTCAGGTCCTGCCAGCTTCTCACATGAGATACGATAGTGTCCTCAATAGTGTCCAGCACTTTATCTTTGATCGCCTGTAATTTGGCAGCCACTGCGAATGGGGTTACATCAATGTTGGCCATGGTGTCTTTGAAATCACTAATGATCTTGTTCAGCTGCTCTTCTTCAGATGTTGCTCTAAGGTTGATCTGATGGCCCGGGTATAAGTAAGAGTGCTCCTTGTCAAACATGGGAATGGGTAAGTCCTGGACATTAACTTGAGTGGAGGCAATGCTGTTAGCATACACACATACATACATACATACATACATACATACATACATACATACAATACATGCATATACATACATATATACATACATACATACATACATCATTGTATATACATACATACATACATAAACATACATACATACATACATACATACATACATACATACATACATTTGCTGACATCCATCAGTCTGAAAAATCTACGGGATTGCACTCTTGTGTCTGTATGGAAAGCATTGAGTTTGTGCTCCTGTCAGCATGTAGAGACCAGATCTCACCACCATTCAGAAGAGTTCTCACGACGCTTGCGTAGTAGAACTATACCTTGCTCTTGGTCAAAATGTTTTTGTCTCATATCCTCTTGTTCATCCTGGACGTAATAGTGGTGGTGCCTTTCTCATGCGCTTGTTCAGCTCAGCATCAAGATGAAAGCGTCAGAGATGATTAAGCCTAGGAGAACGAAGTCGTGAACAACATCTAACTTGAAGTCAGGTGGAAGGTCCACATTTTGTTCCATAATCTGCGTTTTTATGAGGCTGATGGTGAGACCAAATTGTCAGCCAGCATCACTGCAACAACTTATGAGTCGTTGAGGATTCAGTTCCGAGTGAGTAGTAATCACTGTGTCGTTCTTAAACAAAAAATCTAGTATAAAGTTTTGGTGAACTTTGGACTGTATTTTTTTCCTGAAAATATTGAAGAGCTTTCCATCCCACCTGGTTCAGAGGTAGATACCTACCAGAGCAGATCAGCGTACTTCAGTAGCACAGCAAGAATATCCCAAACAGCGTATTCTGAGGACACAGCCATGTTTCACTCTGCTGCTAATGTCAAAGATGTTGAGCCATCAAAGACCACTGTGTCCTTCATATTTCATTTAAAGACTTGATGGTGCTCAGAAATCTAGGTGGACCATCAATCTTGGGAAGGATCTTAAAGAGGCTCTACCCATTCTGATAAAGTTTAAGGCCTTTGTTAGATCAATAATGGCCATAAACAGCAGTGTCTTCTGCTCCCTGCATTTTTGCCGCAGCAGCCTAATAGAGAAGATCATGTCTATGGTAGATTTGTTTGCTCTAAAACTGCACTGTGATTCTGGGTAGGCTGTCTTTGCGAGTACTTGGAGCCTCTTCAGTATGGTTCAGGCGAAGAACTTCACGATGATATTGAGGAGTGAGATGCTGTGGTAATTATTGCAATTACTCCTGTCCTGGATACCAAAAGCTCCTCTCACAGCCTTCATAGATGACGCAGCAGTGCTTTCATCAAAGAAGAGGAACACACAATCTTCCAAAGCAGCCAGACAAGGTAGTCAACTCATCTGAGAAGAGGGTCAAACTGAAAGAAAGCATGGAGCCTCTCGCTGAGGAAAGGCAATGTAGCTGAAACTGTAACGTCCATCCCAACACTTACAGAGGAACCGGTCAAAAGCTTGAAGGTGGTATGATGACTCCCCGAAGGATACAAAAAGGGAAAGGAAACCAAGTATCTGGCTGTTGAGAGCCTGCAAGTAACAGAACAGTGTGGCCTTCTTAGTAAATACAAAGATTGGTGCTTGCACTTCATATTGATCTCAGAACTCTTTTAGCTTCTACTATACACGATATCATTACTAGCGAAGTAAAATCACTGGAAGTCAAAATCAACGTATACGCAAGCAAATGGTTTGGTGTCCCATCTGGTCTCACCGACGCTGCGTTGCATTTTTGCTGGGCAAAACTGAAGCTACCACTAAAATCCATTGCTGAGGAATACAAGTTGGGAAAAGTCAGGTTTCTCAGCATGCATGATGACTTGAGAGATAAGGCTGAGTTCAAACCAGCCCAAGCTAAGGCCTGGGAGATAATGGATGCAGTGAAGGAATGCCACATTGTCAGAGAAATCATAGGGCACATTCACACCAATAGGCAGGGAGTGCTATCAATAAAAATTGAACGGTGGTCAAAGGCCAATGAAAAGGCAAAATCCTGCTGATAATACATGAGACGAGGAAAGAAGAGTTTACCAAAATAATGCGCCAGACAACCCAGGAAGCCTAACAGAGGTAATGGATGATGTGGGAAAGAGCACTCCGAAGAAGTCGTAGCTGGAATGACCAGTGGCATATGGCTCCTCTCAGAATAGTTTCATCCTCAGATCTGTGTATGACCTCCTACCCTCGAATGCAAAGCTGGTGATGGAAATCAGACAACCTTGCGTTTCCTCTCTGCCAGGGCAAAAAACAGTGGAAAATGTCGAAAGTTCATGCAAGGTAGCGCTAACCCAAGAACAGTACACATGCAAACACAATGAAGTGTTTCAAGAGGCTGCACAAGCGATCAGTACTGTCATCAGGAAAAACAACGTACCACCAGAAGCTCTGACAACCTTCTACACAGAAGTTGACGGCAAACTGAGGTCTGAAAAAGCTGCGATATTCAGAGCATGGAAGTGAAATCTTCTGGATAGAGCTAACGATTGAGAGTACACAGCATATCTCTCACAATGGGGGGGGGGGGGGGGGGGGACGCCCAGAAAATATCAGCAAGAGTTTCATAAAACTGGATATAGCTCTTCACTCCCTTTTATCAAACCAAATGATTCTCATCAATTTCACCATGCTGTTGAAAGTAGAATGGAAGAAGCCCATATCTAAAAGACTGACATATATGACATTCTGGCCAGCAATTTGGGCAACTCCAGCTTTCAAGCCAAAGTGCTCACCATAGAACTTGGAGCTTGGGGTTGATAGGCACATGAATCTATGACTTCATGAAACAGCTTTCAAGTGCTGGGAGAGAGGACCAGAGACCTAAATGCAGTTGCAGAAGCAGCTGAAAAGAATTCCAGCTGGATCTGGTAAGGAGTAATTTCATAAGGCTTCAAATTCCCGTATATGGTGCCAATGTCTGATAGCTGAATGATGAAGATATCTGCAAAAAGATTGGAATAAAACTTTATGAATATGAAAACGATGTCAATGAGAAAGTTTCATTCTCTCAAATATACATATAGCATGTTTATAGGTCTTGATGTGTTCGTGGAGTAAAGAATGGCACATCCATAACACAGACTCTATGCGCCATTTTCAGCCACGAAACACAGTTTGACTGTGTTCTTTCTGTCTTCTTCTCGTTTTCTTCACTGCTACATGGTTAGATCACATCTGGTGATGAGTGTTGTTTTTTCCCTCAGTTCCTGCCAGCTGCCATTACTGTCGTGGTCAGATGAGTTGTAGTCACTCGTCTCTGTTCTACTGACACTCGACTTTTCTTTACACAAACTAATCAGTTCTTTTGACACAGCCAAGGACTCAAGATTGATATTTTGAGTTCAATGCCTGCCCACAACAATAACAGTTGGCCTGTTTGCTGCTCATCCTAATGTTTCCATCATTCTGATGATGTTAGTTTAGTGTTTGATAGGTCCCTTCTCCACCCGTCACTGTTTTAAGACTTTGCTAGTGCGTAGGGTTTTGTGTAGGCTCAAGGAGTCTGCCATATAATTGCTGGCAGACTTGGATGTAGCATGCATGGAATTTTCCACGTGCGATGAATCCCTCTTGAACAAACTCCAAACTGTTGGTGATACTTTGTCCAATGCCACTCATTATGTACAGACAAACCATTGCCAGTCGGCCCATGATTAGGGCACAGATACTCGTCCAAGCCTATTTGACAGCTAACCCCCACATATGAAGGCTGTCTGCCATCTGCCACCTACTGTCTGCCATCCACCACTCATGACCCAATGAGTTAGCCCTTTTTCTCAGGTGTTATTTTTGTGAAAATGGATTTTTTAATGCCCAAACACATTGTGTGATTTAAAAAGGTTTTATTCGCTGATCTGTACATTGCCATAGTTTCAACAATACATAAGGGACTGGACAAAAAAGAATAGCTTAATGCTTGTGCTACTCCCTCCCTCCACACACCACAACCCCCCCCCCCCCACACACACACACACACATACACACAACAGGTTTAACTATGGGATGACATTTTGTTTGCTTGCCCAATTTGCCACACTGCGACAGTGCTTCTTTCCAGTTAACCTTAACCATAGGAATCCCGCACCCTGCCCAGCATCATCCTGTATTGACAACCATGCTAGCAAAGCAAAAACTTAACCCATTGGCTCCTCACCTTATCCACCAGCTTCAGCAGGAAGCTGGTGGATAGGATAAAGAAGTCAAAGAGTTAAGTTTTGTCATATGGTAGATAGGGTGCAGGAGTCAAAGGGTTAAAAAGGCGTTATGCGGGAGTGTGATTGTTTCATATGACCACAGAAACTGTCTGTCTGTCTGTGTTTATGTCTTTGAGAAAAGTGCGTGGACACGGTTTTCTCAGCTCATTATGGCTGGATATGGGAATAATAGTAATAGTGCGACATAGTTCCATTTTGGACTGAGATTTATGACAGGACAGTACTCTACACATACTTTCATGATTCATCTTGGCATCAATCAGGCCTGAGAGATACAGACACCTGTTGTGCTGGTCAGGAAATTTAAGCAACATCCTCAATGACGCGTCTTTAAAGTAGATGTGGTCTTCCCAAACGAGCCCACAGCATGCTCAGCTCTGGACAGGAATCTGTCACGACTGTAAATTCAAACGATGCTTCTTTGGACTGATGGAAGTCAAAACTGCAGACATCCCAATCTGTCGTCCGTTGCATTAACTACTTCTCATCGCTGAGTGGTGTGTTTAACATTGTATTGATCCATTATTGTTGTCAGACTTTGAACATTTCTTTTTGGGGTGTGTCGTTCAGTTTGACAGAAACAACATTCCAAAGAAGAGGAAAAACGAAAGAGAGTTGAAAATGAAACCTGTTTAACAGAAGATCGCACGCGTCTTAGCGAAATCCCTGTCTTTAAATTGACATTCAAATGCTTGGCAGAACACTGGGCTTTATCAGAGAAACTACTGAACACACCAGAGGTGCCTGTATCGCCCACTGTGCTGTACTAGCAATATGCTTTCTAACTGTGTACTCCTTTTTCCTGTTGTTTGTTTATTTATTTATTTACTCACTCATTTATACATTAATGCACGTATTGCTTTGAGCAGCCTAACAGGAGAAAATGGACTTGGATGAGTCCAGGAGATAATACCAAAAATCAAATTGACTACATCCTGATCAACAAAAGATTTAGAAATTCTTTACTGTCAGCAAAAACACTAGCAGGCGCAGACTGCAACAGTGACCACAATCCTGTAGTGGGAAGGTTTAGGCTGAAATTGATGAAAAGGAAGCAGACCAAAAGCAAGATCAAACTAAACCTTGGACTCTTAAAGTCAGATGAAATGATATGTCAAAAATTTAATGTATATGGCGAAAACATCATGAGAAACCTAGAAGAAGACCCTGGATTAAAGGTTGGAGGGAAAATGATAACATTCGGTACGCAGATGACACCGTGCTAATTGCAGAAAATGAAAGAGACCTGCAAAACCTTGTGAATATACTAGAAACAGAAAGCAAATGTAAGGGGTTGGAACTAAACAGCAGCAAGACTGAAGTCATGGTGATCAGTAAAAAACATGAAATCCCCTCCTGCAAAATAACAGCAAATGGCACAACCTTGACACAGGTTAATAAGTTCAAATACCTGGGAACGGTCATTTCATCAGACGGCAAATGCACATCGGAAATAGCTTGCAGAATCGGGCAAGCCAAAACAGCATTCAAGAAGATGACAAGCATTCTTACCAAAAAATGCCTATCAATTAACATCAGAAAGAGAGTCTTTGAGTGTTATATAGAACTAATACTGTTGTACGGATGCAAGGCGTGGACAGTCAGCAAGCAAAGCCAGAGCAGGATCGAGGCAGCCGAGATGTGGTTTCTCAGAAGAATGTTGAGAGTTCCATGGACAGCAAAGAAAACAAATGAGACAGTCTTGATGGAGGCAGACACAAGTCGATCACTGATAAGGAAGATTAGGAAAAGACAAGCAACATTTATAGGCCATGTTATGAGGAAGGGGGATTTGGAGCACCTGGTCACAAAGGGAAAGCTGGAGGGAAAGAGAGCACCAGGTAGACCCAGGGAGAGAATGCTGGACGTACTTGCAGAGTGGCTGGGGATGAGGAGGGTGGGGGAGATGCTGGGGGCAACGAGAAATAGAGATGGTTGGAAGTCCATGGTCGCCAATGCCATGCCGCAGGGCACCTGATGATGATGATGATGATTGCTTTATATTCTATGTGCCCAGTCTTGCAAGTACCGTGTGAGTCGATTACTGATCAAGAGAGACGAAAAGCACCACTTTCCCAGTTTCTTTTTTTTTGTTTTGTTTTTTTGTTTTTTTTTGTTTGAGCATGGCTGAGCCTTGACTAGTCAGTCCAGTGGTCTAGATGAAGGAATATGCTCCAGAGACTTTTATCCTCTCTGGCATGGACTTTCTCTCCGTCAGAACATAAATTGGAATCTTGTGGTCCCGTCTGGCATGGATATCTATCTGTCTGAAACAGCCCCACCTGGCACATGTATTGAAGACCTTACTCCTGCCTGGCATACACCTTCACCTGGATACAGGAAGATGGAAAATATCATCACACATAAGAGCCAGATCCAGTGATTCATGGAAATGGCCTTGTCCTTTCATAAAGGATTCAGCCTGGATTGCGCCAATGTCTTTGCTGCTCTCGAGAGGATTTTTGGTTTAGATCTCTCGGTGCCTATGATGGATCCTAATTTAATGAGTTGTGGAACACTTTCAATCTTCCATCCATGTGCACTTATGTCAATAGTGATGGTTGTGTTGTGGCTGGCCATCAGCTTGGTATCCAGACTAGTGTATTGTAAATCAATTTTCCCTCTGGGTATGTGCAGTCTACAAAGGATTCAGAAATATACAGCACGACTTCTTTTGCAGAAGAGAATTGACAGCATTGGAAAAAATGCATCAGCATCTCATTAAATTCTATCGTAGGTATAAATGACCAGCTCTGAACCAACATCATTTTGATTGCTCTACCTCTCTCAGTATCTGCTTTTCTCCTCACTTAGCAGATATTATGCATCACTTGTACTATCATTGAAGCGTTTGTAAAAGATCCTCAAGCACAATTTGAAGATGATCGGTGAAAAGCTGATCAAGTTTCAGGCACTTTGTCTGCATTTCACTATCTATCAGTTTGCAACTCCAGCTAAAGTTTATTTTAGTTTAAATTCCAATTGTATGCTTTATGTTTGCAACAGAGTTTCCCACAAGCATGATATCAATACTGATGTGTGGATGACTGGATCATTGAAAAGGCAAAAAATATAAGTCATAAGGGAACATCTCAAGATTTGTGTGGATCAATGACAAGGCAGAAAATATAAGTCGTATGGGAACATCTCAAGATTGACAGGACTTGTCAAAACAGTCATGTAAGGCACAGCACAACGAGGAAGAACCAGAAGCAAAGACAAGACAACACTTAAGGCTGACACTCATCAATTCCCTGAGAGAATGAAAAAACAAAAGGCATGGAAAGAGCTGGTTGCCATTTCATCACTGTCACCTCAACAATCAAAGAGACTGCGGCATAGGAAAAAAATAAACGTATGTATGTGTCTGTACTTGTACTGCACAGAATGTGTACTTTTACTTGTACTGCACAGAAATGTGTACTTTTTTAATCTGCCATGTCTGTCAGTGGCACTGACCGTCCAATTTTACCACATATACATGACCTTGGAGTCACATTCGATTAGAATATTTCCTTTAAATGACACATTTTCCAGCATTTGTAAAGCTGCTTCTTGAGAACTAGGGAAAATCGGTTCTACTTTCCAATATCTATTCATTAATGTCACTAGAGTATTTGTTTGTGGTTTGTTTTATCTCTCGATTATACGGAAAGCTGCAAGGAAAGAGAGCACCAGGTAGACCCAAGAAAAAATAGTGGACGGACGTGCAGAGTGGCTGAGGACAAAGAGGGTGGAAGATGTGCTTGCAGCAACACGGGACAGATGCATATGGAGGGCCATGATCGCCAACGGCATCTGGTAAGGCACTTGAATGATGATGAGGGATGACTCTATGGGATCCAAACGTTCAAATTAATACTATATGCCTCATTTTCTAATCTTCAAAATATGAGCATATGTACCAATTTCCGAAACCAATTCACTGGCTTCCCTTTCGGTGTAGAATCAGTTACAAACACTCCTCATCATGCATTGCATTTGTCTCTGAAAAAGACCCTCAGTGACTCTCTACACACAATACCTTTTCTGATTCCAGAGTTTTTGTCTTCCATCTTTCAAACCAAAATATATAAGATTCCCTTACCAAGGTTCAACAATAAGGAATGAACTTTGTGTGCGCATTACACATTCAGCGTCAATCACTTTGTTTAAATATACTTTGAAGACTCTTTTTCAAATTATAATTTGTGTTTACATGAAAGAATCAGAGAGGGGGGAGAGAGAGAGAGAGAGAGAGAGAGAGAGAGAGAGAGAGAGAGAGAGAGAGAGCTTTGTTGTTGTTGTGCTTGTTGACAACAGCAGCAGTAGAGAATAGAACAGAGAAACAGTCAGAGTTAAATGGAAACAGATTTCTTTTGAGCGAAAAAACAAAATCGCTATGGTAGACACATTACCGTCAAAATCTTCCACAATTGCTGTAATTACCAGACAATCTTTTTCTGTTTGCATCAGCATTCCATTCACTTTGTATCAGCCTTTTGGTCAGTGGTGACATTATTACAAATCAGAGCTACACGAACATCACCATCAATAACACTGCTGGTCCTCTGAAGTTCAGTGATGTCTGTCCAGGTGTGGAATACATCTATAACAAATCAGATATCGAAATCCTGCTGGTCAATGCATCAGATTGTAGGCATTTGCCAGATTATACAGCACACCAAGGAGTGGTGTACGGGCTGTGTGGGGGTTCTGCTGTATACTGCCTTTTGCATATTGAGGTACCACAGGGTATGCTTGTACGGGCTCACATTCAAAGGATTGAGTACTGGTGTGAGTCCATTCGATGGGAAATGAATGTCTTTGCTATGTCTGGTCTACAACGTCTTTTTAGAATGGTGTGTTGTGTTCATTCCCTCGACGAAGAAGTATTTGACTCGGTTGAAAATCATATGTATTTCATGCATCGCAATTTTCCTCAAGTTAGAATTAAAACTGAGGCAATTAGAGACCATGATTTACTGTCCATTACACGTCAACATATTCTGGGTATATGATAGTTCCAGGATTGAGCATGAACCCACTTACACCCTTCAATATTTCTGTACAACTGAAAACAGTCATTGGGCTATGTCATCATGCTGAGTTTTCAGATACACTGTACTCTTGATTATAATAAATTTTTCTGGTTAGAACTGAAGTATAAAAAAACCAAATGCTTATCATCAAACAGTCGAACAAGTGTGCAAAAAACATGACGTGCGATCAAGTGTCGTGCCATCATCGTGTGTTCATATTTGTTTTCATATGGAAAGAGGATATCTCAAAGGAGTATACATGTTTACCAAAAAATGCTATTTTCTTTTCATTCTGAATCTCATCGACCAGAAAACCTACGTTAATGGATTTTTCAATTGCTCGGTAGATTACTTTTCCAGTTTTCAGACTCACCTGGATTGTAATCTAAAGATAGAGTGTGAAGACGCGCAGGATGAAACAGAAAACTGTCCCTTCAGCAGTCCAGGTTGTCAGGGTTTGGTAGCTTCACGCAACAAGTGTTTTCAATACTTTAACCTTGACAAAAAACCAGGTCACCGAAATGTCGACTGGAACTGTTTGAAAACATGTGGAAAACTAGCTTCACTAAAAACAAAACAGGAACGTGAAGACTTTGCAATCATTTTCAAAAAAAGGCACTCCGTTAATACAGTTATAGGTCTTAAGTCAGGCTGGAATCTGTTCCTGTCATGTACAGCATGCTTCGTAAATGGTCTGACAATACTGTAATGTACAATATGGATCACTTCTCTCTTGATGGTCCATACAGGCCTTCAAGGACAGTAAAGGTTGTATTTTTAAGGAACATGAGGGTTAGCTTTGGCATGTCAGGGGCACTGTTTACCAGATGGGTGTGTGAATCAAAACCACATTCACAAAACATTATTCCCATCCAAAATGTTGCCTTTCCTGATTTGCATTCACTTCAACCCATTTTCACACAAACAAAGCAAATCTTGTTCCATTGCCCGGGTAGTCATGTGACACATACCCTTTTGTCATGTGATACAGCAGTCATTGTGGACTGATTATATATCCCAGATATTGCTGGATGTTGATTATGAGTACTCTGAACGAAGCATCAGCTCCCTTTGGAAAAGGTACTGTATCTACTGTTGCCATGTTTATATGCATTGAAGGTATAACAACAGTGCCATACACACTAGTGTGTGATTTTTTGACAGGACTGTCCAGATAACAGTGATGAATTGTTCTGTGTTCACTCTTGTTATGGATTTCTGTGCTTCAATGGCCAGTGTGTACAGCACAGCCAACACTGTAACAGAGTACTCAGATTGCCTGGATGATTCTGATGAAGTCAGCTGTACTGAAAGCCGTACAGATCTTTTTCGGAAGAAAGACGCAGATAGAAGTCAACGACTTTTCATCAACCTGGATGGCACAGGTTACTTCACTCAGCAAGTGATGAAAGCTGATGACTCTTGTCCTGATACACATTACTGGTGCACAGAAGACTGGATGTATTGTCTCCCTATCTACACACGATGCAATGGATTTTCTGACTGTTTGTATGGAGAGGATGAACAAGATTGTGAGACATTGACATGTCCTGGTCTTTTCAGGTGTCGAGCTTCCAGTGTTTGTGTGCATGCAGATCATCTGTGTGATGGCAAGGATCAGTGCCCACAACGAGATGATGAATGGTTATGTAACTTGACCTGTCCTGGAGGTTGTCAATGTCAAGGTCACTCTTTCGTGTGTCCTCAACCTTTCTCAGCTGATCAATTCCCTCATCTTCGCTATTTAGATGCCACAGGCTCAGGAATGACAATGACTAATATCAGTACCAATACATACCTTCTTCGACTGAGTCTCTCAAAGTGTTCCTTAGTTGATATACCACACATAAAACTTTCAAACTTGCAGCATATCGATCTGGCCTGTAATCAGTTGAGAAGTATCAATATGAACGTGTTTACTGAACTAGCAAATTTAAGGACTCTGATTCTGACAAACAACCCTCTTTTGTCAGTGACAGGAAAACATTTTCATATTTATTACCAACTAAAAACAATAGATTTATCACAAACACACTTGACTACATTTAACAATGAATATGTTATGCATTTACCTGAGGTACAACACTTGAATTTATCTTTTTGTGCCATTAATGCCATTGGACGTGTAGATTTTAAAAATATCCCAAAACTGACAGTATTAGATTTAAAAGGAAATCCAGTTAACACCTTTAATTTGAAGTTATTGCTAATTTTAAGCCATATACAAATTGTCTTTTCATCAAACTTCAGATTTTGCTGTGCAAATTTACTTCCTGACAAAAAAGTAAAATGTTTAGCACCACAACCTATATTTTCTTCATGTGCAGAATTATTACGTGATGACCTGTACAGATTTTCCTATTGGTTGTTTAGCTTCTGGGCTTTTTCAGGAAATTTGGTTTGTCTCATGGCTCTAGTTGTCATTCAGAAAATGTACAGAGGCCCATTTATTACATACGTCTCAAATTTCCATATTGCTAATATCAGCATGGGTATCAACATCAACATTGTTACAATAGCTAATGAAATATCTCATGGAAATTATGTCTGTTTGGAAAAGAAATGGACCAACAGTGTAATTTGCAAAGTGGCTGCTTTTCTGTCTTTTCTGTCGAGTGAGGTGTCAGTTCTGATCATCTGCATTATGACACTAGATCACGTCATCACCCTTTGTTTCCCTGTACCTAAGTGGACATTCAGTCGATGGTCAACAGCTGTAGCTTGTGCAGTGACATGGTTCATTGGGGCAGTGTTGTCAGTGATACCTTTTCTCCCTGGACTGTCACACTGGGGTCTTGATGGTCAGTCTGGTCTATGTCGTATGGCTTTGTTTGACTGCTACAACTGTAGCCAACAATTCAGATGGTTCACTGTCACTGTTATTATCAACTTCATGTTGTGTTCAGTTGTAGTAGTTTGTCAAGTCATCATTTACAGAAAGGTACCAACATTTATAATTGCAGTTGATCCAACGAAGAGGACAGTTTACGCTTCGTTCTCATTGTTGGTGAAAATCACCATGGCAAATGCAATGTGCTGGTTTTTATTTGGCCTGATCAAGGCGGTAATTTTGTGTGGTATTGCTGTATCAGACAAAGTGCATGTGGCTATGGTTGTGTTCATGTTACCACTGACCTCTGCACTCAGTCCTCTGCTGTACATGTGGACTGTTGCAACACAGCGAAAACAAAAAGCACAGGAAGAAAAAGTGCTACAGATGTTGAAATCACGAGAGTCATAGTGAAATAAATCAATAATGGAATGAACGTTCATACATTGATATAACAAACAGAACTGACTTGTGCAATTTCAATCTAAAGGAAGAACAAAGCATTGTAAATATTTTCGTTTCCTCCATAATGTTCCAGATTCTATAGCTACCAGAAAAAAACACGAAAAAATAATAAGAACGTGTATTTAATACAAGACAGGCGAAAATTGTCGGTCAACTAGCCTTTGTCAAGTGGAAGATCACAAACAAACAATCAGATACAAAACATAGGAGAAAAAGACATAAACTTCCCTGCTGCTCTGCTTGTGTTCTTATGCTTGACAAAGGCCAGTTGGCCAAAAATTTGTGCCTGTCTTGTCTTGTTGTATCAAATACGCGTTCTTATTCCTTTTTTCGTGCTTTTATTTCTGGTTCCTGTTTGCTTGAACGCGGGCAGTCACACTTGTTTTGGATTCCAGATTCCATACTTTTAAGAATATGAAATGGTCTTTCAAAATGATCAAAAGATCCTACTGAATAAAATTAACAGTATACAACATCAAATTCTAAAACAAAAGTTGATGATATGATTGGTATGAGGCCAAATCACTAGAAGACAATGAGCAAACAAACAATTTCAATACGTATGTGGACTAAAAGAAAAAGAATATTTGTTGAAAAAGCAGTGTTTGCTTGGAAAATGTACGATGGAGAAACTGTGTAGGATATGCATTTGATTAGAGAAAATGTAAAATCACTGAAAGCCATTTCTACCATGGTAGATATTTAGATGTTTAGATATTGACAGTAGGTGGTAGAGTATAATAATAATAATAATAATAGTGAACATTTATGGCGCTTAATCTAAAAAAGCCCTAAGCGCTTACAGTAAACACACCACACACACACAACACACGCACACGCACACACACACACACACACACACACACACACACACACACACACACACCCCCGCACACACACACACACACACACACACACACACACACCCGCACACACACACACACACACACACACACACACACACACACACACACCCGCACACACACACACACGCGCACGGGCACAGATTTCAAGGTGGCAGCTGAAGTAAGAGTACAGAACTACAGGCTAGGATTTAAAAAGAGTGGTTTTTAGACTGGACTTAAACGAAGAAAGGGTACAGGTAGAGCGGAGAGGAAAGGGAAGTTTGTTCCAAATAGAGGGGGCCTGATAAGAAAAAGCACGTTCACCAAGAGTTTTGTTGCGGAAGCGTGGGATTCTAAGTAGGTGGACATCAGTAGAAGAGCGTAGCTCTCTGGAGGGAATGTAAACAGTCAGGAGATCAGAAAGATAGGGGGGAGCTAGACCAGCCAGAGACTTATGGCATAGGAGGGAAAGTTTATAGTCAATACGCTTTCGAACAGGAAGCCAGTGTAGAGTTCGAAGCAGAGGGGAAACATGAGTTGACCTTGGGCATTTCCGTACAAGGCGAGCAGCGTTATTTTGAACTTTTTGCAATTTGGATAAGAGTGTTTGGGGGCAGCCAGCAAGAAGCGAGTTACAGTAGTCGAGTCTGGAAAGAATGAGTGCAGAAATGAGAGTTATAGTGTTTTCTTCAGATAGAAGATGACGCACAGAACTGATCCGTCGAAGTTCTAAGTAACAAGCACGACAGACAGAGGATACCTGGCTGTGGAAGGAAAGAGTTTGGTCCAGTACAACTCCAAGATTACGCACGGATGTGGAAGTGTGGATTACCGAGTCTTCAAGCTGGATAGAAACAGGGATAGGCACAGTAGACAGAAGTCGCTTTGATGCAATAAATATAAATTCTGTTTTGTCATTATTCAGCTGGAGTTTGTTGCATGTCATCCAAGACTTTATGTCAGAAATGCAGAGCTGTGTGCGTTGAATTATAGAAGGGATAGTGGAGGGATGGCCAGACATGTAGATTTGGTTGTCATCAGAAAAACAGTGATGGATATGTGATGATGGGCTACAATGTCAGAGATGGGCTGAGTGTACAAAATAAAGAGAATAGGGCCTAAGACAGAGCCCTGAGGAACACCGTACTTCAAGATGGTAGGATTAGAAGAGACACCATTTATGGAGACAACTTGTACACGACCAGAAAGGTAGGATTGAAACCATGACAGAGCAATGCCAGAGATACCAAAAATATTCTGAAGTCGAGAAAGAAGAGTATTGTGATCAATAGTGTCGAAGGCAGAAGAGAGATCAAGAAGAGAGAGAAGGACACCTGACCATTGTCTAGAGTAGATAGCAGATCATTCACAATCTTCAAAAGAGCAGTCTCTGTACTATGACCAGAGCGATAGGCAGATTGCAAAGGATAGAGAAGGCTGTTGCAATCCAGGTGTTCCTGGAGTTGGAGAAGTGCGATCTTTTCAATAATCTTAGAAAGAAAGGACAGATTGGAAACAGGACGGTAGTTTTTCAGGTTTTCAGGATCAAGGGAGGGTTTCTTTAGAAGAGGTTGAACAATAGCTGTCTTGAGAATAGAAGGAAAACATCCAGAAGTGAGAGAGTCATTTACAATGACAGTGATGTAGGGAAGCAAATCGTGAATCAATTGGGATAAAAGAACAGATGGAAGGGGATCAAGTGCACATGTCTTTATGGTAGTTTTATGAATAACTTCACTGACAACAGCTTCAGTCACAGGCTTAAATTCATTAAACAGGTTTCCAGTGAAAGATCATAGGGAACATTGGTAACATTCTGACTAGAAGTACAAGAGCATGAACGAAGATCTTCAATTTTGTTGACTAAAAAGTCACAAAATTTTGTGGAAGATTAGAGGTTTGTAGAAAATGGCGAAGGAAGTGGGATGATTTATTCCCACATGAATGCATTGGTGACCTTGAACAGTTGTTTTGTTGTAGTATCATCTGTGAAAATTGGCAAGTCACATCCCTTGCTGTAGAAGAGAAAGCTGAGGAGTAAACACTTTGGACAACGTCAGCAAGGCTAAGAGAGGGGTCATGGTACCTGGGCAGCCCAGTGCTTCCATATTTTTCACCTAGGTCTGTGCCTACGTATGTATATATGTATATATATATATATATATATAATATATATATATACATATATCTATATATGTGTATATATATAGGTATACATAGATGTATACTTGTATATATATGTATAAATATATACATAGATAGCTGTTATATTGGCAGATGTGATGCGTCTAGTGTGTCAGCTTCAGCCTGCACCGCTGGCTAGCACTGCTGTGCGAAAAGAAGAGCAAGGCGTAAGTCTCTTCCTGTCAGTACATAGCCTCTTCATCAGCAAGCCCTACGCTGTGCCTCCTCGTGGTGACAGGCGGTAACTGAGCATCTCACGGACTCAGGCTGAATCTCGTAGGACTCAGAGGAGGTCTGGCCCCCAGACGTGAGGCATGCAGGCCCACTGGCGTGTGGACACACCCTGGTGCCCACGAACCAGATCCCCAAGCTATGGGTAAATAGCTTCACAGCCCTGTGGACATCTCGGGAGAGAGTAAGGCTAAGGGAGTTAACCCTAAAAAAACCGATAGAAGGCAAGGGGAAACCACCATTGTAGTTTTTCCCCAGGAAAACCATGGACAGGAGAAAGAGAAAGAAGAAAGTTAACGACGTCAATAGGTGCTTCTGCGGAGCACCATCGCCCGGTAGGGACTGTCATGCGGCGCAGGTGACACCAGACCGTCAGCCAGCTACTGCGACCAAAATTAAATTCAACACCAAAATAGCAACATGGAATATAAGAACAATGCTGCGAGAAGGTAAATTAGACAACATCAAAACGGAGATGGAAAGGCTTAACATTAGTATTTTAGGACTGGGGGAAGTGAGATGGAAGGGGGCAGGCATGATAACATCAGGGGAATATACAGTGATATACTCTGGTGGTAATTCACATGAAAGAGGAGTAGGCATCATAATGGACAAAGACAAATCAAAAGCAGTTAAGGGATACTGGGCAGTGTCCGAGTTTTACTGGTCAGATTCGGAGGCAAACCTTGTGATATCAACATCATACAGGTGTATGTTCCAACATCTGCAAGTACTCAGGAAGACATCAACAACTTCTACGAAGTTTTAGAGATGGCCAAGGTCCAATGTAAATCACAAGAAGTTACAGTCATAATGGGAGATTTTAATGCTAAAGTGGGACAGAATAGGATAGAGGATATAGTTGGACCTCATGGCCCTCGTACACAAAATGAAAGAGGGGGGAAGCTTGTATAATGGGCACAGATGAATGAGTTCATAGTAGGAAACACCTGGTTTGAGCACCCTAACAGAAGAAAATGGACTAGGATGAGTCCAGGAGATAATACCAAAAATCAAATTGACTACATCCTGATCAACAAAAGATTTAGAAATTCTTTACTGTCAGCAAAAACACTAGCAGGCGCAGACTACAACAGTGACCACAATCCTGTGGTGGGAAGGTTTAGGCTGAAATTGAGGAACAGGAAACAGACCAAAAGCAACATCAAACTAAACCTTGGACTCTTAAAGACAGATGAAATGATACGTCAAAAATTTAATGTACATGTTCAAAACAAATTCAGTGCTCTGGAAGACGTTGGTGACAGTGAGGAACAATGGACAAGGTTGAGAAGTTCTATAAATGAAGCTTGTGAAGAAATCCCTAAGGCAAATAGAAAAGCAAAAAAGAGTTGGATGACTAATGAAATTTTGGGCCTGATGGAGGAAAGGAGGAAGGCAAAGAGAAACGAGGAGATATACAGAAAGATAAACATAGAAATCAGGTATAGGTGCAATGAAGCTAAGGAAGCTTGGCTGAACACAAATTCAAAGAGATAGAAGAACGACACAAAATGGATCCTCAGGGTATGTACAGACGAATTGAAGAAATTGTTCACAGGAAAAATACATGCACATCAAATGGTTGCTTAAAATCGAAAGATGGCATGCTTATCATGGAAAAAGACAAAATATTAGACAGATGGGGAGAGTACATTAATTAAAGATCTTTTTTAGGATGACAGAAACGAAGAACACATTATAAAAAAGAACTTTGAAGGACCACCCATAATGAAAAATGAAATTAGAGCAGCACTGAAAAAGATGAAACCAGGAAAAGCCCCAGGACCAGACAACATTACTACAGAGATGATTGAAGCACTGGAGGAATTTGGCATAGAAAAAATAACAGTCCTCCTAAATGAAATGTATGACACTGGAAAAATCCCTAAAGATATTTCAAAATCAAGTTTCATTGCACTTCCAAAGAAGACAGGGGCTATAGAATGCGAACTCCATTCATGTAACAAAAACCCTGTTAAGAATAATCATGATGAGGACAAGGAATAGAATCAAAAGAGAAATAGCAGAAGAACAGTGTGGATTTGTGGAGGGGAAAGGAACTATTAATGCCATATACACCCTAAGAACTATCATAGAGAGGTCAATTGAGATGAATAAAGATTTGTATTTATGCTTTGTTGACTATACCAAGGCTTTCGATTGGTTGCGACATGATGAATTGATCAACCAACTGGAGAGACTCAATGTCGATGGAAAAGATCTACGAATAATCAGGAATATGTACTGGGAACAAACAGCTGCAATGAGAATAGAAAACAATATAAGCTCTTTTCAAAACATCAAAACAGGAGTCAGACAGGGTTGCCTTTTGTCACCAGATCTGTTTTCACTATATAGTGAAAACATCATGAGAAACCTAGAAGAAGACCCTGGATTAAAGGTTGGAGGGAAAATGATAAACAACATTCGGTACGCAGATGACACCGTGCTAATTGCGGAAAATGAAAGGGATCTACAAAACCTTGTGAATATACTAGAAACAGAAACAAAGGTAAGGGGTTGGAACTAAACAGCAGGAAGACTGAAGTCATGGTGATCAGTAAAAAACATGAAATCCCCTCTTGCAAAATAACAGCAAATGGCACAACCTTGACACAGGTTAATAAGTTTAAATACCTGGGCACGGTCATTTCATCAGACGTCAAATGCACATCAGAAATAGCCTGCAGAATTGGTCAAGCCAAAACAGCATTCAAGAAGATGACAAGCATTCTTACCAACAAATGCCTATCAATTAACATCAGAAAGAGAGTCCTTGAATGTTATTTAGAACCAATACTGTTGTACGGATGCGAGGCGTGGACAGTCAGCAAGCAAAGCCAGAGCAGGATCGAGGCAGCCGAGATGTGGTTTCTCAGAAGAATGTTGAGAGTTCCATGGACAGCAAAGAAAACAAATGAGACAGTCTTGATGGAGGCAGACACAAGTAGATCACTCATAAGGAAGATTAGGAAAAGACAAGCAACATTTATAGGCCATTTTATGAGGAAGGGGGATTTGGAGCACCTGGTCACAACGGGAAAGCTGGAGGGAAAGAGAGCACCGCGTAGACCCAGTGAGAGAATGCTGGACGGACTTGTAGAGTGGCTGGGGATGAAGAGGGTGGGGGAGATGCTGGGGTAACGAGAGATAGATATGGTTGGAAGTCCATGGTCGCCAACGCCATGCGGCAGGGTACCTGATGATGATGATACATAGATAGATAGATAGACAGATAGACAGACAGACAAACAGATAATTAGATAGATAGATAGATAGATAGATAGATAAAGACAGAGATAGAGAGATATGCAGATATATAAATGGATAGATAGATAAATACATAGATATATCTATAGATATATGGATAGATAGATAGAGAGATATGCAGATAGATAGATAGATAGATAAATAGATCTATAGATAGATACATCAATGTTTGTGTGTGTGTGTGGATACGCGTGTTTGTGTGAGATAGATAGATAGACAGACAGACAGATAGATAAATAGATAGATAGATAGACAGACAGATAGATAGATAAATAGATAGATAGACAGATAGATAGACAGACAGACAGACAGATAGATAGATAGATAGACAGGCAGACAGACAGACAAACAGACAGACAGACAGAAAGACAGACAGACAATACGAGTAATAAATGTAGATGTACATATTTCATATTCCTTTTGTGAGCAGTCACTTCAGAAGAAGGTACAAAACTAAGCTTAGAAGGCATTAGGCTTGTAGCCAAACACTTGTAACACAACATGATTAGTTTTATAATGCATTCAAATTTCTACGTGAGTACCTTAATAACCTACATTGGAAATGTAGATCCAGATCTACGTAATCTTGAGGCGTATGGTTAAATTGTCTGTTACAAGAGAGAAGTCAAAGTACCCGGAAATTATCAAGAGAGGAAAAATTCTTTGTCTAATCAGGAAGAACGAGACTACCATTTTGAAAATAAAAATTTGGATATCATACAACATTTCAAACTGCACAGTAAATCCTTAAAACAACATCGACTAACTTGAAAAATGGAGATCAAAGACAGCTACCATATTTATATCGGACATGGCGTCATATTCCAACCAGACAGATATGCTAACATTATCCACGTTAACCTGTGTTGAATAAATAGCCTTGTTTCTTTGTGATTACCAAATTTCGTTTCTATCTGCAAAATAAATAGCTGTATTCCTTGTCATTGCCAAATTTTGTTCTTATCTGCTGAATACATTGTTTTTTCTTTCTGTAATTACGAAATTTCTTACTTATCTGCTAAAGATTTAACCTGGTGCTTTATCTGACCATTGTGTATGGCAGCCCTTATTCAGTTTTCGTAATCAGATTGTTCTTGTTCAACAACAACAATAAGACGAGCAGCAACTACAGCAACTGTCAATGTGATGATGTTGAAAAAATGATAATGATGATGATAATTATGGTGATAATGGTAATGATGATGATGACAGAAGATAATGATTATGACAGATAGATAATGACTAATCAAATATATCGATACATAACTAACTAAATAAATAGATTTTTTCAAAGCCATCTTTATATAGTTCACTAATACTTGTTTGCAGTTCTTTATACATATAATAATGAATATCACTGAATAATGCATTTGAGCATGAAATAGTTCTTTCTGATATATCCTGCACACAAACCACTTGTGCTGTATTCCTTCCATCATTCATTGATCATTTGTTTATTTACCTGTTTATTTGTTTGTTGAGAGCACAGTAATATACACTGGATTAACCTTTTTGTGATGGACCGGCCACCGAGAGCCGGTGCCGAAAAAGTTCCCTCCTGCCACACCGTACCTCCAGTGTCGGTAAGCCATCTGTGTTCCCTACAGACGGACAAGCCATATAGTGCCAGTCAAATTTAAAAAACTCTGGCAGCTTTGACTGTAAAGAATATGCAGAACAACTGCCAGTACTGTTTAGCTGAAGCTTTTAGCTAAGGGACAGAGTCTGTTTAGTTGGTGTAGCTTTACACTTGATGCTCTGACTGATAACAGAATAAAGTGACCCCCCTGACCAGGAAATTCCAGTGCCTTGTGTTGGGTCTGCACTATCTTCCTTGATAAACTGTCTGCTAGGTACTAGGCATAGCATTTCACGAGTCATTATAAACCTTACCATCTAAATTGATTGATCTCTCTCTCTCTTTCTCTTTGTCGCTCGCTCGCTCTGTGAGAGAGAGAGAGACAGAGAGAGGGAAGGAGGAAAAGAAAGAGAGAGAGAGATAGAGAGAGAGAAAGAGAGAGGTTTCAAAGGTTCCTCTAGATTTCAGTACAGTACAGTTACTATTAAGCATGTGTCTGGTTTATACTACGTGACCTACGTAGTTCTTGTCGTAACAGTGTGTATAAGTGTTAGAATTTCTTATTTCAATATAGTATTCCTGGAAAGATCACGTTATGAGATTTGAGGTAACGTCAAATACTTTGCCATTAATAATTCTTTAGTAGGTGTAAAATATAATAGAAAAGTGGTAAAAACGGTGCGTCAGCAGGAAAGAAAACAAACGCCCAGCAGCTGGGAACTTGCTGCGGTGTGCGCTGACCGTCGTGAAAGAATTAATGAATTGCTGTATTATGAAATTAGCCTTCTAGCAATGTTACAGCATTAAAAGATATCTTTTAACAGATCGAAGTGAGATGAAATTTACGACTGTCCCCAAAGGCAACGTCGTTATGATTAGCATAGAACCACACCCATGTGTTGGCAGTTTTGTAACCATTACCTTAAAAAATAACGATAAAACTGACACTTCCTTCTCTGACAAAGATCCAGTCCACGTTTACAAGATTTCCAGGTTCAGTATATGGTTCGCCGATCACTGCCGTCTTAATATAAAAATACTTCCTTGCCGAAGAAAATGGCCAAAAATATTGTATTCATTTCATCCTGCACGGGAAACACCACAAAAACTCCCCAGTGGTTTCTTCAACTGTTCTGTAGATTACTATTCCAGCTTTCAGCACCACCTGGACTGTAACCTGAAGACAGAGTGTGAAGATGGACGAGATGAAACAGAACATTGTCCTTTCAGCAGCCCTGAATGTCAGGGTGGGGTGCCATTATGTAATCGTTGTTATAAAATTATCAGTAGTCAAGTTTTGCGTACCTCTGACAGTTCTGGAATACCTCTTGATAAACGTGCAATAAAATACTGCAAGTCTATGGGAGGCAATCTGGCGATAAACATATGTAACGATGATTTTTATTCAGCTGCTGGACATCTTATCACGCGATCTTGTATTTTGTGGGAACCAGTGTTTTTAGGACTGTACATTCCAGATATGTCTTCATCTAATATGTATAGATATAATGTGATCAGCCATGACATGACTGTTCTTCATCATTTTGTCCATTTAAAAGTGCGCTCTAGTTTCAAAGCACAAGAGAAAGGCTGCATAAGGCAATTTCCCTCAAGAAACTATCAGGAGGCAGTGCAATGTTCAAACATGGATGCTGGGGCAGTCTGTGAATTCAGGAAGAACACAACAGAGGAGAAACCTTACCATTCAAAAGTTATATCGCTTACCAGCAGACCTTTTCAACATCATACACATCAACAGTCTCTAACTGTGTGTCCTGATGGGCATGTGACACACACTTTTCTGTTGTGTGAATCATACAAATTCAGTGTGTGTGTCAAGGCCATGCATCTCGTTGTACGTATGACAGTCATTTACCAGATATGCATGACAGATTCGATTCAAAAGATCGCTTATCAGTTTGAATCCCTATGTTTACCTGTAAAAATGATGTCACCACACTGTCATACACACATGTATGTGACTTCAGACCTGATTGTCAGGACGAGAGTGATGAGTCCTTCTGTAAACATCCTCCATGTGCCAACATGTTTACCTGCAGTATTGGTCAGTGTGTTCCTATGACAAGTGTGTGACAAGGTGTACCAATTGTCTGGATGAATCAGATGAAATAAGTTGTAAATTTCCCCCAGTATATACATAGTATATGCAAATTTTCCATCTCCTGCTCTCATCAATTTAATGACATTGGCGTTTTTATTTCAATTCCAATGAAGTCTAATGAGTCCTGTCCTGACACCATTATCGTTGTCCTGGTGAGTACAATGACTGTCTGCCTGTTACACACGATGCAATGGAATGTATGACTGCATTGATCATGAAGACGAAGAGGGATGTGACAACATGGTGTGTCCAGATTCTTCAGATGTAGAGTTTCTAAAATATGTTTACATGGTGACCACCTTTGTGATGGTGGCCTCACTGCCCAATGCATGATGATGAAATGTCATGTGAAATGACTTGTCCTGTGGGCTGCCTCTGTCATGTTCACACATTTCTGTGTGTTCAGCCATTCTCTGCATCACTTTTCCCTTGTCTCGCTATATGAATGCCACAGGATTCTGGTATGAATTTGTCTGCTGTTAATAAAAATACTATCTCATTCATTTAATTCTTGCCAGGTGTTCTGTGGCTCTGTTGCCTAGCATAGAATTACCCAATTTGAAAGTTCTTGAACTCACTGGTAACAACCTGCAGCATGTCAACATGACTCATTTTGTTTATTTACGACAACTTCAAACACTATCTCTGTCCAACAATCCGCTCATCTCACTGTATGTTAATCCTTCATCTGCTACCCTGCAAACTACACTAACTATGATAGATCTATCATATACCACACTGACAGAGTTTGACACCGAAGTCTTGTCAAAGTTTGTGTCTGTCCAGACACTTAATTTGACTCACACTACCATTGATACTATAAGCTCTATGGGTTTCAAGTCCACTCCACGCTTATCTGAGCTGTACTTGGATGACAGTCCTGTAAAGATATTTCCATCTGACATGTTCAAAGGTCTTTCCCACCTTCGCGTCATATCAACAGACAACTCGAAATTTTGTTGTAAAGAAATACTCCCACGTGATTTTGATGATACTTTGTGCTATGCTCCAAAGGACGAACTCTCATCATGTAAAGATTTACTTCAATCAGGAATGTACAGAGGATTTCTCTGGCTGGTCAGTTGTCTGTCATTGTCCGGTAACGTCTTCTCTTTTATTGTACGTTTGTGTGCACAGAAGACGACCTCTTCAAGCAGTTTTAGTGTGTTTGTCACCAATCTGACTATGGCTGATTTCCTTATGGGTGTCTACATTGCTATCATCGGAGTGGCTGATGAACTGTTCCGTGGTAGATATCTCAATTACGATGACACATGGACAGGTAGTGTGGCCTGTAAAGTAGCAGGATTTCTGTCTCTGTTGTCCAGTGAAGTATCAGCACTGACCATCTGGCTTATCACACTGGATCGTTTCATTGTTCTTCGCTTTCCATTCAGTACCTTGCGATTTGAAAGAAACTCAGCAGCAGTGGCTTGTGTGTTGACTTGGTTGGTTGGCTGCTTTCTTGCCCTGTTGCCTTTACTTCCAGTAACATCACACTGGGAGTTTTACAGTCAGACAGGTATCTGTATTCCACTTCCTGTTACAAGACGAAAATTCCAAGGAAGAATGTATTCTTTCAGTATCATGATAATATTTAATTTTGTTCTGTTTTTATTGATTTCTGCAGGTCAAACTTTCATCTACTGGTCAGTACAGGAAAATACCTTGATAACCAATACAACTAAAGTATCACGTGACATAACCATAGCACGGCGGTTAATCAGTGTGGCTGTGACAGATTTCATGTGCTGGTTTCCAATTGGACTTTGTGGAATTTTGTCTACATCTGGTATTCCAATACCTGGAGAAGTGAATGTCGCCTTGGCTATTTTTGTACTCCCCTTAAATTCTGCCCTTAATCCTTTCGTGTATACTTTCAATAGCTTTGCAGAGAAAAGGAGGAAATCCAAAGAAGCAAAATTGTTCAAATGGCTGGAATCCCATGCTGACTTGCTTTCCAGTTAGTATACTGGGAGATGGATCGATTTATACACTACAGCCATCTCTCTGGACATGCTACAAATCTTTGTTGTCCATACTACTTTACCTTCCTTTATTTCCTTGCATTTACTCTTTCATCACGTCTTACCTCCCTTTACTACAGTTGTTTTGAAGCCATTAATTTGTCACTCTTTCTTACATTTTTTGCATGTTTTTAAGTATGTTTGGATTAAAATGGTATAGTGGTGCCCACGTGTAAAACAACAATATGTTTAGTAAATGGAGAACTTGTTGAGTTTCCAAATTGTAGACTTGCTGTCCTCCACTGTGTTAGACACTAGCTGAGTTTATGTAAACTGATGGACACAAAACTGCTGATTAAATTTCAGAAATCATCGAGGCAGATGGAGATGTTTGAAAGAGCATACTGATACTAGTAGCAGGTATCAGGTTTATGGGTACTTTAACATAATGTTCAATGCTGGAACATATATAACGTCAAATGTCTATTACAAACGTGTAATGAACGCATTGACAAAATGTAGACTTGGCATATCAGAACTGAAT
>JAPXFY010000033.1:8676132-8681132 GCA_030674185.1 Monoplex corrugatus
CTTTTTTCTTTTTGAGTACAAGGCGTACAGCATTGTTTTGAATGCGCTGTAGGATGTAAATGGTGGAGGCAGGAAGACCAGACAGGAGTGAATTGCAATAGTCAATGCGAGACATTATGAAGGAGAGAACGAGTTTTGCAGTTGTTTCGACAGAGAGATACTTCCTGATCAGGTTTATACGTTGGAGATGATAGTAGCAAGATCTGGCAGTTTGAGAAACAAAGTTGTTCATGGACAGGGTAGAGTCAATGCAGACACCAAGGTTTTTAGCTGAATCAGAAATTGGGACTGATGTGTTACATAATGGGAGAGAAAGAGGAGGCAGCTGGGAAAGTTTCTGACGGGTGCCAATGAGGATAGCTTCTGTCTTGTCGTCATTAAGCTGAAGTCTATTGTGTGTCATCCAGTTCTTAATGTCCTAGTAACACTCAGTGGTGCGAGTCAACAGGCGCTGTATATTATCAGGTGAGTCACTATCTTGAAGTTGGGTGTCATCAGCATAGAAGTGGTGTTTTATAGAGTGGGAGTTGATGATGGTGGACAGGGGGGAGGTATAAAGAGTGAAAAGAACAGGGCCAAGGACAGATCCTTGTGGAACACCACAGGTCAGGTATGCAGGTTGAGAGTAAGTGCCATTGATGAGAACAGTTTGTTTTCTGTTTGATAAATACGAAGTGAAAAAGGAGAGAGCAATGTCAGAGATGCCAAAAGTATGATGAAGTCTAGAAAGGAGAATACCATGTAGTAAGTAAGTAGTAAGTAAATAAGCAAGCAAGCAAGCAAGTAAGTAAGCAAGCAAATCAGTCAGTCAGTCAGTAAGTAAATAAGTAAATAAGCAAGTAAGTAGTAAGTTAGAAGTAAGTAAGTGGTAAGTAAACAAACAAGCAAGTTAGCAGTAAATTAGTAAGTAGTATGTAGGTAAGCGAGCATGAAAGTAAATAAGCAAGTGATAAGTAAGTAGTAAGTAAGTAAACAAGCAAGCAAGTAAGTAAATAAGTAAATAGTAAGTAAGCAAGTAAGTAAGTAAGCAAGTAAGTAAGTAAGCCAGCAAGCAAGCAAGTAAGTAAGTAGTAAGTGAGCAAATAAGCAAGCAAGTTAGTAAATCCGTCAGTCAGTCAGTAGTAAGGCAAGCAAGTAAGTAGTAAGTAGGTAGTAAGTAAGTAAGCAAGGCAAGTGAGTAAATAAGTAAGTAGTAATTAAGTAGTAAGTAATCAAGCAATCAAGTAAGCAAGTAAATAAGTAAGTAAGTAGTAAGTATTAAGTAAGTAGTAGGTAGGTAAGCAAGCAAGTAAGTAAATAAGTGAGTAGCAAGTAAGTAGTAAGTAGGTAAGCAAGCAAGCAAGTAAATAAGTAAGTAGTAAATAGTAAGTAAGTAAGTAAGCAAGCAAGTCAGTCAGTCAGTCAGTCAGTCAGTCAGTCAGTCAGTCAGTCAGTCAAGTCAGTAGTCAGTCAGTCAGTCAGTCAGTCAGTCAGTAAGTTAATGTAACACTTACCAATTACTGGCATACAGAGGCTTCATTTTGTATGTTTGTTTTCACAGTGCTACGTCTACATCACTAGGGCAATGAGACCATGGAACAAGATCTAATGGCCTCGCTAAGGCAGTCTTCTAGGGAACGGTCAAGAGGAAGACAGACAAAAATGGACATACTACTTTGCGGAATGGACAGAGAAACTTATGCAGACACCCAGGCTTTAGCAACAACCGACAGAACCGGAACAAATCTTATGAACAGTTCAGTAGCGCAGTACCCCAATTACTGTTCACAGAGTTAAGCGAAGAGAAGAGAAGAAGAAGAAGAAGAAGAAGAAGAAGAAGAAGAAGAAGAAGAAGAAGAAGAAGAAGAAGAAGAAGAAGAAGAAGAAGAAGAAGAAGAAGAAGAAGAAGAAGAAGAAGAAGAAGAGAGAAGGAGAAGAGAAGAGAAGAGAAGGAGAAGGAGAAGGAAGAGAGAGGAGGAAGAGGAGAGGAGAGGAAGAGAAGGAGAGAGAAGAAGGAAGAGAGGAGGAGAGGAGGAAGAAGAAGAGAAGAAGAAGAAGAGAAGGAGAAGGAGAAGAGAAGGAGAAGGAGAAGGAGAAGAGAAGAGAAGAAGAAGAAGAAGAAGAAGAAGAGAGAAGAAGAAGAAGAAGAAGAAGAGAAGGAAGAAGAAGAGAAGAAGGAGAAGAAGAAGGAGAAAAAGAAGGAGAAGAAGAAGACAAAGAAGAAGAAGAAAACAGACAACAGCAACAACGAAAAAAGAAGAAGAACGAAGAAGAAACGAAGAAAAGAAGAAGAAGCAAGAAAAGAAGAAAGAAAGAAGAAGAAGAGAAAGAAGAAAGAAGAAAAACAAAAAAGAACAAGAAGAAAAGAAGAAGAACAAGAAGAACAGAAAAAAAATGAAGAAGAAGAAGAAGCGAAGAAGAAAGAAGAAGAGAAAGAAAGAAGAAAAGAAGAATAAGAAAAAGAATTGCGAAGAAGAAGAGAAGCGAAGAAGAAGAAGAGAAGAAGCGAAGAAGGAAAGAAGAAGGAATTGCGAAGAAGAAGAAGAATTGCGAAGAAGAAGAATTGCGAAGAAGAAGAATTGCGAAAAGAAGAAGAAGAATTGCGAAGAAGAAGAATTGCGAAGAAGAAGAAGAAGAATTGCGAAGAAGAAGAAGAATTGCGAAGAAGAAGAATTGCGAAGAAGAAGAATTGCGAAGAAGAAGAATTGCGAAGAAGAAGAAGAAGAATTGCGAAGAAGAAGAAGAATTGCGAAGAAGAAGAAGAAGAATTGCGAAGAAGAAGAAGAAGAATTGCGAAGAAGAAGAATTGCGAAGAAGAAGAAGAATTGCGAAGAAGAAGAATTGCGAAGAAGAAGAGAAGAATTGCGAAGAAGAGAAGAAGAAGAAGAATTGCGAGAAGAAGAAGAAGAATTGCGAAGAGAAGAAGAATTGGAAGAAGAAGCAAGAAGAGAAGAATTGCAAGAAGAAGAAGAGAAGAAGAAGAATTGCGAAGAAGAAGAATTGCGAAGAAGAAGAATTGCGAAGAAGAAGAAGAAGAAGAAGAATTGCAAGAGAAGAAGAAGGAAGAAGAAGAAGGAAGAAGAAGAAGAGAAGAAGAAAGAAGAAGAAGAGAGAGAGAAGAAGAGAGAAGAAGAAGAAGAAGAAGAAGAAGAAGAAGAAGAAGAAGAAGAAGAAGAAGAGAAAAGAAGAAGAGAAGAAGGAGAGAAGAGAAGAAAGAAGAAGAACAAGGAGGAGGAGGAGAAGAAGAAGAAGAAGAAGAGAAAAGAAAAAAGAAGAAGAAAAGAAGAAGAAGAAGAAGAAGAACAACAACAACAACAACAACAACAAGAAAGACTACGCCCACAAGCGAGATATCCTTTAATGTCCATCTGATATTATAAATATCCTACTACGATTGATTTCACAGGAAGTGACAAATTTCCTCACGCCATCATGCGCACGTGCACACGTTACATTAAAATAACATCCTACCACGTGCCTGTAATGAATACTGATTACGTGACAGGAGACACGTTATCAGTGTCAGGAAATGAAACTTTTGTTCCTGTATCGTGTGTAGACTGACACTGGAAATGTGTTGATTTGTTCGTTCGTTATTTCTTTTAACGTCTATTTACATATGTGCTTTTAGACGAAAAAAAAATCGTAAATGAATAAATAGACAAGATAAGATAAAGAGGGGTCTATGGGGTGGAAGGATCTACGGAATCATAAAGACAGTTTAACATATTGATTAACATTAACAAATTTATCGGACAAGAGAAAAGTAATCAGAACATTAGAACGATCAGGCTTTAACAGATTGCTCAGGGCTGTATGTGTGTATGTAAGCGCACGCGAGTGTGCGTGCATTTGTGTGTGTGTGTGTGTGTGTGTGTGTGTGTGTGTGTGTGTGTGTGTGTGTGTGTGTGTGTGTGTGTGTGTGTGTGTGTGTGTGTGTGTGTGTGCGTATACGCACGCGCACGCAACGAGCGCGTCCTGTGCTGAGTTATGACAAACCATCTGTGATTATCTGATGGGGCAGAGGGGCAGAAGAGGATATTTGTGACCTCCCACCCCGAAATCGGTCTTAACTAGCATTTTGGGCATCTTGAGATATACATATCACTGGAAAGTGTACATTCTGCTGATTATTTTGGTACTTGAATAAAGCTTGTACTCAAAAAAATGTAGAAGTTATGTATGTTTAAAGTCATTAAGTTGTATGACGGCCATTTTGAGAAAACGGCCTCTAAAGTTTTTATGTGCTCTCCTACACATTTTCCTTAAATTTCTTTATTTGGTGGCTTTGCCCCAGTTTGTTTCTAATTTTCGCTGCCATTATCTGAAAGGTACACCAAAGAGCTGTCCATCAGTATATTACATGTGCGGGTACTGTACAGGTTACGGTTCATAATAAGAGATAAAAATAGGTACTTTTGGTAGGAAATTGCGTTCTTTCTGCTGCGATCAGTGTATTGAAATACCGATTTTAATTGATTAATAACATTTTTTCAAGAAAAAAAATTCTGTGGGGATAGATTATAGTCTACAGAAATCAAGTTTGAGAAAAAGTCAAAACACCCCAGACAGACCCTCAGTCACCTTTTCAGCTCCTGGTGCTGTTCGACAGTCGGTGGGAGATCACATTTGTCTTAATCTGTGTTAATTTGTCTGTGTCTACTAGTTTGCGTATCTTGACAGTCCTGTAGGTCGTCTTGTTGGATCTAAGCCTAGTTCACCGTTTGAAAGTTGCAGTCAACAACGTGATCCGCGTCAACATTACAGGCGTTCTTCCCTCCACCTTCTCGGAGCCCACCAGTTCCACATCCACTACACCTACCGCCCTGGTTACGACTCCTTCTTCACCGTTCCTGCCACCTGTCAGCAGAGCAGCCCTGGTCAACAACACAGGTGCAGTTCCCATTGCCTCCTTTACGTCTACTACTTCAACATAATAATCATAATAATAGTAATAATAATAATAATAATAATGTTTATTTGTATAGCGCATATTCCATATAAAAAACATGCTCACCAGC
>JAPXFY010000033.1:8683632-8708632 GCA_030674185.1 Monoplex corrugatus
CCTATAGTTGCCGCCCTTGTTCTACACCCCTATAGTTCCGCCCTTGTTCTACACCCCCTATAGTTGCCGCCCTTGTTCTACACACCCCTGGAGTTCCCCCCTCCCTCTGTTCTACATCCCCTGGAGTTCCCTCCCTCTGTTCTACACACCCTGGAGTTCCCCTCCCTCTGTTCTACACCCCTGGAGTTCCCTCCCTTGTTCTACACCCCCTGGAGTTCCCTCCCTCTGTTCTACACCCCCTGAGTTCCCTCCCTCTGTTCTACACCCTGGAGTTCCCTCCCTCTGTTCAACACCCCTTGAGTTCCTCCCTCTGT
Organism: Monoplex corrugatus; assembly: GCA_030674185.1. Taxonomy (NCBI): domain Eukaryota; kingdom Metazoa; phylum Mollusca; class Gastropoda; order Littorinimorpha; family Ranellidae; genus Monoplex; species Monoplex corrugatus. The sequence continues at coordinate 8,683,947 of JAPXFY010000033.1, forward strand.
TCTACACCCCCTGGAGTTCCCTCCCTCTCTTCTACAACCCCTGGAGTTTCCTCCCTCTGTTCTACACCCCCTGGAGTTCCCTCCCTCTGTTCTACACCCCCGGAGTTTCCTCCCTCTTTCTATACCCCTGGAGTTTCTCTCCCTCTGTTCTACACCCCCTGGAGTTCCCTCCCTCTCGTTTCTCACCAACTGATTCCTCCCATTGTTCTAATACCACCTGGAGTTCCCTCCTTTGTTCTACACCCCCTGGAGTTTCCCTCCCTCTGTTCTACACCACCTGAGTCCCTCCCTCCCTCTGTTCTACACACCTGAGTTCCCTCCCTCTGTTCTACACCCTGGAGTTCCCTCCCTCTGTTCCACCCCCCCATCCGCAGTTCCCTCCCTCTTTCTCCAGCCTCCTACTCCCCCACGTCCGGAGTTCTCTCCCTCTTTTCTCCCTCCCTCTGGAGTTCCCTACAGCATTTCTCCCCTTCCAGAGTTCGCTCCCTTCGTTTCACCACTCCAAGTTTCCTCCGTCTGTTCTCCTCCACCCCCCCACCCCCCACTCTGGAGTTCCCTCCCTCTGTTATCTCTCTCTTCACGAGTTCCCTCCCTCTGTTCCTTCCTTAGGACATCCCTGCCTCTGGTTCTCCTACCATCTGGAGTTCACTCAATCTTTTCACCCCCTATCCGAGTACACTCCCTCTGTTCTCACCCCCACCCCGAGTTTCCTCCCTCCATTTCCACCAACCTGCCAGGGTTTACCTCCGCTTCCCCCACCCCACCCAGATACCATCCCTCCTACTCTCATTTCTCCCCCTCATCCAAAGTTCCCTCACTCATTTCTCCCCGCCCCCCCCCCCCCCCACGTCCGGAGTTCCCTCCCTGTTCTCTCGCCCCCAAACCCTTGTCCAGAGTTCCCACCCTTGTCCAGAGTTCCCTCCCTCTCTTCTCCCTCCACTCTCTTTCTCACCCCCCCACATCTGGAGTTCCCCTCCTCTCTTCTCCCTCCCTCTTTCTCACCCCCACATCCGGAGTTCCTCTCTCTTCTCCCACCCCCTCCATCCGGAGTTCCCTCCCTCTCTTCTGCCGCCCCCTCCCCCATCCGGAGTTCCCTCCCTCTTCTTCTCCTGCCCCCCCATCTGGAATTCCCTCCCTCTCTTCGCCCCTCCCCTCTGGATTTTTCTCTCTGCGTTCTCTCCCCCCCCCCCCCCCCCCCCCCATCCGGATATCACTCCATCTGTCCCCCCCCCATCCAGAGTTCCACACCTCTCCACCACCACCCCACAACCGCAGTTCCAGCATCCGGAGTTCCCTCCCTTTGTTCTCCCTCCCATCCGGAAATCCCCGTTTTCCCCTAAACTGGGAGTTCCCTCCCTCTTCCCCCAAAAGTCCCTCCCAACTGTTCTGCCCCCCCCCCCTCCCTTGGAGTTTCTCTCTCTGTCCCCCCATCCAGAGTTCCCCCACCCCCGTGTTCCCTCCATGCCCCCCCCCGTGTTCCTCCATGTTCCCCCGGTTCCTCATGTCCCCCCCCCCCCCCGTCGATTTCCTATCTTCCCCCTCCTCCAGAGTTCCCTCCCATCCTGAGTTCCTCTGTTCTTCCCCCTACGGAGTTTCCTCCCTCTGTTTTCCCTCCTACCTGGAGTTCTCTCCCTGCGTTCTGCCCCCATCCAGATTTCCCTCGAACTTTCCCACAAAAACCGCAGTTCCCTCTCCCTCCCACCATCCAGAGTTCCCTTGCTTTCTCTCAACCCCCTGCAGTTCCATTGCTCTGTTCCCCACCCCTTGGAGTTCCCTCACAAACCAGAGTTCCCTCTCTCCGTTTCCCCCAGCTATCCAGAGATCCCTCCGTTTCTCCATATCCAGAGTTCCTCACGCTGTCCCTGTCCCCTCGCGCCGACTTCCCTCCCTCCTCCATCCCAATGAGTTCCCTATCTGTTCCCACACCCCTAAGATCCCCCTCCCTCTGTTTCCCGCACCCCACCCCCAATCTGGAGTTCCCCACTGTTCTCCCTCCCTCCCATCCGGGGTTGCCTCCCTCTTTTCTACCCCCATCCGGAGTTCCCTCCCTCAGTTACTCAAGATCTGAACAAAAACACCTGGACAGGAAAATGGCTTTAACTGAAGGCAATTGATAGTAACACAGAAAGGTTACTACAACTGTGTTCACACACTGAGACTCAGGGAAGTGTTGAAGACCCCCAAGATAAGATACAGGCTCAGGAGCAAAGCAGGACCACAAACATAGTATTAGCTGTCCAGAGAGTATTGATTCCGCTGCCTCCCTGCTAGACTCAGAAAAAAGAACCGCTGAATAAGAATGCGTATTTAATACAAAAGACAAGACAGGCGCAAATTTTCGGCCAACTGGCCTTTGTAAAGCGTAAGATTAGAAACAAATACCAGATACAAAAATTACGAGAAAAACACTGAAACTTCCCTACTGCTCTGTCCAGTGTGAGAAAAGGAATGAACTGCCAGGCATCTTCTACGTTTCCAGAGACGAAACATGCGAGGACCCAATCATTCGGCCTTTGCTGTTAGTATAGGAAAATACTTTGCCCGACGAAGAATACCAAAGAATGAATAAATACGAATAAAACAAAATTTAAAGGAATGTTATAAAACTTAACTGTCAATAGGCTAAGCGACTGCAGATGTCAACAAAGCTATATCTGGAAAAGCAAGAAATTTCACTCAAACTAAAATAGCGATTCTACAACTCTAACGCTCTGTCAATTGCACAATTCTGAATCGTGTTATTGAAAACAAGTCAAATAAAAAAAAAAAACTCGAGTCCTTTACCTCGAGTAGGTACCTACGCAAGATCATGGACATCAAATGGAAAGTCAGTGACAACGATTAAGTAATAGGTCAAGACGCAAACAGATCCCAGTTACCAACATCATCTGCAAGCGTCGACTGAATTGGCTGGGACCATAGCTGCCATCTTCCAGACTTGCCAACGAAGTCCTGAACTGGAACCCAGAATACAGCAAAGGAGGGGAAGACCAAAAATGAACTGGTGCCAGATGGTCGACATAGACCTGAAACTGGTGGATAAACGTTGAGTAGAGACCCTGGGACTCTCTGCCGACCAAACCCGTCGGTGCACTCTTGCTGTCATACGTATCACACGATACAGGAGCGAAAAACAAAACAAAATAACAAACAACAAAACCGAGACCACAGCAATGACCTTGTGTTGTCCGATGCCTTGCTGGTCTTCATGTTTGTGTTGGTGGTAGTTCTTCATCATTTTTTTGTCGTAGTTAATGTTATTGATCCGTCTTCTTGTTCTTCTGCTTTACTGTATTATAATAAATTTTACTTTGGAAGCATGGAAAGCGTTGTTACTTGTCGATCTCATTTTCATCGTATTCTCTCGTTGTCGTCGTTGTATTCTTTTCGTTTCATCGTCGTGGTGTTCTTCTCGTTGTCTCGTTGTTCTTCTCGTTGTCGTCGTTGTTTTTTCCCTTTTTACGTTTCTTCTCGTTGACGTTGTTTCTCCTTGTATGTTGTTTTCTCGTTGTTCTTATGTCGTCTTCGTTGTCTCGTTGTTCTTTTCGTTGTCTCTTGTATCGTTGTTTGTTTCTTTCATCGTTGGTATTCTTCTCGTTGTCGTCGTTGTTTTTCTCCCTCGTCGTTCTTCTCATTGTTTCTTGTTGTTCTTCTCGTTGTCATCGTTTTGTTCTCTTTCGTTGTTCTTCTCGTTGCTGTTCTTCTCGTTGTCTCGTCGTTGTCCTTTCTTCTCGTTGTAGCGTTATTCTTCTCGTGTCTTCATCATTGTTCTTTCTCGTTTGTTGTGTCGTTCTTCTCGTTGTTTGTCGTTCGTTCTTCTCATGTCGTCGTTGTTGTTCTTCTCGTTGTGTGTTGTTTGTTCTTTTCGTTCATCGTCGTTCGTTCTTCTCGTTGTCATCGTTGTTCTTCCGTTGACGTCGTGTTGTTCTTCTCGTTGTCGTTCGTCTCGTTCTCTCGTTCTTCTCATTTTTCTTTCTCGTTGTCCGTCGTTCTTCTCTCGTTGTCGTCGTCGTTCTTCTCGTGTGTCGTCGTTGTTCTTCTTCGTTGTCTGCTGTTCTTCTTCTCGCGTTGTCGTCGTTTGTTCTTTCTCATCGTTGTTCTTTCTCGTTGTTCGTCTTCGTTGTTGTCACGTTCTTTCTTCTCGGTGGTTCTTGTTATTGTTCTTCTGGTTGTTCTAGTTAAGTGTCTTTTTCTCTGTTGTCGTGTCGTTGTTCTTCTCGGTTGTCGTCGTTTTCTTGTTGTTGTCGTTGTTGTTCTCGTTGTTCTTTCGTGTCGTCGTTGTTCTCGTCGTTGTTCTCCTTTCATGTTCGTCGTTGTCTTCTTGTTGTCGTTGTTGTTGTTCTTGTCGTGTTCTTCTCGATTGTCGTTCTCGTTGTCGTCATTCCTTCTTCGTTGTCGTCGTTGTTTTTCTCGTTGTCGTCATGTTGTTCTTCTCGTGTTGTCTGTTCTTCTGATGTCGTTGTTCTCTTGTTGTTTTTTCCGTTGTTGTCTTTGTCCTCGTTGTCTCGTTCTTCTTCTCGTTGTCGTCAGTTGTTGTTCAGCTGTCCTCGTTGTTCGTCGTTTTCGTGTTTTCTCGTTGTCGTCGTTGTTCTTCTTGTGTCGTCGTTGTCCTTGTTTTCGTGTTGTTTTGTCGTCCTCGTTGTCTCGTTGTTTCACGTTGTCGTCGTTGTTCGTCTCGTTGTCGTCGCTGTTGCTCTTCTTCTATTGTTGTCTGTTCTTCTTGTGTCGTTGTCGTTTGTTGTTTTTCGCTGTTGTTTTTGTCCTCGTTGTTCTTTTCCCCGTTGTCGTCGGTGTTGTTCTCGTTGTCGTCGTTGTTCCTATCTTGTCGTCCTTGTTTTCTCGTTGTCGTTCTTCTCGTTGTCGTTCTTCTCGTTGTCGTCGTTGTCTTCTTCTCGTTGTCGTCGTTGTTGCTGTTCTCGTGTTGTCGTCGTTGTTCTTCGTGTTGAAGTTGTTCTTCTCGTTGTCGTCGTTGTTCTTCTCGATGTCGTTGTTCTCGTGTTGTTCTCATTGTCGTCGTTGTTCTTCTACTTCTTGTTGCCGTCGTTGTTGTTGTTTTCTTTGTTCTATTTCTCATTGTCGTCGTTGTTCTTCTCGTTGTCGTCGTTGTTCTTCTTCTCGTTGTCATCTTTGTTCTTCTCGTTGTCTTCGATGTTGTTCTTTGTTGTTGTTCTTGTTGGCGTCGTTATTGTTGTTCTCGTTTTCGTCGTTGTTGCTGTTCTCGTTGTCGTCGTTCTTTTCTCGTTGTCGTCGTTGTTGTTACTTTTTCTTGTTGTCGTTCTATTTCTCGTCGTTGTAATTTGATGTTTTCTTCTCGTTGTTATTGTTGTTCTTCTTCTCGTTGTCGTTTTTGTCTTGTTGTCATGTTTTTCTTTTTCATTGTCGTCGCTGTTCTCGTTCTCGTCGTTGTGTACTTCTGTCGTTATTTTGTCTAGTTGTTATTGTTCTTCTTTGTTTTGTGTTCGTTGTTGTCCTCGTTGTCGTTCTTCCGCTGTTCGTCTTGTTATTCTCGTTGTTCTTTTCTCATTGTGTCGTTCTTGTTGCTCGTTGTTGCTTCTCGTGTCTTTTGTTCGTCGTTGTGTTCTCTTTGTTTCGTCGTGTCTTCGTCGTGTTTTTTGTTCTTCTCGTTGTCATCTGTTCTTCGTTGTCGTCGTTGTTCTTCTTCTCGTTGTCGTTCGTTGTTCTTCCGTTGTCGTCGTTCTTCTCTCTTGTCGTCGTTGTTGTCTTGTTTCTTCTCTCGTTTTTGTTTTGTTCTTCTTGCGTCCGTTTCTTCTCGTTGCGTGTTTTCTTCTCGTTGTCGTCGTTGTGTTCTCCGTTTGTCGTCGTTCTTCTCGTTGTCGTCGTTGTCGTTCTTCTCGTTGTCGTCTTGTTTCTTCTCGCTGTCGTCGTTGCTCTTCTTCTCGTTGTTCTTCTCGTTTTCATTGTTGTTGTTCTCATTGTCGTCGCTGTTCTTCCGTTGTCGTCGCTGTTTCTTTCCCGTTGTCATCGTTGTTTTCTAGTCTGTTCGTTGTTCTTCTAGTTGTCGTTCTTCTTCTCGTTGTCGTCATTGTTGTTGTTCTCGTTGTCGTCGTTGTTGTTGTTCTCGATGTCGTCGTCGTTGCTTCTCTCGTCGTCGTTGTTCTCGCTGTCGTCGTTGTTTTCTCGTTGTCGTCGTTGTTTGTATCGTTGCTTTTCTCGTCGTCGTTGTTGTTCTGATTGTCGTTTTTCTCGTTGTCATCGTTTCTGTTCTCGTCGTTGTTGCTGTTCTCGTTGTCGTCGTTCTTCTCGTTGTCGTTATTCTTCTCGTTGTTGTCGTTGTTTTGTCTTCTTCCCGTTGTCGTCGTGTTCTCGTTGTTCTTGTTGTTTTCGTTGTATTGTTCTCGTTGTTCTGGTTATTGTTGTTCTCGGTTGTTCTCATCGTTATTGTTCTCGTTTTCCTTTTGTTCTCTGTTGTTCTCGTGTTGTTCTTGTTGTTGTGGTGTTGTTCTCGTTGTTGTTGTTCTCGTGTCGTTCTCGTTGTTGCTCTCGTTGTTATGTTCTCAGTGTCGTTCTCGTCGTCGTTGTTCTTCTACTCGTTGTCATCGTTGTTCTCATTCGTCGTTGTTCTCGTCGTCGTTGTTGTCTGTTGTCCTTCTCGTTGTCGTCGTTGTTCTTCTCGTTGTCGTCATTGTTCTTTTTGTTCTCGTTGTCGTTCTTCTCGTCGTCGTTGTCGTTGTTCTTCTCGTTGTCGTCGTTGTTCTCGTTGTCGTCGTCGTTGTTGTTCTTGTCGTCGTTGTTCTCGTTTGTCATTGTTCTCTGTTGTCGTCGTTTTCTCTCGTTGTCTCGTTGTTGTTCTTGCTGTTGTTCTTGTTGTTGTTCTCGGTGTTGTTGTTCTCGTTGTTGTTCTCGGTGTTGGTGTTGTTCTCGTTGTGTTTTCGTTGTTCTGTTATTGTTGTTCTCGTTGTTGTTGTTCTCGTTGTTGTTATTCTCGTTGGTCTTGTTCTCGTTTTTGTTTCCTTTGTTGCTCTCGTTGTTGATGTTATCGTTGTTGTTTTCTTTCTTCTCGTAGTCTGTCGCCGTCGTTCTCGTCGTTTGTTGTTGTTGTTGCATGCAGTCATTTTTCTTGTCTTGATGGTTTGTTGCGTTGTTTCCTTCGTTTCTTTCTGTGGATGTTTGTTCCTTTGTTTCCTTGATTTTTTTTACCGTTACTTTCTCGTTACTGATTTTTCCTTTGTTTTTGTCTGTGATCGTTTCCTTTTTTGAACGATTCTTGTATTTTTCTGTTATATTTTCATCGATGTTGTTGTTGTTGCTTTCTTTGTTTTGTTGATTCTGCAATTGTTCGTTTTTTTTCTTTCTTTAGTTTTTTGTTTCTTTGAATTTTTTTGTGTTTGTTTTCACGGTTTTAATTTTCCTTTTTTTTTTCTTTTCGTTTTTTTTTTTTGTTTTGCTTTTGTTTTTTTGTATTGTATGTTTTTTTGTTTTAATCGGTAGTTTCCATGAATTTTTTTCAGTGTTTATTTCTGTATGTTTTTTGTTTTTGTTTTTCTCTGTTTCTAGCTGTGAATCTTTGTTTCCTTGTTTGATTGCTATTTGTTTTTTTTATTTCTACTTTGAATTATGTTTCTTTGTTTCTTCTTTCATGTTTTTTTCTTTGCATCTTTATTTTTCAGTGTTTTGTTTTTTTTTTTTACTTGCTTCTATATTTGTTTTTCGTTGTGATTGTTTTTTTTTTTCTTCTTTTTTTTCTCGTTTTTATTGATTATTTTTTCGTGTCTTCTTTCTGGCGAATTGGCTATCGTGTTGGCATCGGAAGCTGTGCAGCGGTTGTCTGGCCAGTGGTGAATGGTTTGTTATCTCCTCGCCTTGCCATTCGGCTTGTGACAGGTAACCGATGACTGGGCCCGAATGGATCGTGCAGCGCAAGGACAACCCCCCCCCCCTTTTTTTTTTTGCTTGGCAAGATGGCTAATCTGAGACGCTGGGAGCTCTGGGAGGTGACTGTTTGGGCGTGGTGAGGTTTTTGTTCTGGGTCAAATCCATCACTCTCGTGTGTTTCTTGTTAACGTTTCTCTCTGTATTTGCTCTGTCTTCAATCGTTCGTTTGTTTCTCGTTTGGATTTTATTCTTTTCTTAATCATTTCTTTCCTTCTTTTTTTGTTTCTGTCTTTGTTTTTTTTTGTCTTTCTTTCTTTGCTTTTTTGAAAATTACATTGCTTCTTTTCTTTTTTTAAAATAATTGCTTCTTTATTTGATTGTAAGTTTTTTCTGTAGTTTTTTGTTCGTTTCTTTCTTCTTTGACTTTCTTGTTCGGGTTGTTTGCATTTTTTACTGTGTATTTTTCTGTGATTGTATATCGCTTCTTTTCTTTTTTTGTTCTTTTTGCTTTATGTCTTTGTTTTTGTTTTCATTTGTATGCTTCATTTTCTTTGTTTTTTTTTACTGATGTTTATTTCTTGTTTTTTTGTTTATTATGCTTCTTTTTCTTTGTTTTTTTTTGACTGAATGTTTATGTCTTTGTTTTTTTCACTGTATGCTTCATTTTTCTTTGTTCTATTTTTTGATGTTTTGTCTTGTTTTGTTTTCTTCATTTTCTTTGTTTTTTTTTTGATGATGTTTATGTCTTGTTTTTTTTCATGTATGCTTCATTTTTCTTTGTTTTTTTTTTTTTTTTGTGACCGTTTCTTCTTTTTTTTTTTTTTTTTATTTTTTTTGATTCACTATTTCTTGATTTGATTATTTCTTTCATTATATTTCTTTGATTGATTGATTGCATTTCTTCGTGTTTTGTCGTTGTTTTTGTTGTATATGTCTTTGTCTTTTTCGTTGATCATAGTAAGGGGAGAATGCCTGGCAGCTGTGTGAGACGGTGGCTGTGTGGCTGCCAGAGATGAAAACCCAGAGTAAGGCAAGACAGGGCTCTTCCATTCTCTCTTGGTTCGGTGACTGAGCTGGACCTGGGTGGTGCACTTGTCATCTCCCCACGTTGTCATTCGGTTTGTAAACAAGGTAATTCATGACTGGGTCCGAATGGGTCATGCAGCGCATGGACAGCTCTTAGATGTTTTTGTTTCTTTTTGTCCCCTTGTATCTATTGTTCCAGCTTCGTTTCTTCCTTTTGCTTTGTGTTAATTGAAGAGAAAGTATTTGTGTGTGTAGTATGTTTTGTATTTTGTTTTTATCCGGTTGCTCTTTTCTTCTTTTGCTTTTGTCTTGTTTTTGTTCAACTTTTAATTTTGTTTCTTTTCTTGTTCAAGTTGGCGGTCTTGGCGTTGTAAGGCTTCGTTTTTTTCTTGTTGTTTTCTTGTTTTCGTATGTGTTTGTCTTGTATTATTTTTTGTATTTTCTTCTTCCTGTTCCTGTTGTGTTGTGGCGTTGTGACACCGACATTTGTTGATAATGTTATAATGATAATGTACTCCATTCTTGGTCTTTTGTTTTTTTGTCCTCTTTGTTGTCATTCCTCTTTCTTGACATTTATTTTGGGGGGGGGGGTGGAAGGAGGCTTGCTTTTTGTGTACTTTGGTTTGCTCTGTGTTTATGTGTATGTTTCGGTTATTTTCATTGTGGTCAGTTTGTTTACTTGCCTTCTTGCCTTTTGTCTTCATCTGTATTCCAGTTCTTTCGTTTGTCTTGTCCCACGTCTTTTTTCTCCTCTCTTCATGTTCCATTTACTTTATTTCTTTGTCTTGTCTGTTCTTGGCTTTCTTTTACATTTCCGCCAAATGTTTCTTCTCTATTCTTTTTGTTTCGTGATTTTGTTTGTTATCGTGTTCTTAGATTCTTGTTCGAGTTGTTGTCGTGTCTTAGTTCTGTTTTGTTTCTTTCTTCCTCGTTTTCTTGATCACTCCTCTTTATTTTGTTTTCTTATTGTATTTTTTGGTAGTTTTATTAATCATGGTTTACTTGTCTTTCTGTTGTTTTTGCGTTTTTTTGTCGCCTAGTTTATGCCCGTTCTACCTTTGGCCTCAATGCTTTCTCTTTTGTTTTCCTTTTCTAGCTTCTTTGATCCTCCTTTTATTGGTAAAATTGTTCTTGATGTACTTCTTATTCTTGATGTTTTCCTTTTCTTTTTTTCGTGCTGCTCTTGGTATTTTGCTGGTGGTGTTTTTATCGCTGTTATCATTGATGTCCTTTTTCTGTTTGTTGTCGTTCTGCTTATCTTTTCTACTCTTGCTGTTCTCCTGGTTTGCTTGTTGCCACTGTTTTTGTTTCCATTTCTGTTTCGCCATGTTGTTCCTGTTCTAGGCTGTTTTCAAGTGCGTAATGAACAATCATGGATTTTCTTTATATTGCGTATTGGTCGGCTTTTGTTCTTGTTTTGTGGTTTTCTCTTTTTGTGTGTTTTTGTTTTAATTTTGGTTTTTGTGTTGTTTTGTTTTATAGTGCAAGCTTTGTGATTGTTCCTTTTCTTCTTGCTCAGTTTTATATCTGCTGTTGTTCTTTTGTGTTTTTGTTGTTATTTAACCCTCTTCTTCTTCTTCTATTTTTCTTGTTGTCCTTGTTCTTGCCTCTCTTGTTCGTGTTCCCTTGTGTCTTTTCATTTCCTCTTCTTCAACTTTCATGTTCCTTCTTTTTATTTTACGTTTTTCGTGGGTTTTGTTTTATTTTGTTTTTCTTGCTTTCTTCTTTGGTTTTCCTTTATGGTTTTTTCCTGGTTTCTGTAACATATGTAATGGAAGACTTACTTGGTTTTGATCTTCCTGTCTGCTGCTTTTTACGATGCAGAGCGTACGCTACTGTACTGGCGTGGTGCGAAGTCATTACGGGCAAACTGCAACAATGTGAGACCAAAATTGTTATGAGTAAAGACTTACACAAAATACGTAAATAACAAATAGAAAAATTAAAAAGTTCAAATGATTTATGTAAATGGATACAGACATACAAGGTAGACAGTGATGTTGCTTAGACAGTCGGCGGGGCAGACGATGGATGGAAGTACAAGATTCCACGACAAAAGAACTGCCTCTGGCAAAAACGTGTAGAAAACTCAATTTCATAGGAAAACAAAAATATGCACACACAGGAAAAACAAACAATCAAAACAGACAATCAATTAGTCATACGCACTTAACATACCAACAAGCCTATTAGTCTCTGAACGATTGCACAGTCGCACGAATCTGGAAGAGATTCAAAAGGAAACAGCAGATAAAGTGTTCTGGAAACTTAAGCATTTCAGGATCACTGCACTCAAATTAGGGATTATTTCCGTTTATGTTTGAAAATAAACTCCTCTTGGTTTGAAAGATGAATCATTTTGCGCTGCATAACATACATTTCACAACAGGAAAGAAAATCTCTGGCCAAATTTCTCGTCGCTTTGATCAAACAAACTAGACTGGATTGGACTGGATGCCACTTGGTTTCATTGTTTTGGACGTAACGCAGTTTACCACGTGAAATGGGGGTTGACCTTCATGGAGAAAGCACATCGCCATCGTACGGCGCCACCTCCCTTTGTTATATCTATATACATGTATTTTTGTTTACCTTAGGGCGTTTTCTTTTGCCAGGGAAAACTACTTTGCTGCCGCAGGTTTTTCAACACAAAGCACATCGCCATCGTACAGGGCCACCTCCCTTTGTTATATCCATATGCATGTATTTTTGTTTCTCTAAGGGTGTTTTCTTTTGCCAAGGAAAACTTTGCTGCCGCAGATGTTCAACATGCCCAAACTAATTGCTGCTTATAACATCTCCATTTATTACAATTATTACTTTTTAAAGCCCAACTGCCTGCGCAGAGCTACATCAGGGCTACAACCATAGCAAAATTTACACATCTGGATGACCCTGACAAAAAAATGGAAAGGAAATTAAGTACAGATAATGCATTCGCACTCTAATCTAAAGATATGCTCCTGGCATTGATCATTCCCTTAAATTTATCTCCATGAGGTTTTAAAAACAAAACCTGAACACAGACAAAGATCACTAACGACACTAAAACATAAAAACATGGCCTAAATTACCGAAAACAGCCTCTGTCTATCGTGTTTCCTTAGAGCCAAAAATGTAGCTAATACCTGTACCAACAACCAATATCAATAGAAAGCATGAAAGACTGCACAGATCAATAGACCAGCATAGCAGAATATGATAGGAAGAAATGACAGAAAGAAAAGGAACAAGGAAGAATCACAGAGAATGAGAGATAGGGCATTTCTAGCACTGAATTTTCCGAAGGTGAGGAAGCCATCTGTAATAAAGATCCTCCAGCATCCACACCCACCCCACCCCCTTTTCGGGTACAGCATTTGGATTTAGTGTGTCATCTGAAGGACTAGCACTCAGACCACCGCTCAAGGTGTAGTGGAGGGAGGAGAAAAATCACGTCCGATGGGAATATAACTTGGATTTCTAGGCGCGTACTGTTTCCACTAGGCCATACTCTGTTTTAAATAGATTTTTGGATTGTGGCTTTCGTAGCGTTTGTCGCATGAAACCAGACGACTCAACACAGCGTTTGAAACTGTGTGGTCAAGTTCACAACAGATGACCGTTTCTGTAATCCTCGGTAGTATACTTGTCAATATCACCGCCTGTTAGGCAAAGACTGGGGTTCAAATCTCAGTCAGATTTTTTTTGTTAAGTCAGGTAGAAACCTCATGATCTCGCCTGTGAAAAGGGTTTAGTAGTGGTAGGCTCCGTCAGTCGACGTCGACTACGGATGATGCGCCCGAGTGTCTGGTCGATTTGAGTTGACGCCTCTGGAGCAGCATCCACTGTGGCTGGTAAGGTCGATGCGGGAAAGGCAGTCTCTGCGACATTGGATGCATGTATAGATGCTGGCATGGGATTGCCTTCACAAGAGCTTGCTTTCCACCTGGCTCTCACCTCAGTTACGGTCTGGATCTTCTTCTCCACCAACCCGAGTTGTTTCTGGAGCACACTGCACCATCTGTTGCGATCGGCTGCTGTGTCTTCCCAGCTCTGTAACGTTGACGTCCAAAGCTTTTATATCGCGCTTGCAGACCTCTTTTGGGGGCGGCCAACAGATCTCTTGTCGGAGGTTAGTTCACCGTAAAGAATATTCTTTGGGATACGTTCATCTTCCTTCTGTCTGAGCAGTGTGTGCATGGTGTGGAGACCAGCGCATGCTAGGACCTGGGCGTTTGGTAATTTGTCGCTCCACACATACAGACAGCAACTTGACGCACGCGTAGTTTTAAGAACAGGCAACGCACACGCACACACACAGACACACACACGATCACTCACACACACACGCACACATACACGCAAACGCGCACACACACGCGACACACACACGCTCTGTTCAGTTACCTTCGTCGAATACATTCAGGGCCTTTAGAATGTGGCTGTGTGGCTTGTCAGCCATGTTGACAAAGGCAGACGTCAGGTTTTGTCCTTTGCTGTAAAGCAGAAAAGTCCTGGAACTCATCAGTACCGTCCGTTCTGGGGATGTCTGGAATGGTGTCCAGCTTAGACGTTCATGGAGTTTCTTCAGTCATCTGTCAATAAGGAGAAGGTATCAAATGTATTCCTATTGTCTCTATTGTCTGTGCGTGTGGTAGTGGTGGTGGTGGTTGGTGTTTGGTAGATGGTGGTGATGGTTTCCTCGAACGTTGATTTCATATTTACATTCATGACTAGAGAAAATTTCATGTAAAAGAATGTTTTGTCCGTTATCCTTTTGTTATGTACAAGGTCTGTACAGACACATTAATGCTATTTGTTGTTTATTATATTGCATAAGTGTGAAGCAGGACTCTTGCCAAATATGAAGTTGAAGGACATACAGTGTCTTCGTCTGAGGGAGACATGATAGATGAGCAGACACCATCCAGCATCGTCTCAGCAAGACCATCAACATGCTCAGAATGCTGAACAACGCGTGGAGGTTCTCCCAAATCATCAATGCCCTGCTGCATGGCGTTGGCGATCATGGCCCTCCATACGAATCTATCTTTTGTCGCTGCAAGTACATCTTCCATCCTCTTTCTTCATCCACTCCACAAGACTGTCCAGTATTTTCTCCCTGGGTCTACTTTGTGCTCTTTTTGCCTCTTCCTTTCATGTTGTGACTAGGTATTCTAATTTCTCTTGCCTCATAAAATGTCCTATAAATCTTGCCCATCCTTCCCCAATCCTATTCATTAACGTTTTTTTGTGTTTGCCTCGTTCAAGACCGTCTCGTTTGTTTTGTTTTGTTTTGTTTGTTTTTTTTTGCTCTCCATATAACTCTAACATTCTTTTTAGAAACTACATTTCATCTGCCTCATCTTGTTGACTTTGCGTGTTGACTGTCAACGCTTCGCATCTGTACAACCAGATCGGTTCTATATAACACTGAAGAATTCTCTCCACAGTGCCAATCGACAGGGATCTGTCGTCAAGAACTCTGAATGCTTTCTTAGCCTGTCCTGCTCTGCTGGCCATCTCCAAATTGCATCCGCCGCCTGGAGGACTGGGGACATGGTCGTCGGTGAAAGACAAGAAATCCCCTCATGCAGAGTGACGGCAGATGGCACAGCATGATGGGACAGGTTGAAAGGTTTGAATGTCTGGGAACAGTCATCTCACCAGTTCCTCCAAATACAATACAAATACACAGTGGAATTGTACCACAGCCGTGTTAAAGGGTTTGAATGTCTGGGAACAGTCATCTCACCAGTTCCCCCTAATACAATACAAATACACAGTGAAATCGTACCAGAGCCGTGTCCTTTTCACCCCCACTTTAAGGCTCAGAATGATGAGGATGACAGAGCGACCTTATCAAGTTGTCAACACTACACACAAGAAACTTTTTGAAGAATCAGATGAATCATATGGCCTAACACCATCTCCAACCAGTAACTACTCGAAGAGAGCAGAATCACATTATCCAGACTGCCCTTCACTGGACATAATAATGAAAAAAAATACAGTAAGGCGCCAAATCTTCATTCAAGAATCAAATAAAGGCACGCACTCCCATCATTCACCAAAGCAATCGCCAACAACGACCAAACCTCCAGGGCACAAACACACACAAACTGGGGTGGGGGGATGGGGTGGGGAACAGGACAGGAGTAGGGCGTGTGACCCTGACCCAAACCGTCATCTTCTGTCACACACACACACACACGCACGCACGCATGCACGCGAACGCACTCACACACACACGCACGCGAATGCACTCACACACACACACACACACGATTATAAGTAAGAGTACACTCAAGCCTGTTCGACAAATGACGCTTGACCCAAGCTGTCTTCTCTGTCACCTTTCCACCAAAACCCTAAAAAGGCAAGAAAACTAATTGGGTCTCAAGGAAAGGGACTTGAAAAATGAACTTTCATCTCCAATACCGATAGTTTTTTGCCAGGTCAGCTGGGCGAATGCCCTGCTCTTCACGATTTTCAACTGCCGTGGATTCTTTAGGGTACGCAGGCCAGAAGTCCGATTCGTTTTTCGTCCCCTTCCGAAGGACTAGACGTCCAGTTCGATTTTCCGGTCAAACTAAAGAGAAAAGACGACACCTCTTACCATTTTTTTTCCGCGAAGGAAAATGCAAAAGAGGAAGACCAAGGATATCATGGCAAGAACAGAACAAAGAGATCTCAAGGCCTTGAATGACGTACACAGGCCGACTCAGAACAGAGCAGGGGAGGATCTTCAGTGTTCTAGATGCCAACGATGTATCGGGCTGAGTTAGTCCGTCATCAGATGGAGAATAGATTGGCACAGCCATCACAATGCTGGTCCCTAGAAAAGTTGAGATATTCACCACCTCACTACCCCTCTCGCAACCCCTCCCCCTTCCTCTATCCATCCCATCCCACCCACCCCCGTTTTCAGTTTTGGTCTAGTTACCAGGTCATCATGAAGAGATGGACCAGGCAGTAAGGGAAAGGTGTAAATGACGCCTTGTGGTGTCTTGGGGTGTTGACACGGATCCTGGATGTGCGGGGCTTTTTGTCCACTGAAGGCACAGTGAAGGAGGATCACAGTCTGTGTCATCTGTGGACATAGAAATTTTATTAGAATGTATAACAATAAATATGGTTCACAATATTCTGGTCAATATTTGTTGAGCCTGGGATTTAAAATGCGTATTGTTCTGGGCAAAAATACAAAAAAATATGGTTCACAATATTTTGGTCTTGTGCTTGTTGTGCCTGGAATTGAAAAGGTGCACCGTTCTGGATAAAAACGGTGATAATCATGGTTCACGATATTTTGGTCTTGTGATTGTTGTGCCAAGAATTGAAAAGGCGCACTGTTCTGGATAAAAACGGTAACAATCATGCATGGTTCACAGTATCTGTTTTGTGCCTGGAATTGAAAAGGCGCATTGTTCTGCATAAGAACGGTAATAATCATGGTTCGCGATATTTTGATCATGTGTTTGTTGTGCTTAGGATTGAAAAGGCGCACTGTTTCAGATACTGATATACCTGATGGACTGAACTCCGAACTGGGCTGGATTGTGGTGTTTTGTTGTTCACAACGAATTTCAAGGTTTCCCGTGTGACAAACGGACCGCTCCTTCCGGGGAAAGGAACTCGCCGATGTGCGTTGTCACATTTTTATAGTTTATTTTTCTTTATTCGTTAACCATTTTTTCTACAGAATTTTAACAGATGCAATTCTTTTATTACCGTATGATTTTCAACGTGCGTTAGGTGTATACTGTGTACAGCACTTAAGTTTATTACATCATCTTAAAGACTGGCAATCAGACCACCACTCAAGGTCTAATGGAAAGGGGAGGGCAGACACATACGATCAGTAATGGAATCTGGGTTTCTTGTATCCTAGGTTGATCAGCTTTGTTATTGTTATTTTATTTAATTTAAAGCCCAGTCGGCTGCGTACATCCATATCAGGACTACAACTGTTTCAAAACATTATACAATACTTCAAAAGGAAAACAAAAGGAAAAGAAAAGTAAGTACACATATCAGTGCATTCGCGCACATAATCTAAGGAGATGCCACTGGTGTTGACCACTCCGTCCAATTTATCGCAAAATGGGTTTAAAAATCATACACAAATACAAATTTAAACATAACTAAGGACGCTAAAGCATATGTCAAAACAGGCTTAAATTAACTTAAATTGCTTGCGCATGTCATTTCCCTAGAGCCAAAAGCACACTTAATGCATGCACCCAATTATCAGTCCTAAGAGAGACTACGTAAGACTTTATCGAACACATTATTATGGATGAACAGACCAGCAAGGCAGGAAATGATAGGAAGGAATGACAGAAAGCAAAGGAACAAGGCAGAAACAGAATGACAGAAAAGAGGAAATTTCTAGCACAGAATTTCCAGAAGGTGGACATTCTATTCATACTGAAAGAGCCCCTGGCAACCCCACGGGGGGCGGGGGTAGGTAGGTACCTACTTGAGAAACACTAAGCACCATAAGTTTACTGAAATATTAAGATGAGAAATGAACAAGCCAGTTTTTATGTTGTCCACCAGAATTGAACTCCAGACACTAGATATTGGGTCGATGGACTATCAACAGAGCCAACAGCCTGTGTAAAAATCAGACATCAGGGTTATAACCTACTATGAGAGAAGATACATTTCTTTCAGGTTTAGGTTCATATTGCTTATGGCCCAGCCGACTACTAGAGCCATGTCAGGCTAACACCACGTTAAAAACGACAACCAGGTAAAATAAAAAGACAACAGTTTAAAAACTCATGCCCGCCATTATCTTTGCAAGTCTAAAATACGTTTAAAGAAAGATACTTACCCTGTCCAAAGTTCACAGAGCTGATGTATTAGCTGATTTGATTTCCACTTTGGGCCTTTTCAACCGCCCGTTGACACTTCTGAATGGTCCAGTGAATAAATACAAATGAATAAATACAAAGGTACTGTAAGTAAATAACAGCACTGGTTTCTTTTACTGCTGGCACTCGTCATGGCAAAGCTCAAATGTGTTTGAAGTTTGAAACTCCAACAGCTCAGAAATTCAAACTCGTGGGTGGTAAGAATTCACGTGACGGACAAGCAATTCCACGTGCAGATTGTGCTGCTGTAGCACGTTTGTGCGTGCGTGCGTGTATGTGTGTGCGTGTGTGATGTGTGGGTTATGTGTGTGTGCGTGTGTGTATGTGTGTGTGTGTGTGTGTGGTGTGGGTCAGTGTTGTGCCGTGCGTGTGTGTGTGTGGAGGGGGGAGGCGTGTGTGGGCGTGTGTGTATGTATGTGTGTGTCTATGTGTGTGTGGTGGGGGGGGGGAGTGGTACCCGCGCGCGCGTGTGTGTGTATGTGTGTGTTTGTGTTGAAAGATGTGTGTATGTGTGTGTTTGTGTTGAAAGATGTGTGTGTGTGTGTGTGTGTGTTGTAACAAAGGATATGTGTGTGTGTGATGTGTGTGATTGTGTGTATGTGTGTGTATGTGTGTGTGCTGTGTGTGTGTGTTGTTTGTGTGTGTGTTGAACAAAGTGTGTGTATGTGTTGAACGAAGTGTGTGTGTATGTTCGCGCGCGCGCGCGCGCGCGCGTTGTGTGTGTGTGTGTGTGTGTGTGTGTGTGTGTGTGTGTGTGTGTGGTTGAACAAATTGTGTGTATGTGTTGAACGAAGTGTGTGTGTGTGTGTGTGTGTGTGTGTGTGTGTGTGTGTGTGTGTGTGTGTGAACAATTTGTGTGTTGTGTTTGAACGAGTGTGTGTGTGTGTGTGTGTGTGTGTGTGTGTGTGTGTGTGTGTGTGTGTGTGTGTGTTGAACAAATTGGTGTGTATGTGTTGAACGAAGTGTGTGTGTGTGTGTGTGTGTGTGTGTGTGTGTGTGTGTGTGGTGTGTGTGTGTGTGTGGTGTGTGTGAGCTTGTGTGGAGTGTTGACGAAGTGGTGTGTGTGTGTGTGTTAGTGTGTGTGTGTGGTGTGTGGGGTGGTGGTGTG
Source organism: Monoplex corrugatus (assembly GCA_030674185.1). Lineage (NCBI taxonomy): Eukaryota > Metazoa > Mollusca > Gastropoda > Littorinimorpha > Ranellidae > Monoplex > Monoplex corrugatus. The sequence continues at coordinate 8,702,781 of JAPXFY010000033.1, forward strand.
TGCATGTGTGTATGTGTGAGAAAGTGTGTGTGTTTGTGTTGAAAGTGTGTGTTGTGTGTGTTTGTGTGTGAAAGTGTGTGTGTGTTCGTGTGTGTTTGACGCACAAAGGATGTTGTGTATCTGTGTGTTTGTTGTTGTGTTTCGTTGTTTGTGTTTCTTGTTGTTTTCTTTTGTGTGTGTTTAACTCATGTGTTGTTGTTTTGTAACAGTCTTTTGTCTGTCGTCGTCCGTCGCGTGTGTGTGTGTGTGTGTGTGTGTGTGTGTGTGTGTGTGTGTGTGTGTGTGTGTGTGTGTGTGTGTGTGTTGAACAAATTGTGTGTATGTGTTGAACGAAGTGTGTGTGTGTGTGTGTGTGTGTGTGTGTGTGGAACAAATTGTGTGTATGTGTTGAACGAAGTGTGTGTGTGTGTGTTGTGTGTGTGTGTGTGTGTGTGTGTGGTGTGTGTGTGTGTGGTGTGTGTGTGTGTGTGTGTGGTGGTGTGTGTGTGTGTGTGTGTTGTGTGTGTGTTGAACAAATTGTGTGTATGTGTTGAACGAATGGTGTGTGTGTTGTGGTGTGTGTGTGTGTGTGTGTGTGTGTGTGGTGTGTTGTGTGTGTGGAACAAATTGTGTGTATGTGTTGAACGAAGTGTGTGTGTGTGTGTGTGTGTGTGTGTGTGGTGTGTGTGTGTGTGTGTGTGTGTGTGTGTGTGTGTGTGTGTGTGTGTGTCTTTTCAGCGCTGCCATGATCTTCCTGACGCCCAAACATCTCTCTCTCTCTCTCAGTCTCTCTCTCTCTCTCTGGCTCTCTCTCTGTCTCTCTGGCTCTCTCTCTCTCTCTGTCTGTCTCTTCTTCTCCCGCTGTGTGTCTGTCTCTCTCTGTCTCTTTCTCTCTCTGTCTACTCTCTCTCTCTGTCTCTGTCTCTCTCTCTTCTGTGTGTGTGTGTGTGTGTGTGTGTGTGTGTGTGTGTGGTGTCTGTCTGTCTGTCTGTCTGTCTCTTTCTCTCTCTTTCTCTCTCTCTCATTTTCACTCTTTCTCTCTGTCTTTCTCTCTCTCTCTCTCTCTTTTCTGTCTCTCTCTGTCACTCTCTTTCTCTCTCTCTCTCTCTCTCTCCCTTTCTCTCTCTCTCTGTCACTCTCTCTCTCTCTCTCTCTTTCTCTCTCTCTCCTTACATAGGAGGGCAGCAAAACTTATCATGCCAGACCCCACTTTAACAACAGATGAAAAACTTAAACAGTTAGGAATCCTCCCTCTAAAGTCACACTTAATGTTCAATAAAGGTATCACAATGTTTAAAGTATCAAAAAGGAATGTTCCGCAATATCATCTCAATTTGTTTAATCAGAATGTGCGATCATACTCAAACTCAAGACAAAATCAATTCAAAATTATCCGTCCAAGAATTGACATATATAAAAAATAGTTTATCGTTTTCTGGTGCACAACTATGGAACACCCTCCCCCCAAATATCACAAACACTCAATCACTCTCTTCCTTCAAAGTTACTTTATTTAAATACCTTACGTCAGTGTCGTAGATTACCTCAGTTAGCAACAATAACGTCAGCTGCCTTTCAACCTATGGCATCTAATCTAGTCAATGTGTGTGTGTGTGTGTGTGTGTGTGTGTGTGTGTGTGTGTGTGTGTGTGTGTGTGTGTGTGTGTGTGTGTGTGTGTGTGTGTGTGTGTGTGTGTGTGTGTATGCACAATGATAATTCGTGTTCTTTTTTTTTTGTTCTTTTTTTTTTTTTCTCTTTAACATTATTGATATTTTAACAGTTCAAACAGCCAACCAGTATTTATTTCTGTATTATATGCGATGATTTGTTGATGACTCTATGACGTGTTTGATTCTGTCTTGCTTCTTCTTTATTTCTCATTGCCTTTGTTCATTTTGTTTGTTTGTTTGTTTTTTGCTTTGCTTGCTTGCCCATCTTATCTGTGAGCCATATTGTCTGTTTGTTTGGTTGGCTCTTATCTGCTGTCTGTATTTGTCACTTTTCTCCAACTGTTATCCATATCATGCTTGTATCTCTCTTCTCCTATCAAGAAAAACGACGCTTGATTATGGTTACTATTCTTGATTTATTTATGTCTTATTACATGAATTATTGATTTGTTTACACATGTATGATATTTCTATTATACATATGCGTTTATCATTACTGTAATTTCCTATTGTCGAAAGTAAAATTTACTTTATTTATCTATCTATACATTTGTCTATTTGACTTCATATCATCTGTTGATTTTCTGTCTCCTGTAGAATTTTTTGTGTTTATGCCTTCAATCGACCCAATTTTGCTACTCCCCCCCCCCCCCTCTTTTTTTTTTTTTTTTTTTCCCCCCCTCTAATCATCCTTCTGAACTGCTCTTTTTTTCTACCTCCATTTATTATCTTTGGGTTTAGTAGTAGTAGTAGTAGTAGTAGTAGTAGTAGTAGTAGTGGTAGTAGTGGTAATTGTTGTTTGTAGCAGTGTTAATATTTTTTGTGTGTAATCAGAAAATTGATTTCATCTTCTTTGATTTAATTGTAAGAACATTAGTCTATTTGACGCTTGATTTATCTTCTATAAATTTGTCACATGTAATGTTTCTTCTCCCTCTATTTCATTTTATTTTGTTTTATCTTATTACTATTTTGTTTACTGTGTTTTCCTCTCCTCCTCCTCCTCTTCCTTCTTCTTCTTCCTCTTCTTCGTCTTATTTTTATTATTATCACTATCAACATTATCTTTCTTTCTTTATTTACTTATCTACCTGCTCATCTGTCTATCTATCTATCTATACTATCTACCTCTCTCTCTCTATCTATCTCTCTATCTATCTATCTATCTATCTACCTATCTCTAAGTGGTGACTGTGTACGTTTCTTGATTTCATTGTATCTTAATTTTAGTATTCAACATGTATTTTCCTTAAGCTGTACTTGTTACTGTAAACAAATGTCATGTGTATAGAATAATAATAATAATAATAATAATAATGAAGCATTTGTATAGCGCACTCCTCCAACAAGATGCCAGAGCTCTGTGCACTTAACAGACGTTATCATAAGCAGCAATCCATGATAGACAAGCAACAGTGATGTACAAATCAAGTCAAAATTAAAAATAGTGATAGATAACACATTGGTAACTTGTTATAAAAAACCTAAGCAACATTAAGTTAAGGATAAAGGATCACACACACACACATACATACACACACACACACACACACGCGCGCGCGCGCGCATAGACACAGACACACATACACACGCACTGATTCAATCACTCACTCACTCACATACACACATACAAACCTGAACACAGATATACATACACAAGAGATTAATTATACAATCATTACTAAATAACATGTCACTTAATAAACAACACGAAGCAGCACACGAGACAGCCAAATAAGCTAGACATTAAAGGGTAGGCCAGAAGAATTTAAAGGTTATAGTATTTCTTGAAAAGGTGAGTTTTCAGAGCTTTTTTGAAAGACGGAGTTGATGAGATTTCTCTAATTTCACGTGGAAGGGAATTCCATGTTTTGGGGGCTGCAAAGGAGAAAGAACGTTGTCCAAAGGTAGCAGTTCTGACATGAGGAACGTTAAGTATTTTTGAATCAGAAGAGGAACGAAGTTGACGTGATGGTGTGTATACAGAGAGAAGGTTTGAGAGGTAGAGAGGTGCAGTTCCAGAGAAAAAGGAATGGCAGAGAGTTGAAAGTTTGTAATCAATCCTTGCTTGGATAGGAAGCCAATGCAGATTTTTTAGGAGAGGTTGTACATGATCATATTTGGATGCCTTCAGTACCATTCTTGCAGCAGAATTCTGAACTTTCTGAAGCTTATCAAGATAATGTTTGGAGCAGCCTGATAGAATTGAATTACAGTAATCTAATTTTGACAAGACAAGGGCAGATACCAGAGTTTTTTTGGTATTAGCTGAGGTGAGATGACGAATTGAACTAATGCGACGTAGTTCAAGATAGGCTGAACGGCACACATGTTTAATGTGTAAGTCGACACTCATGTTCTCTGTCATTTGAAAGCCAAGATTACGAGCAGATGGAGAAAGGTGACATCATTGCCACAAACTGATATGGACTTAGGCTGCTGATGAGAAGGATGTTTTGATGATGAATGAAGAAATAATGCTTCAGTTTTGTCATCATTGAGTTTGAGTTTATTTTGAAGCATCCAGGATTTGATGTCAAGAATACATTTTTCTAAGGAAGATACTGATGGTGACATGTTGGTTGGAGGAGCAGAGACATACAGCTGAGTGTCGTCGGCAAATGATTGGGAATTGATTGAGTGAGACTTAATCAGGTCTGCAAGAGGTTTTGTATAGAGGATGAAAAGAACAGGTCCAAGCACAGATCCTTGTGGAACACCACAAGTTAAATCTTTGTATCCAGAACAGCAGTCTTTGATGGAAACAGATTGTGTTCGGTGAGACAGATAGGATGTGAACCATTTTAGCACTGTACCAGAGATGCCAAAAGCAAACTGGAGTCTCTTTAGGAGGACATGATGGTCAATGGTATCAAAAGCAGCTGAGAGATCTAGCAGTGTCAAGACAGAAACGTTTCGAGAGTCAAGGCTAAGAAGTATATCATTTGTCACTTTAAGAAGAGCAGTTTCAGTGCTGTGATGGGGTCGATATGCCGACTGAGATGGACTGATGAGTTTATGTTCATTTAGATAAGCGAGAAGCTGTTTAAGTACGATCTTTTCCATGACTTTTGACAAGAATGAGAGATTTGAAACTGGGCGATAATTTTTTAGCGTGTTGGGGTCAAGTGTGGCTTTCTTTAGAAGGGGTTTGACAACAGATCTTTTGAAGGCTGATGGAAAAGACCCAGAGATCAAGGAAGTGTTGATAATGCTAGTTAGAGTTGGAAGTAAATCATCCAAAAACTCGCAAAATAATGGTGTGGGGAGAGGGTCAAGTGCACAGGAAGTGGGTTTTGATTTCAAAATGATGTTCTTCAATTCTGACTCATTTATTGGTTCAAATGCTGTGAATCTGGAGGTAGTGATCTGGTCAGGGTAATCATATGGTGTTGCTACAGATGAGGCTTGATCAAGATCATCACGAATAGTTTTTATTTTTATAAAAGACAGACGGACGGACAGAGCCACACAAAGAGACAGAGAGAGAGAGGGGGGGGAGAGAAAGAGCGAGAGAGCGTGAAAGTGAGAGAGACAGACAGACAGACAAACAGACAGACAGACAAACAGAGACAGAGACAGAGAGACAGAGCGTGAGAGTGAGAGAGACAAAGGGAGAAAGAGAGAATAGCAACGGCAAGTTAGAAAAATGGCTTCTAGCCAATAGCTTTTACCGTTGAAAAATAAAGCATCATTATCATTGTCATTGTCTCTCGTATCCTACTCTGGCTGGCTAGTTGACTGACATCTGGTGTTGTAAGCTTGAAGGGCTGGCTAGTTGACTGACACCTGGTGTTGAAAGCTTGAAGGGCTGGCTGGTTGACAGACATCTGGTGTTGTAAGCTTGAAGGGCTGGCTAGTTGACTGACATCTGGTGTTGTAAGCTTGAAGGGCTGGCTAGTTGACTGACACCTGGTGTTGTAAGCTTGAAGGGCTGGCTAATTGACAGACATCTGGTGTTGAAAGCTTGAAGGGCTGGCTAGTTGACAGACATCTGGTGTTGTAAGCTTGAAGGGCTGGCTGGTTGACTGACATCTGGTGTTGTAAGCTTGAAGGGCTGGCTAGTTGACTGACATCTGGTGTTGTAAGCTTGAAGGGCTGGCTGGTTGACTGGCATCTGGTGTTGTAAGCTTGAAGGGCTGGCTAGTTGACTGACATCTGGTGTTGTAAGCTTGAAGGGTTGGCTAGTTGACTGACATCTG
>JAPXFY010000033.1:8713632-8731132 GCA_030674185.1 Monoplex corrugatus
CAAACACACACACACACACACACACACACACACACACCACACATACTGTTGATTGATGTGTGGTTTGGAACCTGAAACCTCACAGTCACCAATTCCTTGCGCTAACCACTCTTCCAGGCTCCAGCTGTTATTTCGTCATGCTGGGATAATAATAATAACCTGATAATATAAATGATAACAATAATGATAATGATAATAATAAGGAGAAGAAGAAGAAGGAGAGGAAGAAAAAGGAGGAGAAGAAGAAGAAGAAGAAGAAGAAGAAAAAAGAAGAAAAAAAAGAAGAAGAAGAAGAAAAGAAGAAGAAGAAGAAAAGAAGAAGACGAAGAAGAAGAAGAAGAAGAAGAAAAGAAGAAGAAGAAGAAGAAGAAAAGAAGAAGAAGAGAAGAAGAAAAGGAATAATAATAATGATAACAGCAACGTCAACAACAACAGAAAAGGAATAGTAATAAATAATAACAGCAACGACAACAACAACAATAACAATAACAATAGAGAGAGAGAGAGACAGAGACAGAGACAGAGACAAAGAGACAGAGAGACAGAGAGAGAGAGAGACTTACACATAGTAGTAGTAGTAGTAATAATAATAATAATAATAATAATAATAATAATAATAATAATAATAATAATGATAATAATAATAATAATAATAAATAATAATATAATAATAATAATAATAATAATGATACTAATAATGATGATGACGATGATGATGATAATAATAATAACAACAATAAAACATAAAAATTATTAATGACTATGGCTTGACCGTATCGTAAATTTCCTGCGCACGCATTTTTGTATGATCTATGTCATAATTCGGTTTCGCATCACGGACATACAAATAATATATAGGGAAGCTAACTTTCGCAAACGCTCACTTGGTGGTGCGGTTGAAGCTGTTACGAAGAGCGCTTGTGCTGTGTGAGAGGCTAAACATTTCCTGTGACTGTGGTAAGTGTTTGTGTTGAAACATTGTCAAATTGTTGATGTTCGTGTTAACTACATACTTACAAGACAGGCTCAAAATCTACGATCAACTTGCTAGTGCCTACATTGGTGGTGGTAAGTAATTATTCAGTTTCACGTTTCGTAAAATATACATATGCATATACGTATACACATACGTATACGAATATATATGCGTATGCGTATGCATATACATGTACATATACACATATACATATATATACACACATATGCACACACAATACATATACATATATACATATGTATATGCATATACATATACGTATGCATATACATATACATACACAAATACATACACATATACCTACATATATACATACACATAATTAAATACATAAACATGTCCCCATACTGTCTAATATCTATATAGTGAAAAGAAGTTAAATCGAAGTGCAACGAACAAATACATACGCAATTACATGTACATATGCATATACATATACATGTACACATACATATACATATACATATACATACACATACAGGTATCGCAGATAAACCAAAAAACAAGACAACAAACTAGAATGTTGAGCCCAGTACTTCGGCCAGTGGCCTTCCTCAGGGGACTGTTTACATATACATATTCATACACAAAGAAGAAAATTTTCGCAAATGCTTATTTGTTTTATGTATCAAATACTCGTTTTTTTTTCTATTTTCGTCTGTTTGCGATTCCTATCAGCTTAAACCTGGCAGCCACTTTGACTCTTTTTTTTTCGTGTTTTTTTCTGGTTCCTGTTTGCTTGAACGTGGGCAGTCACAATTGTTTTGGATAGTTTTGATTTTTTGGTCACACAGAGCACCCGGAAAGCTGGGGGGGGGGGGGGAGGGGGAGAGCACCAAGTAGACCCACAGAGAAAATATTGAACTGACTTGCAGGGTGGCTGAGGAGGAGAGAGAGAGAGAGAGAGAGAGAGGAGAGACAGAAGAGAGAGAGACAGTCAGAGACAGAGACAGAGGCAGAGGCAGAGGCAGAGACAGAGACAGAGAGACAGAGACAGAGAGAGAGACAGAGAGACAGAGACAGAGACACAGAGACAGAGAGAGAGAGAGGGTGGGAGACGTACTTGCAGCGACAAGAGATAGATTCGTATGGAGGGCCACGATCGCCAACGGCCTGCGACAGGGCACATGATGGTGATGATGGTGATGATGATGATGATGATGATGATGATGATGACGACGACGACGATGACGACGACGATGACGATGATGATGATGATGATGATGATGACGACGACGACGACGATGATGATGATGGACGACGACGACGGACGATGACGATGACGACGACGACAATGACGATGACGATGATGATGATGATGATGATGATTCAAACAGTGAAGTGGAAATTATTTTAAAAGTCTACTTTAAAGCTGAACTTCGAATTTTTACACATCAACACGATGTTTCATTTTATTCATTTTATTCATTTTTTTTTTTTAAAGTATCTATTTATTCATGACTGGTTTCATACGAATTGAGACATACGTTTTAATGTTTCGGATATGAAGGTTTATCAAGTTAGCATCAGTGAAGAGAACATGAACAGTTTCTTCTTATGGTCTAACATTGGAAGTCGTTTCTGGAACAAGAGATGTAGGAGATGCGGCCGAATGAAGTGTAAGATGTGTGTAATCCTTGTTTTGAAAGAGAGAGAGAGAGAGGGAGAGAGAGAGGGAGAGAGAGAGAGAGAAACAGACAGACAGGCAGACAGAGAAGGATAGAAGAGAGGGAGGGAGAGAGAAAGGGAGAGCAAAGGTGGAGAGAGAGAAAGACAGACAGACAGACAAGGCAGACAGACAGACAGAGAAGGATAGAAGAGAGAGGGGGGGGGGAGAGAAAGGGGAGAGCAAAGGTGAAGAGAGAGAGACAGAGACAGAGAGAGAGACAGAAAGACAGACAGACAGACAGACAAATAAAACAGAGACAGATAGAAGAGAGAGAGAGGGGGAGAGAAAGGGAGAACAAAGGTGAAGAGAGAGAGAGAGAGACAGAGAAAGAGAGAAAGAAAGACAGACAGACAAACAGACAGAGGAGAGAGAGAGAGAGAGAGAGAGAGGAGACAGAGAAATTTTGTCCAGTCTTCCTTAACAACCAGTACAAATGTTCTCTTGTGAATTCTGACTGGGTTATTTTTGGCTTAGCCTACTGTGTGCTGCGCTCTAAAGTTGACATTATAAGCTTTAAAAACACCTGTGGGCATGGTAGGGTTTTGTTAGGAGCTGAATTTGGTGGAGATGATGTGAAAAGTTGCCATGGTCGGGTAATTTCCACGAAACAATGCTGAGGGTTTATCACCGCAATCATTTCTTTCGACTGCTTTTTTTTTCAAATGGCTAATTTCACTTTGAATCCTTGATCTTAACGTTCATTTTTTAAACTTCCAGGGTTTAAAATATTTTAGACTTAATTCATTGTTTTTAAACTACTAGGGTATAAATCCTTGATCTTAATGTTCATTTTTAAACTTCCAGGCTTTAAAATATTTAGACTTAATTATTTTTTTAAACTACCAGGGTATAAAATATTTAAGACAGTTCATTTTTAAACTTCCAGGGTATAAACTATTTCAGACTTAATTCTTTTTTAAACTTTCAGGGTATAAACTATTTCAGACTTAATTAATTTTATTGAATTCCAGGTATGAAATATTTCAGACTTAATTCATTTGATTCTCCATCATTTATATACCAGAAACATGCGTGTTCCTACTATGGAATAATTGGAACAATTAAATCGTTTTCCTGGTTCCTGTTTGCTTGAACGCGGGCAGTCACATTTGTTTTGGATATTTTAGATTTCTTAGTCACACAGAGCACCTGGTCACAACAGGAAAGCGTGGGTGGTGTGGGGCGGGGGGAGAGGGGGAGAGCACCAGGTAGACGCAGGGAGAAAATATTGGACAGACTTGCAGGGTGGCTGAAGACAGAGAGGGTGAATTTTTCAAATTTTTTTTTTTATTATTATTATTATTCTTTTGCTTCACAATAAACATCTAACACAATGCAGCAAGGAAAATGACAAAAATATGTATGTATACACATATGAAAAGACAATGTTGACATATGAAATCCATGTCATCGTCATCATGATGTGCCCTGCTGCATGGCGTTGGCGATCATGGCCCTCCACACGAATCTATCTCTTGTCGCTACAAGTACATCTTCCACCCTCTCTGTCCTCATCCACCCTGCAAGTTCTTCTTCCTGATAGCGAGCCTAAAAATATTACCAAGTTAAAAACCAAGAATACTATGAAAGACCGTATTGTTATAAAAGATAATCTTCCTAGTATCAAGCATAAAAACTTAACAAAATGAAAAAAAGAATACTATGACAGACAGGTTTGTCCTAAAACTTAATTTCCTGATATCATATAAAAAAAATCAATGAACAAGAACAAAACCATGTACACAAACAAGCAAACAAAAAACAAACACACACACGCACACACACGCACACACACACACACACAAGCACACACAAGCACAATCACACAATCACACACATACACACACACATATGCACACACACACACACACACACACACACACACACAAGCACAATCACATCCCACACACACACACACACACACACACACAAGCACACACAAGCACAATACACACACACACACACACACACACACACGCACACACGCACACACACACACACAAGCACAATCACATACACACACACACACACACACACACACATACACACACACACACACACACACACACACACACACACAAGCACAATCACACACACACACAATCACACAATCACACAATCACACACACACAGAATAAAACGTTGACAATCGAAACCCAACAATACTTTCAAAAGACCCTACTATTCTCAAATTGATCATTACAGCATCAAACCTGACAACAACAACAAAAAACAAACAAAAAAACTGCGACAATGTCTACTATTACATGACTCAAAAACGTCCTGGTGTTTACTCCTACGTACATATGATTCATAGACATAGATAACAAGGGAGACAGACAACTCGCTGTGTGATAGGATCGCCTGATTTGTTCACGATGTTCGCGAGCATGCACAGCTGAAACAGGTTACCGTGTCATTTACGTAAAAATTTCACCTCAAACTTCCGTTAGTAGAAACAGAGGGTGAATGAAGGTGGGGGAGGGGGGGGAGAGACAAAGAAAGAGAAAGAGAACAAGAAGAAGAGAGAGAAAGAGAAAGCGAGAAAGAGGAAGAGAAACAAAGAAAAGAGAGAGAGAGCGAGAGCGAGAGAGCAGAGAGTGGAGAGAGAGAAAGAGAGAGACAGACAGACAGACAGAGGCAGACAGAGAAAGCAGAGAGAAGGACAGAGAAAGAGAGGGAGAGAGAGAGAGAGAGAAAGAGACAGACAGACAGAGAGACAGAGAGAGAAAGCAGAGAGAAGGACAGAGAGAAGGACAGAGAAAGAGAGAGAGACAGACAGACAGACAGAGACAGAGAGACAGAGAGAGAGAGAGAAAGCAGAGAGAAGGACAGAGAAAGAGAGAGAGAGACAGACAGACAGACAGACAGACAGAGACAGACAGACAGTGAGAGACGGAGAGAACGCAAAGAGACAGAGGGAAAAAGAAGAGAGGACAGAGAGAGAGAGAGAGACAGACAGACAGACATACAAAGACAGAGACAGAGACAGAGATAGAGGCAGAGACAGAGGCAGAGAGACATAGAGACAGAGACAGAGAGACAAAAGAGAGAGAGAGAGACAGAGAGAGAGAGAAAGAGACAGACAGAGACAGAGACAGAGAGAGAACACAGAGAGACAGAGACAGAAAGCAGACAGAAGGACAGAGAGAGAGACAGAGTCAGAGAGACAGAGACAGAAAGAGAAGAAGACAGACAGACAGACAGAGAGAAAGAGAGAGAGAGACAGAGAGAGAAAGAGGACAGAGACAGAGGCAGAGACAGAGACAGAGACAGAGAGAGACAGAGACAGAGACAGAGACAGAGACAGAGACAGAGACAGACAGAGACAGACAGAGAGAAAAAGAGAGAGAGAGAGAGAGACAGAGACAGAGAGACAGAGAGAGAGAGAGAGCAGAGAGAACGACAGAGAGAGAGAAAGAGAGATACGGCGGCTGCGTTCTCGGTGCCGTACTAGTGCCGTTCCGTACTTATAACTTCAGACAATATTTTCGTTGGAGCGACTTGCGACTTAACTCTTCGACTCCTGCACCCTATCCACCAGCCTCCTGCAGGAAGCTGGTGGATAGGGTGAGGGAGTCAAAGGGTTACGTTTTTGCTTTGCTAGCATGGTTGACAATGCAGGATACTGGTGGACAGGGTGCGGGGGTCAAAGGGTTAATATTGATATCGTGCCGATGCCGTTCAAAGCCGCATGCCGTTCAGTTTCCATGCCTATGGATCTTCCTCTGAAACTTTACCATTGTGAGACCACTAGGACAGCTGGACATGATGGACCAATAAGACTGGGACAGTTTTCTTTCCACAATGATGGGACAGTTTTCTTTCCACAATGACTGGACCCTTTTTCTTTCCACAATGATGGGACAGTTTTCTTTCCACAATGATTGGACAGTTTTCTTTCCACAATGATTGGACCCTTTTTCTTTCCAAAATGATGGGACAGTTTTCTTTCCACAATGATAGGACAGTTTTCTTTCCACAATGACAGGACAGTTTTCTTTCCACAATGATAGGACAGCTTTCTTTCCACAATGACAGGACAGTTTTCTTTCCACAATGATAGGACAGTTTTCTTTCCACAATGATTGGACCCTTTTTCTTTCCAAAATGATGGGACAGTTTTCTTTCCACAATGACAGGACAGTTTTCTTTCCACAATGATAGGACAGTTTTCTTTCCACAATGATGGGACAGTTTTCTTTCCACAATGATAGGACAGTTTTCTTTCCACAATGATGGGACAGTTTTCTTTCCACAATGATGGGACAGTTTTCTTTCCACAATGATGGGACAGTTTTCTTTCCACAATGATGGGACAGTTTTCTTTCCACAATGATGGGACAGTTTTCTTTCCACAAAGATAGGACAGTTTTCTTTCCACAATAATGGGACAGTTTTCTTTCCACAATGATGGGACAGTTTTCTTTCCACAATGATGGGACAGTTTTCTTTCCACAAAGATAGGACAGTTTTCTCTCCACAATAATAGGACAGTTTTCTTTCCACAAAGATAGGACAGTTTTCTTTCCACAATGATGGGACAGTTTTCTTTCCACAATAATGGGACAGTTTTCTTTCCACAATGATGGGACAGTTTTCTTTCCGGGACAGTCTTCTTGTCACAATGATGGAACAGTTTACTTTCCACAATGATGGGACAGTATTCTTTCCACAATGATGGGACAGTTTTCTTTCCACAAAGATAGGACAGTTTTCTTTCCACAATGATGGGACATTTTTCTTTCCACAATGATGGGACATTTTTCTTTCCACAATGATGGGACAGTTTTCTTTCCACAATGACTGGAAACTTTTTTTCCACAACAATGGGACTGTTTTCTTTCCACTATAATAGGACAGTTTTCTTTCCACAATGATGGGACAATTTTCTTTCTATAATGATGGGACAATTTTCTTTCCATAATAATGGAACAATTTTCTTTCCACAATGATGGGACAGTTTTCTGTCCACAATGATGGGACAATTTTCTTTCCACAATAATGGGACAATTTTCTTTCCATAACAATGGGACAGTTTTCTTTCCACTATAATAGGACAGTTTTCTTTCCACTATAATACGACAGTTTTCTTTCCACAATGATGGGATAATTTTCTTTCCACAATGATGGGATAATTTTCTTTCCACAATGATGGGACAGTTTTCTTTCCACTATAATAGGACAGTTTTCTTTCCACTATAATAGGACAGTTTTCTTTCCACAATGATGGGACATTTTTCTTTCCACAATAATGGGACAGTTTTCTTTCCACAATGATGGGACAATTTTCTTTCCACAATGATGGGACAGTTTTCTTTCCACAATGATGGGACAATTTTCTTTCCACAATGATAGGACAGTTTTCTTTCCACAATAATGGGACAGTTTTCTTTCCACAATGATGGGACAGTTTTTTTTCCACAATGACAGGACAGTTTTCTTTCCACAATGATGGGATAGTTTTCTCTCCACAATGATGGGACAGTATTCTTTCCACAATGATGGGACAGTTTTCTTTCCACAATGATGGAACAGTTTTCTTTCCACAATGATGGGACAGTATTCTTTCCACAATGATGGGACAGTTTTCTTTCCGGGACAGTCTTCTTGCCACAATGATGAAACAGTTTCCTTTCCACAATGATGGGACAGTATTCTTTCCACAATGATGGGACAGTTTTCTTTCTACAATGATGGGACAGTATTCTTTCCACAATGATGGGACAGTTTTCTTTCCACAATAATGGGACAGTATTCTTTCCACAATGATGGAACAGTTTCCTTTCCACAATGATGGGACAGTATTCTTCCACAATGATGGGACAGTTTTCTTTCCACAAAGATAGGACAGTTTTCTTTCCACAATGATGGGACATTTTTCTCTCCACAATGATGGGACATTTTTCTTTCCACAATGATGGGACAGTTTTCTTTCCACAATGACTGGAAACTTTTTTTCCACAACAATGGGACTGTTTTCTTTCCACTATAATAGGACAGTTTTCTTTCCACTATAATAGGACAGTTTTCTTTCCACAATGATGGGACAATTTTCTTTCTATAATGATGGGACAATTTTCTTTCCATAATAATGGGACAATTTTCTTTCCACAATGATGGGACAGTTCTCTTTCCATAACAATGGGACAGTTTTCTTTCCACTATAATAGGACAGTTTTCTTTCCACTATAATAGGACAGTTTTCTTTCCACAATGATGGGACAATTTTCTTTCCACAATAATGGGACAGTTTCCTTTCCACAATGATGGGACAATTTTCTTTCCACAATAATGGGACAGTTTTCTTTCCACAATGATGGGACAGTTTTCTTTCCACTATAATAGGACAGTTTTCTTTCCACTATAATAGGACAGTTTTCTTTCCACAATAATGGGACAATTTTCTTTCCACAATGATGGGACAATTTTCTTTCCACAATGATGGGACAGTTTTCTTTCCATAACAATGGGACAGTTTTCTTTCCACTATAATAGGACAGTTTTCTTTCCACTATAATGGGACAGTTTTCTTTCCACAATAATGGGACAATTTTCTTTCCACAATAATGGGACAGTTTTCTTTCCACTATAATAGGACAGTTTTCTTTCCACTATAATACGACAGTTTTCTTTCCACTATAATAGGACAGTTTTCTTTCCACAATGATGGGACAGTTTTCTTTCCACTATAATAGGACAGTTTTCTTTACACAATGATGGGACAGTTTTCTTTACACAATGATGGGACAATTTTTTTCCACAATAATGGGACAATTTTCTTTCCATAACAATGGGACAATTTTCTTTCCATAACAATGGGACAATTTTCTTTCCATAACAATGGGACAGTTTTCTTTCCATAAAAATGGGACAGTTTTCTTTCCACAATAATGGGACAGTTTTCTCTCCACAATAATGGGACAGTTTTCTTTCCATAACAATGGGACAGTTTTCTCTCCACAATAATGGGACAATTTTCTCTCCACAATGATGAGAATGGCAATAACGGTGTTGATCCTTTTTCGAGATCTCGAAACATTGCATTAGTCCACGTTTATTATCATACTTTGGTGTCAACCCAGCCTGAGAGATACAGACACCTGCAGTGTTGATTAAGTAATTAGACCAACACCCTCAACGGCGCAACCGTAAAGTGATTGAGACTCTGCTGTGTGTGTGCGTGCGTGCGTGCGTGACTGCGTGTGCGTGTGTGTGTGTGTGTGCGTGTGTGTGTGTGCGTGTGTGTGTGTGTGTGTGTGTGTATGTGTGTGTGTTTTGTTATTGTTATTGTTCTTTAAAGCCCAGCCGACTGTGTAGAGCCATACCAGGGCTAAATGTGTGGTTACCAATAAAGTGGTTGAGACTCTGTGTGTGTGTGTGTGTGTGTGTGTGTGTGTGTGTGTGTGTGTGTGTGTGCGCGCGCGCGCGCTCGCGCGTGTGCTCGCGCGTGTGTGTTTGTGTGTTTGTTTCTTTGTTATTGTTATTGTTTTTAAAGCCCAGCCGACTGCGTAGAGCCATATCAGGGCTAACTGTGTGGTTGGTTTCCAATAGTCGAAACACTAGTGTGTGGTTACCAATCTTCCCAAGGAGCCCTTAAGTTTAAGGTAGCAGGCGATGTGGGACCGAAAAAATTCCACAAATAATGTTCTCAGACTGAATGGAGGTTTAGAAACCACGACTTTTGCAACACAGCAGTCAAAATGCGTCAACCATTCGCCTTGTGGTTTCAGTTTCAGTTTCTCAAGATGACGTTTCCGCCCTCGGAACGAATTCCATATGCACTAACGTCACAGGTGCCATGTGTATCACGTGTATGGTGACCGTAGCACGAGCCTTAAGCCTGCACATAAACCCATGAGCTGGCCAGGTCTTGAGGCCCTGCCTAGACTATGTTTGACCTAGTCTATATTTCACACTGGTATTTTATCAGCCTACCACTGGAATAATCTTGGTTTTCATGTAAATGACATGTGTATGTGTGTATCGTACCTTCAAAAAAGAACTTATCATATGTATGAAGTATATAAATACATAATTAAAGGTCTGAATCACAACACAACTAGCTACTCTGTATAAATTCGTCTCACATGACAGACCCCCACCCCCACCCCTAGTCAATGCCCAAATGTTCAGCTGTCTATCAACTAGGTGAAGCCAATATTTTCTTAATCATAGATAGATAGGTAAGTAAGTAAGTGAGTAAATGAGTAAATGAGTGAATGAGTGAGTGAGTGAGTGAGTAAGTAAGTAAGTAAGTAAGTTAGTAAAGTAAGTAAGAAAGAATGTAAGAAAGTAAGCAAGCAAGTAAACAAGTAAGTAAGTAAACAAGTAAGTAAGTAAGTAAGTAAGTTAGTAAGTTAGTAAGTAAGTAAGTAAGTAAGTAAGCAAGTAAGCAAGTAAGTAAGTTAGTAAGTAAGAAAGAATGTAAGCAAGTAAACAAGTAAGCAAGTAAACAAGTAAGCAAGTAAACAAGTAAGCAAGTAAACAAGTAAGCAAGTAAACAAGTAAGTAAGTAAGTTAGTAAGTAAGTTAGTAAGTAAGTAAGCAAGTAAGCAAGTAAGTAAGTTAGTAAGTAAGAAAGAATGTAAGAAAGTAAGCAAGCAAGTAAGCAAGCAAGTAAGTAAGTAAGTAAGTAAGCAAGCAAGAAAGCAAGCGAGCAAGCGAGCAAGTAAGTAAGCAAGTAAGCAAGTAAGTAAGCAAGCAAGTAAGTAAGCAAGTAAGTAAGCAAGTAAGTAAATAATAAGTAAGTAAATAAATAAGTGAATGAGTGAGTGAGTGAGTGAGTATGTGAGTGTGTGAGCGAGCAAGCAAGCAAGCAAGTAAATAAGTAAGTAAGTAAGTAAATAAGTAAGTAAAAAAGTGTCAACCACCGGACCATGTTCCGTGCCAGAACCTAACCCGGGAAGGAACCAGGGACCTTGAGATCTTCAGTCTAAAGTTCTCCCAACTGAGCTATTCCGGCTGACATAAAAAAATTAATGCCTTGTGGACTGGTAGCCAATCTCGGCAACTACTTACATCTGTGATGTGTCGGCTGTGCTTATGATTACGAGCGTCTGAAGTTTTCTTTTCCTGTTGCTGATCCTAGCGTTTCGTTGTTGTAATGAGTCAAGTGTGCATTGTTGTATCGTTTCTGGAAAAATCACCGAACAGAGTGAGTGAATGATGTCAGACTGACACGAGCACTTAACGATCAACTGGTTAAGCTGTCAGACATCCTAGTCAGAATTTTTGAAAAAGTGTAACCGCCCGCGTTTGAATAAACAGAAACCCGGGAGATTAACAGATAACCAAACCACGCCCTGTTCACTAGCATCCTGCTCTGTTAACCCCATGCTGGCGAAGCAAAATCTTAACCCTCCGCCATTCTTATCCTATTCTGCAAGAAGCTGGTGGATAGGGTGAGGGAGTCAAAGGGTTGAGTCTTTGCTGTGGGTGGATAAAGCGCAGGAGTTAAAGGGTTAAGATAACCAGACGAGACCGGCGCAAATTTTTCGGCCAAATGGCTCTCGTCAAGCATAAATGTGACCCATTCTCACAAAAGGCAAAATAAGTCTCAGTTTGGGCATTTTAAGGTTTTGGTATCACTATAAAGTTTAGAATCTCAGCTTTCAAATGGTACTAAAGTTGAGTTTCAGGCTACAAAAAAAAAAAAGTTATGGGCTTTCAAAGATGACAATGGTCAAGTCAGCCATTTTGAGAAAAACTGTTGAAGAGAATAGGCCTGAATTGAAAAGGTATTGTCAGAAACTCCTTAGCAACAAGCATTAGATATTAACCAAATCAGCTGAAATTCCATACTTCTCTTGTTTACTTAATTGTCCATCCATCCAAAACAACAAAAAGAAAAATAAAGTTAAGAAAAGCGTACTTTAATCACCAAAATGTTACGGAACTTGTGAATATTTTGAAAGGAGAAGAAAACATTAAAACACACAAAAAAATTATACTTATCGATTGAATTTGACTTTATTGTGTTAGGACATGATGTAAAAGTGGTTATAAAGCATGAAAATGCAGAAAACTCAAAATCGACTCATTGTCCCTGTTCAGAGTTTTCAGCCCACAGCAGCAGAAGGCCTCACCCGACTTATTGTACCTTTAGTCAGAGCGGGTCACAAATGTAAATCAGATATTAACAGATATTAACAAAGAGCAAACAATAAACACAAAAACCACGAGGGGGGGGGGGGGGGAACAACCGAAGTTCTTGGATTATTTGGTCATCCTGTTTTTAGTCAATCTCTTGTACCGGCAAGTTTTTGTGTTTGGGTGGGATCGCTTGACAATCATGTGAAGCTGTTTGCAAAATGACAACAAAATGATCAGGAAAGACTGTCAGTATAAATAAATGAAAAAAAAACAAACAACAACAACTAAGAAGTTTCACTGTTCACTTGCATACAAGCAAACACACACACACACACACACACACATACACACACACACACACACACACACACACACACACACACACACACATACACACACACACACAAACTTCTGTCAACTTCATCCCCCTGCGAAGCCCTCCTTGAACAAGGGGCTGGATAAAGTAAACAAAGCAAGTACAATCAAAACTTTCTGAGTTAGAATGCTTCTCTGTCAATCAGCAAGCCAGAATAAGCCACAGCGACTCAGGACTGGCCAGCTGCTGGGTTTATGTGCAGGCTTAAGGCTTGTGCCATGATCACCATACACATGGCTCCTCAGTTTCAGTTTCAGTTTTTTTTAAGATGACGTCTCTGCGCTCAGAACGAATTCCAATGCACTAACGTCACAGGTGCCATGTGTATGGTGATCATGGCACAAGCCTTAAGCCTGCACATAAACCCAGCAGCTAGCCAGGTCCTGAGGCCCTACTTAAGACTATGTTTTACTTTGTCTATATCTTATACTGGTATTTCATTAGCCTACTGTTGGAATGATCAAAAATATAGCAGAGCGCCTCAGGATCTGGCCAGCTCACGGGTTTATGTGCAGGCTTAAGGCTTGTGCCAATAATAACCATACACATGGCACCTGAGGACCTGGCCAGCTCATGGGTTTATGTGCAAGCTTAGGGCTTGTGCCATGATCACCATACACATGGCATCTGAGGACCTGGCCAGCTCATGGGTTTATGTACAGGCTTAAGGCTTGTGCCATGATCACCATACACATGGCACCTCAGGACCTGGCCAGCTCACAGGTTTATGTACAGGCTTAAGGCTTGTGCCATGATCGCCATACACATGTGACGTTATAGTACATTATGTTGATAGAAATTTATTCCGAGCGCGGACATGTCGTCTTGAGAAACTGACTCTGAAACTGAAATTGGCATGTGTCTCTGTTCTTTCTTCCTCTTGACTTAGACCAATATTCCTTCTTTTTTTTTTTTTTTTTTTTTTTTGGGGGGGGGGTCTTTCTGATTTCATTCACTGCTCATTCGTTAGTGTGTGTGTACTATATTTCTCTGACCTTGAGGCTTCTCTTTCCTATTGTCCGCTGTTTCCCAGACTTTCCCTTTCTTTCCCTTAAGATTAGTTCAACCAAGGTCATTTCAGTAAAGGTTTTATGGACAAATCATCCAAGATCAAATGCTTTGTATCCACACACAACACGCGCGCGCGCCCACACACACACACACACACTCACTCACTCATTACAACACACACCACACACACTACACACACACACACGCACACACACACGCACGCACACACACCACTCATTTACACACACACACACACACACATTACACACACACACATCACACACACACACACACACACACACACACACGCACACACACATACACACACACACTTACACACACACACTCACTCACTCACTCTCTGACTCACTTAAACACACACACACACAAACACAACCACACACACGTACACACACGCACACACACACACACGTGCACACACACACACCTTACACACACACAAATTACACACACTTACACACACACACACACAATTACACACAACACACTTACACACACACACACACACACAGATGCACTTACACACACTCACTCACTCATTTACACACACACACACACACTTACACACACACACACACACACACACAACACACTAACACACACTAACAACACACACGCACACACACCGCACACACGCACACACACACACACACACACACACACACACACACACACTCACTCACTCTCTGACTCACTTAAACACACACACACATACACACACACACACGTACACACACACATACACTTATACACACGTACACACACACACACACACACTTACACACTCACACACACATACACATACACACACACGCCACACACACACACACCATTCACTCTCTTGACTCACTTAAACACACACGTACACACACATACACACACACACACACACACACACAACTATCAAAGTTGTCCTGATAATATCACACACACACACATACACACACACACACACACACCACACACACACACACACACACACACACAACACATACATACACACACACACACAACTATCAAAGTTGTCCTGATAATATCACACACACACACACACACACACACACACACATACACACACTCACTCACACACACACACACACACACAATACACTTACACACACTTACACACACACACACACACACACACACACACACCACTCACACACGCACACACACACACACACGCACACACACACACACACACACACACACACGCACACACACACACACACACTTACACACACACACACACACACACACACAAACACACACACACACACACACACACACACAACACACACACACTTACACAAACAAAGTCAACAACAGGATGCTCGATCTTATACTTCTTCAACAATGTACGTCAAGGGCCTTACTCATCGTGACAAAAACAATGCTTCTTTCTTTCATAATGTTCCTGCTCTGTTTTCCAACAATGTACAGTCAGAGTGGCTCTTACTCATCGTGACAAAAACAATGCTTCTTTTCTTTCATAATGTTCCTGCTCTGGTACATTCATTATCTTCGTAACATGAAACTATAGGGGAACGGACATTGTGTTAAGTGGAATGTGTGGCCAAATATTCAGTGCACTAGTTCAGGATGCGAACCAGTCGCCGTGGTGTAGTGGTTAACGCAACGGACTACCGACTGGAAGGTTATGGCTTCGAATCCCCATCAGTCCCTTTAAAATTTTATCATTGTGGGATTTTTCGGCTCTAACCGGCTCCTACCCATGGGCTCGTTGGGAAGACTGGGACCACACAGTCGAGTCTCATCCACTTCACGGATGCGTCATTGAGGGTGTTGCTCAAATCCTCTGACCAGCACCGCAGATATCTGTATCTCTCGGGCCTGGTTGACGCCAGGATATATTATGATAGTAAGCGAAGAGTACGGCCCTGTCATGCAATCTCGGTCCTAGATGGAACTACATATCATCATGATTATCATCCTCATCGACATCATCATCATCATCGCATTGTATAAAAAAAAAAGACTGTGCCAGCTTCTGTGGCCATTAATGGTGGCGTATAAAATGGGACGGGAAGTATAAAGGTAGCCTCACTAAGTGTGATGATCCTCAAAACAAAGAAAAAGTTCAGGATGCGAGACCCCAAATTCGAATCACGAATCGAAAAGGGGATTTTCCTTTCCCCACTACTATCGCAGGAAGAATAGTTGGGTTGTGTCATCTATAACAGGAAGGTGTATTGGGGATGTATATGAAGAATTGTTTCTCTACTTAGAAGTCACACACACAACAAGGAAGGAGAGTGACGAGAAGAAATGCACTAACCACACTAGACATGATTCTCATAAGCAGTCCACACATAAATTAATAACTACGACGTATTTATTTAATCAATCAACTTCAGCATAAACGTGATTCACCATTCCTACTGTCCTGGGTCCTAATATTCCTAAAATCCTAAGATGCACTCAAATCATCAGAACTTGCATATCACTAGAATGCTGAACACTTTCTTATGTCCTACTCTATTCCCTCTCTCTTTGCTTCATGGAAAATAAAATACTACCTATTCCTACCCCTACCCTAACGAAAGTATATAATGAGACGTGGGATTACATACCTCTAAGATAGGTTGGACGCTGAACGTCTCTCACTCACTGACTCAAGGTTCTCTCTCTCTCTCTCAAGTTCTCTGCCTGTAGTGATTGACTTACTGGCTTTTATACAGTGCGTTTCTATTGTTTTTGTCACAAACCTTCCCACCTGTCTTTCATTGGACATCGACATTTGAATACTAAGCAATCTTTGGCACCTGTCTTTCATTGGACATCGACATTTGAATACTAAGCAATCTTTGGCACCTGTCTTTCATTGGACATCGACATTTGAATACTAAGCAATCTTTGGCACCTGTCTTTCATTGGACATCGACATTTGAATACTAAGCAATCTTTGGCACCTGTCTTTCATTGGACATCGACATTTGAATACTAAGCAATCTTTGGCACCTGTCTTTCATTGGACATCGACATTTGAATACTAAGCAATCTTTGGCACCTGTCTTTCATTGGACATCGACATTTGAATACTAAGCAATCTTTGGCACCTGTCTTTCATTGGACATCGACATTTGAATACTAAGCAATCTTTGGCACCTGTCTTTCATTGGACATCGACATTTGAATACTAAGCAATCTTTGGCACCTGTCTTTCATTGGACATCGACATTTGAATACTAAGCAATCTTTGGCACCTGTCTTTCATTGGACATCGAAGTTTGAATAACTAAGCAATCTTTGGCACCTGTCTTTCATTGGACATCGAAGTTTGAATAACTAAGCAATCTTTGGCACCTGT
>JAPXFY010000033.1:8736132-8738632 GCA_030674185.1 Monoplex corrugatus
AAACAAATAAAGGAAAAGAAATAAAGAAAGAAAAACAAATAAAGGAAAACAAATAAAGGAAAAGAAATAAATAAAGAAAAACAAATAAAGAAAAACAAATAAAGGAAAACAAATAAGGAAAACAAATAAAGGAAAACAAATAAAGGAAAACAAATAAAGGAAAAGAAACAAATAAAGGAAAACAAATAAAGGAAAACAAATAAAGAAAAACAAATAAAGAAAAACAAATAAAGGAAAACAAATAAAGGAAAACAAATAAAGGAAAACAAATAAAGAAAAACAAATAAAGGAAAACAAATAAAGGAAAACAAATAAAGGAAAAGAAACAAATAAGAAAACAAATAAAGGAAAACAAATAAAGGAAAACAAATAAAGGAAAACAAATAAAGGAAAACAAATAAAGAAAAACAAATAAAGAAAAACAAATAAAGGAAAAGAAACAAATAAAGAAAAACAAATAAAGAAAAACAAATAAAGGAAAACAAATAAAGGAAAACAAATAAAGGAAAACAAATAAAGGAAAACAAATAAAGGAAAACAAATAAAGGAAAACAAATAAAGAAAAACAAATAAAGGAAAACAAATAAAGGAAAAGAAACAAATAAAGAAAAGAAACAAATAAAGGAAAACAAATAAAGGAAAACAAATAAAGGAAAACAAATAAAGGGAAAACAAATAAAGAAAAACAAATAAAGAAAAACAAATAAAGAAAAACAAATAAAGGAAAAGAAACAAATAAAGGAAAACAAATAAAGGAAAAAAACAAAAAAAAAAGAAAAACAAATAAAGGAAAAAACAAATAAAGAAAAACAAATAAAGGAAAAGAAAAAATAAAGGAAAAGAAAAAAAAAAAAAAAGAAACAAATAAAGGAAAACAAGAAAACAAATAAAGGAAAACAAATAAAGGAAAAACAAATAAAGGAAAACAAATAAAGGAAAACAAATAAAGAAAAACAAATAAAGGAAAACAAATAAAGGAAAACAAATAAAGGAAAAGACAAATAAGGAAAAAACAAATAAAGGAAAACAAATAAAGAAAACAAATAAAGGAAAACAAATAAAGGAAAGAAAAGGAAACAAATAAAGGAAAAGAAACAAATAAAGGAAAACAAATAAAGGAAAACAAATAAAGGAAAACAAATAAAGGAAAAGAAACAAATAAAGGAAAACAAATAAAGAAAAAGAAACAAATAAAGGAAAAACAAATAAAGGAAAACAAATAAAGGAAAAAAAGCAAATAAAGAATAAGGAAACAAATAAAGGAAAAAACAAATAAAGGAAAACGAAAACAAATAAAGGAAAACAAATAAAGGAAAAAACAAATAAAGAAAAGAAAAAAAACAAATAAAGGAAAAGAAACAAATAAAGGAAAAGAAACAAATAAAGGAAAACAAATAAAGGAAAAGAAACAATAAAGGAAAACAAATAAAGGAAAAGAAACAAATAAAGGAAAAGAAAAAATAAAGAAAAGAAAACAAATAAAGAGAAAACAAATAAAGGAAAACAAATAAAGGAAAAAGGAAAACAAATAAAGGAAAACAAATAAAGGAAAAAATAGGAAACAATAAGGAAAACAAATAAAGGAAAAAAATAAAGGAAAAAGAAAAAATAAAGGAAAACAAATAAAGGAAAAGAAACAAATAAAGGAAAACAAATAAAGGAAAACAAATAAAGGAAAACAAATAAAGGAAAAGAAATAAAGGAAACAACAAATAAAGGAAAAGAAACAAATAAAGGAAAAAAATAAAGAAAACAAATAAAGGAAAACAAATAAAGGAAAAGAAATAAAGGAAAACAAATAAAGGAAAACAAATAAAGGAAAAAAAATAAAGGAAAACAAATAAAGGAAAACAAATAAAGGAAAACAAATAAAGGAAAAAATAAAGGAAAACAAAAATAAAGGAAAACAAATAAAGGAAAAAACAAATAAAGGAAAACAAATAAAGAAAACAAATAAGGAAAACAAATAAAGGAAAACAAATAAAGGAAAACAAATAAAGGAAAACAAATAAAGGAAAAAAATAAAGGAAAACAAATAAAGGAAAACAAATAAAGGAAAAACAAATAAAGGAAAACAAATAAAGGAAAAGAAAAAATAAAGGATAAAGAAACAAATAAAGGAAAAAACAAATAAAGGAAAACAAATAAAGGAAAACAAATAAAGGAAAAAAACAAATAAAGGAAAAAACAAATAAAGGAAAACAATAAAGGAAAACAAATAAAGGAAAAAAGAAAAAATAAAGGAAAAAAATAAAGGAAACAAATAAAGGAAAATAAAGGAAAACAAATAAAGGAAAAGAAATAAAGGAAAACAAATAAAGGAAAAAACAAATAAAGGAAAACAAATAAAGGAAAACAAATAAAGGAAAACAAATAAAGGAAAACAATAAATAAAGGAAAACAAATAAAGAAAACAAATAAAGGAAAACAAATAAAGGAAAAAAAATAAAGGAAAAAAAATAAAGGAAAAAAAATAAAGGAAAACAAATAAAGGAAAACA
>JAPXFY010000033.1:8753632-8758632 GCA_030674185.1 Monoplex corrugatus
TGGAAAGACGAATCTATCACCCATATCCTCATCATGATTATATCATCATCATCATCCATCATCATCATCATCATCATCATCGTCGTCGTCCGTGTCATCATCATCGTCATCGTCATCATCATCATCATCATCATCATCATCATCGTCGTCGTCATCATCGTCATCGTCATCGTCATCGTCGTCGTCGTCGTCATCATCATCATCATCATCATCATCATCATCATCTCTCTCGTCGTCGTCATCATCATCACCATTATCGTCATCATCACCATCGTCATCATCATCATCATGTGCTTTGCCGCATGCCATTGGTGATCATCATAACCTTCCACACCAATCTTATCTTTTGTCGATCTGCAAGTATACTTCCCATCCTGTTTATCCTCAGTTCTACTCCGCAAAATGACGTCCAATATTTTCTCCCTGAATCTACCCGGTGCTCTTTTTTTCCCCTCCAGCTTTCTTGTTATGACTAGGAGCACGCTTAGGCTATGTTTATTTAAATATTTTTCCCAATGCATAGTAAAACGTAGTCATATTCGTATTAGATTAAATCATGATCATTAACACGTGTTCGTATTCGTGTAAATAAGCAGTCCTAGCAGCGATGCATGCTGTTAGCGAAAAGTGACAAGCACACAATCACTAGCCAACACATTAGGAACAGAATAAACAGGCTTAAATATCAAAATACCAGGCACAATGAGAATCACAGGAACCAACAAAACAAATATGCTCTACTTTAATAGTACAGCAACTTTCATCGTTTGATTAGAAATTGCAGAAAGGACTTAAATTTCAAGGAGATGTCATCAGCTCCACGGCCTGAAGCAACACCTTGCTACAAATAGAACAAGAAAGCTGGACCATCATCATCATCATCATCATCATCATCATCATCATCATCATCATCATCATCATCATCATCATCATCATCATCAAGTGCCCTGCCACATGGCGTTGGCGATCATGGCCCTCCATACGCATCTGTCCCTTGCTGCCGCTAGCACCTCTTCTACCCTCTCTGTCCTCAGCCACCCTGCAATCCGTCCAATATTTTCTCCCTGGGTCTACCTGGTGCTCTCTTTCCCTCCACCTTTCCTGTTATGACCAAGTGCTCTAATTCCCCTTTCCTCATAAAATGGCCTATAAATGTTGCCTGTCTTTTCCTAATCTTCGTAATGAATGTCTTCTTGTGTCTGCCTCCATCAAGACTGTCCATATGGAATTCATTCCGAGCGCAGGGAGACGTCACCTTGAGAAATTGAAACTGAAACTTAAACTAGTTGGCCTGTGTTCATTGGAACCATATCTGTATTGGTATTCCCTTACCCTACAAGCAAAGCCAGACCAAGATTGAGGCCACCAAGATATGTTTCTAAGAAGAATGCTGAGAGTTCCATGGACAGCAAAGAAAACAAACGAGACAGTCTTGATGGAGGCAGACACAAGAAGATCATTGATAAGGAAGATTAGGAAAAGACAGGCATCATTTATAGGCCATTTTATGAGGAAAGGGGAATTGGAGCACCTGGTCACAACAGGAAAGCTGGAGTGAAAGACAACACCAAGTAGACCCAGGGAAAAACTTTGGATGGACTTGCAGGGTGGCTGAGGACAGAGAGGGTGGAAGATGGGCTTTCGGCGGCAGCAAAGGACATATAATTATATATATATATATATATATATATATATATAATATAGAGATAAGAGGGCCATGATCGCCAACGCCATGTGGTAGGGCACATGATGATGATGAAGATAATTCCCTCACCACTTACTTACATGCAATTAAGCTGGTGGACATAGCGATATCCAGTAGAAGTTTAAACTTGTGCGATAAGCGAATCACCAGGAGAGAAGATCCCAAACCGACAGACATCACCACCAGTGCCATAATGCCGAATATACATGTTGCTGTGAGCCAATCTGTCGAACGGAACAATAATGATAATAATGATAATGATAACAATAATAACGATGATGATGATGATAATAATTATCATAAAAATAATAATAATTATCATAATAATACTATTACTACTACTACTATTAGTAGTAGTAGTAGTGATAATGATAATAATAATAATAAAAAGAAGAAGAAGAACAACAACAACAACAACAAAAACAAGAAGAAGAAGAAAAGAAGAAGAAGAAAGAAGAAGAAGAAGAAAAAGGAGAAGAAGAAGAAGAAAAGAAGAAAAAGAAAAAGAAGAAGAAGAAGACAAATAGAAATAATAAGAATGATAATGTTAATATTACAAACGAATGAGTAAGTGAATGAATGAATGAATGAATGAAAGAATGAATGAATGAATGAATGAATGAATGAATGAATAAATGAATGAATGAATGAATGAATGAATGAATGAATGAATGAATGAATGAATGAATGAATGAATAATGAATGAATGAATGAATGAATGAATGAATGAATGATTGGCTGACTGACTGAATGAATGAGTCAATAAATGAGTGAGACAATGAGTGAGTGAATGATACACGCTCGCACGCACACGCGGACGCGCACGCGCACGTGCACGCACACACACACACGTACACACACTCACTCACACACAGTCGCTAGTCTGTTGCGCTAACCACTACACCACGGCGACTGATTACTAATTATCGGCAGATTCGGGTGGAGCACATATGGAATTGTCCCAGTGCAATGTTTCCCTCTTGAACACACAATATAAATATTGTAATTATTATTATCATTATTACACTCCATACTCCAAAATTCCAGGCCTCGCAGTAGTGCCGCAGGTCGCTCAGGACCACTGCTCTGTTTGTACATAATCTTTGTCGTGAGCCTGAGGCCACGGTGTCGTCACAGTCTCTTGGTTAACTGTCAAGAGAAACCAGGGGGGAAAAAACACGAAAGAAGAATAGGAACGTGTCTGTAATACAACCACACAAGACAGGCGCAATTCTTTTTTTGTTTTTGTTTTTTGTTGTTTTTTTCCAACTGCCCTTTGTCAAGCGTAAGATCACAACCAAACAACGCCAGATACAAATATTTTAATATTAGGAGAAAAAGACTGAAACTTCCCTGCTGTTCCGTCACCGCCACGATACCACTACCACCACCATCACCACCGGCACCACGACACCACCATCACCACGACACTACCATCACCATCACCACCATCACCACCACAATCACCACCATCACCACCACAACTACCACTACCCCACCACCACCATCGTTAGCACACACGAGACCATCTCGACCACCATCCCTACCGCCACCACCACCACCACCACTACAACCACCACCATCACCACCCGCCATCACTACAACCACCACCATCACACCACCACACCCACACCATCACCACCACCATCATCACCACCACCAACCATCATCATAACTACCACCATCACCATCACCACCACAACCACCACCACTACCACCACCACTACATCTCCACACCACCAGCATCATCTCCACCACCACCACCACCATCACCATCACCATCACCACCACGACACTACTATCACCACCACCACCACCACTCATAACCACATCATTCCACCACTACCATCACACCACAAAACCGCCACCACCACCATCACCACATGCGACTATCTGCGGGTGCCTACACCAACAGAAATAGGCTCTAACTGGCTGTGTCATTTCTGTCCACCATCATGATTTATTCGTCGGCTGTTACCATTTGTGTATACCGTATGCAGGATAGCTTCTGCTTAAGGCTGTTTCGTAACGTACTGAAAAGAAAACTGGGAAGTGAGCATTCTGTTTGAAGCCATTGACTCACACATTCTCACACTGGACGGAGCAGCAGGAAAGTTTCAGTCTTTTCCTCCCAATTTTTTTATCTGGCTTTTGCTTGTTTGTTTGTGATTTTACGCTTTGCGATCTTACAAAGGCCAGTTGGTCGAAAATTTGTACCTGTCTTGTTCTTGTCTGGTTGTATTAAATACGCGTTCATATTTTTTTTTCTGGTTTCTGTTGAGAAGATTAGGAAAAGACAGGCAACATTTATAGGCCATTTTATGAGGAAGGAGGATTTGGAGCACCTGGTCACAACGGGAAAAGCTGGAAGGAAAGAGAGCACCAGGTAGACCCAGGGAGAAAATGCTGGACGGACTTGCAGAGTGGCTGGGGACGAGGAGGGTGGGGGAGATGCTAGGGGCAACGAGAGATAGGGACAGATGGAAGTCCATGATCGCCAACGCCATGCGGCAGGGCACCTGATGATGATGATGATTGAGAATGTGTACTAAAAAATAGTATAAGTTTACGAGCGCCGAAGAACGGTGAAGAAACTATCATTACGGAACCAGATCAAAGGAAAGAAGGAGCGGCGGCATCATCCCGAAGAGCTAATCAGAGCCTGGTGTAGGGAGCTCCAGACAGTTGCATGTGGACCACTAACACCACCATCACCACCATCACCATCACCACCACCACCACCATATCATCACCATCACCATTACTATCACCACCAACATTACCATCACCACCATCACCACCACAACCATCACCATCACCACCACCATCACTACCATCGTCACCACCACCACCATCACCACCACCACCATCACCACCACCATCACCACCACCACACCACTACCATCACCACCATCACCACCATCACCACTACCATCACACCACCACCACCATCACCATCACCACCACCACCATCACCATCACCACCACCACCAGCATTACCACCACCACTACCACCACCATCACCACCACCACCACAACCACCACAACCACCACCACCACTACCAGCATTACCACCACCACCACTACCACCAACACACACATACACACATACACACACACAAAACGGAGCTTTGTACTGCAATGCGTTGACACAGCTTGAAATTTAACACGTGATAAATTGGTTGTGATGAAGTGTAATAATAAATACACAAACTATGCAAGAACGGAAGAAAGTTTCTCACCTTGGCAGATCGTGATAAATTATTGTGATAAAGTGTCATAAGTAAGTTAAAAA
>JAPXFY010000033.1:8763632-8776132 GCA_030674185.1 Monoplex corrugatus
GAAATAATACCTGTCTTTAACCAGTCCAGGTGTAGCAATTATACACTAGAGAAAGAAAAGTCAACATGCCTTTGTCAAAAATAGAGAGAAAGAAAAGTCAACAGGCTTTTGTCAAAGGAAAATTCAACAGACCTTTCTCAAAAGCAAACAAAAAAGTCAGCATGCCTTTGTCATCCCCAGAGACAAAGAAACGTCAGGCCTTTGTCATAAGGAGGGAGAAAGAAGATTCAATTGACGTTTGTCAAAAACAGGGACAAAGAAAAGTCAACACAATTTATCAAATGTACAGCAAAGAAAAATCAAACAAGCCTTTGTCAAATGCAAAGACAAACAGAAGCCAACAGGCCTTTGTACACAGATGACAACAAAGAAACCAGATCACCAAGTTCGGGACAGAACTGACAGATAGCAAATGCATTTTCCTTAGTCAGTTGAGTTGATACATATGAGTGGTAAAATTGTTTGTTTGATCTCCCTTAAAAATAAAAGAAGAAGAAGAAGAGAAGAGGAAGAAGGAGGAGGAGGAGGAGAAGAAGAACAGGAGAGGAAGAAGGAGGACGAAGAGGAGGAGGAGAAGAAGAAAAAGAAGAAGAAGGAGGAGGAGGAGGACGACGACGACGACGACGAGGAGGAGGAGGAGGAGAAGAAGAGGAAGAGGAAGAAGAAGAAGAAAAGAAGAAGAAGAAGGAGGAGGAGGACGACGACGAGGAGGAGGAGGAGGAGGAGGAGAAGAAGAGGAAGAGGAAGAAGAAAAGAGAAGAAGAAGAAGAAGAAGAAAAGAACAACAACAACAACAACAACAAAGAAAGACAGAAAGAAAAAAGCCACATTTCTATCACAAGAGCTAGCCAGGCTGCATTATAACAGACAGCGGTGTGATAAACTAACTTACCTCAGTGTCAAGTGATAGATCAAACAAAACTGAGTGTTTGAAATAGATATTCAAGAGTGATTCAACGCACATGGTCTCCCAATCTGCCATCAGTTATCTGGCAGAATCCCAGAGCCTATGCACAAAGCTCTATGCAACAGCAAGGTCCTAAACAGAGGCGGAGGAGAGAGAACAGAGACCTCTAAAGCACAAAGTTGACACCACCAGAATGATTTGAGAATTAAGACTAGCAACGAATCTGTAAGCCAAATATCGGTGTACTGATTGTGTGTTTGCTATGGATGTGTGTCTTTAGCTTTTTGTTGTTGTTATTGTTGTTGTTGTCGCTGTTGTTGTTGTTGTTGCTGTTATTGTTGTTGTTATGCTGTTGTTGTCATTGTTGTTGTTAGTATTGTTGTTGTTGTTGTTGTTATTGCTGTTGTTGCTGCTGTTCTTATCGTTGTTGTTGTTGCTATTTTCGTTATTATTGTTGTTGTAGTTAGTGTTGTTGTTGCTGTTGTTGTTGTTGCTTCTGCTGCTGCTGCTGTTTCTTTTCCAACAGAAAGGATAAGCTGCTTTTACTAATACTCTGTCTTTCCTTTCCACGATAAGCTCCACGTCAGGCATGCACAAAACCACAGAGGAATGGTTCGGCACCAGTGCCAGTCACAGTGACACAGGAACGGAAGGGAGCCCTAACGTCACCCTGACGTCAGCCCCAGAGGACGACAAACTGGAAGGACTTTTGCCTGACAACGTTGCCTACCTCATTAAAACCGTGGTGGAGGCGGGCCTGCTTTTGGAGGTGGCCTTGGCTGGCGTGGTGATGAACGTGATAAACATGGCGGTGTTTCTACGTCAGGGGTTGTCTGACCGAATCAACCTCTGTCTGTTCAGGTTGGTTACAAATACGAGTAAATGAAGTTTAGGAGTGTGGAGTTTGATCAAGAGGGACTCTCATCCCACTCAGACAATTCCATATCCATTCCACTCAAATCTGCCAGCAGTTATCTGGGAAGCTCTCTAAGCCTGCACAAAATTCTATGCGCTGGCAAGGTCTTGAAATGGGGTGGTGGTGAGAGAAGAGGGGAAAGACTTATGAAATATTATGCTGGCACCACCAGAATAATGGAATCAGTAAGAAGGGCAGCGAACTTGTAATGTAGCAAAGCTGGGATTGAACTCAAGATACTGGATCTTGAGTTCACGGCTCGATCAAAAGAACCAACCGACCCACACGGGTGAATGAATAAATGAATGAATGAATGCATGAATAATTGAATAGGTGAATGCATAAATGAATATTTGTGACCTCCCACCACGAAATCAGTCTTAACTTGCAGTCAGTCGAACAGCACTAGGAGCTGAAAAGGTGACTGAGAGTCTATCTTGGGCATTTTGACTTTTTCTTAAAATTGATTTCTGTAGACTATAATCTATCCCCCACATAATTCTTTTTCTTGAAAAAAATATTATTAATCAATTTAAATCGGTATTTCAATGCACTGATTGCAGCAGAAAGAACGCAGTTTCCTACCAAAAGTACCTATTCTTATCTCTTATTATGAACCGTAACCTGTACAGTACCCGCACATGTAATATACTGATGGAAAGCTCTGCGGTGCACCTTTCAGATAATGACAGCGAAAATAAGAAACAAACTGGGTCAAAAGCCACCAAATAAAGAAATGTAAGGAAAATGTGTAGGAGAGCACACAAAAACTTTAGAGGCCGTTTTCTCAAAATGGCCGTCATACAATTTAATGACCTTTTTTAAACATACATGTACATAAATTCTACTTTTTTTTTTAATACAAGCTTTATTCAAGTACCAAAATAATCAGCAGAATGTACACTTTCCAGTGATATGTATATCTCAAAATGCCCAAAATGCTAGTTAAGACTGATTTCGTGATGGGAGGTCACATCTAAATAATTGTACATCTTTCCTCTCTGTTGTAGTTCCGGGGAGACTGCGTCTCCCGCGTTGCAGTGCTTCCCATTTTTGTTGATCAATGTAATTGTTTACCACTGTATTTATTTATTTTTTTGTTTGTTTGTTTGTTTGTTTGTTTGTTTGTTTGTTTTTGTTTTCGTTTTTGTTTACGGAGTTGCTGAAATTTGCCACAAAATTGAATGGAAGCTGCTACTACGACACAACATTATTTAGTGCTGTATGGCTATCATCATAGTACATTGTACGACAGTTAGTTGTCATTCTGCCTGTCCATGCATGTCTGTGGCGTGTCCAAGCCAGTAAACACTTCGTTTTTTGTACAGTGTGTACATCTCTGGGAGGACAGCTAGTGAGGTCTGGGACTTCAGTCTTGGGGACTTTGCAATACCAGGGATTGATTTTTGAGAATTCAGCGTGTGCAGGGCAATGGGAAACTACAGAGAGTGTTCCCATGCCTTGCATACGCTGACCAGGAACCAATGTCACACAAACATGGTTGAAAACACAGTCCCTATATATTGCCAAAGGTAGAAAACATATTACCTGTATATTGCCATGTGTTTAATACATATTGGCTATATTTTGCCATACGTTAAATACATATTGCCTGTTTGTTACCATACGTTAAATACATATTGCCTGTATGTTGCCATATTTTAAATATACATTGCTTGTATGTTTTGCCATACGTTAAATACATATTGCCTGTGTGTTGCCATACGTTAAATAAAATTTGCTTGTATAATGCCATACTTAAATACGTATCGCCTGTATGTTACCATACGTTATATACATATTGTTTGTATGTTGCCATACATTCTCTGCATATTGCCGGACATATGAAACACATTCTCTGCATATTGCCACTCGTTTAAAATACATTCACTGCATATTACCACACGTTTAAAACACATTCTCTGCATATTTATTACCATCTGTTTAAAAACACATTTTCTAAGTATATTGCCAGACAGATGGAAACACATTCTCTGCATCTGGCTCACATTTAAAAACACACTCCCTGTCTATTGCTACGCGTCTATAAACACACTCACTGCATATTATCACGCGTTTAAAACACACGTTCAAAAAACACATTCACTGCATATTACCACACTTTTCAAAGCATAGTCTCTGCATGTTTATGACCATGTGTTTAAAAACACATTTTCTACGCAATTGCTATTCATTAAAAATTGCCACACGTTTAAAGCATACATGTATTCTCTGAGTATTGCCTCAAGTTAAAAACACATTTTTAGATATTGTCGAACGTCTAAAAACCACATTGCCTATATATTGCCACACATTCTCTGCATATAGCTAGAGGTTGTAAACACATTCCCTGTATACTTAAATCTCAGTCTGTACTGTGACTTTTGTTTTCCCGTTCGGCTTTTGTAAAGTTCCTCAGTAAGTTGAATTATTACAAACACTATAAACTCCATGATCATCGAAGAGATCCTGCAGTAGTGCAGCGTCTCCTGTGGTGGGTGACCCTATGGTGACATAACACCTCTAACCTCCATGGACTTCCTGGCACTGGGACTGCAACTGAATGAACTTGTGCTGGTTGGTATGATGAAAAGTTGGAACGGGCAGCAGCGCGAATGCAACACCATTGAAGCAAACCAGATATGAGACAGCAAAAAAATGTGCGTTTTTTTAAGTTTTGGTAGATTTAAAACAGATTTTTTCCAACCATTTGTTGGTCTCAGCATCTAAGGAGAAGTTGTTGGAAATGGTGAACCCAAAACATAAGAAATGATGGACGACCTTAGCTTGTAGCTGTTGATATTAATGACAGAAATTTTTTTTATTATATGCTGGCCCTTTGGCTCGTAACAATGGACTTGTTCGAGCTGGTGATGATTTTAAACCTTTTTCAAGTCAGTGGTGGTTTTGACGTCTTATAAGGTCGGTGGTGATTTTGAAGACTTGCTATATTGGTGGTGATTCTGAAGTCTTGTCAGGTTGGTGGTGATTTTGAAGTTTGTTCAGCTCGGTGGTGATTTTGAAGTCTTGTCAGATCGGTGATGATTTTGAAGTCCTGACATGTTGGTGGTGATTTTGAAGTCTGCTCAGGTTGATGGTGATTTTGAAGTCTTGTCAGGTTGGTGGTGATTTGAAGTCTGTTCAGGTTGGTGGTGATTTTGAAGTCTGCTCAGGTTGGTGGTGATTTTGAAGTCTTGTCAGGTTGGTGGTGATTTGAAGTCTGTTCAGGTTGGTGGTGATTTTGAAGTCTTGTCATGTTGGTGGTGATTTTGAAGTCTTGTCAGGTTGGTGGTGATTTGAAGTCTGTTCAGGTTGGTGGTGATTTTGAAGTCTGTTCAAGTTGGTGGTGATTTTGAAGTCTGTTCAGGTTGGTGGTGATTTTGAAGTCTTGTCATGTAGGTGGTGATTTTGAAGTCTTGTCAGGTTGGTGGTGATTTTGAAGTCTGTTCAGGTTGGTGGTGATTTTGAAGTCTGTTCAGGTTGGTGGTGATTTTGAAGTCTTGTCAGGTTGGTGGTGATTTTGAAGTCTTGTCAGGTTGGTGGTGATTTTGAAGTCTGTTCAGGTTGGTGGTGATTTTGAAGTCTTGTCAGGTTGGTGGTGATTTTGAAGTCTTGTCAGGTTGGTGGTGATTTTGAAGTCTTGTCAGGTTGGTGGGATTTTGAAGTCTTGTCAGGTCGTGGTGATTTTGAAATCTTGTCAGGTTGGTGGTGATTTTGAAGTCTTGTCAGGTTGGTGGTGATTTTGAAGTCTTGTCATGTCGGTGGTGATTTGAAGTCTTGTCAGTTGGTGGACAATTTGAAGTCTGTTCAGGTCGATGGTGATTTTAAAGTCTTTCCAAACTATTGGTCATTTTAAAATCATTTCAGGCTGGTTGTCATGTTAAAGTCTTTGCAGATTGGTGGTTCTTTTCAAGTCTTTTCAAGCCAAAGACTAACGATTCTCAGGCTGAGGACTGCGTTCTTAGCTGAAGACAGTGACCGCAACATCCTCAATAGACATTACGTCTGTCATGACTCACTCCTCCTCCCCCACCCCACTCCCATTCCCATTCCCCCCTCCCTCCCCCCCTCCGAAACATTCTTGCCGGGATGTGCATCGTGATCGATTAGTATTTACCTGCACTTACTTCATTTGGTACAAATTGATGAATAATTCTTATGCAGTTTACACATTATGCCATCTCCTTCAGAGACAATCGATCATCCAGAACTCTTTAACAGTCAGTCTTCGAGGTACTCAGATAGTGTTGTGTGGTGTGTGTGTTGTGTGTGTGTGTGTGTGTGTGTGTGTGTGTGTGTGTGTGTGTGTGTGTGTGTGTGTGTAGTGTTTGTGTGTGTGTTGTGTGTGTGTATGTGTGTGTGTTTGTGTGTGTGTGTGTGTTTGTGTGTGTGTGTGTGTGTTGTGTGTGTGTGTTTGTGTGTGTGTGTTTGTGTGTGTGTGTGTTTGTGTGTGTGTGTGTTATGTGCGTGTTTGTGTGTGTTTGTGTTTTTGTGTTTGTGTGTCTGTATGTGTATATGTGCGTGTCTGTGTGAGAGTGTGCGTGAGTGCGTGCATGCGCGCATGCGCGTGTGTGTATGCATGTGCGTGTGTGTGTGTGTGTGTGTGTGTGTGTGTGAGTGAGTGTGTGTGTATGTGTGTGTGAGTGAGTATGTATGTATGTATGTATGTATGTATGTATGTATGCATGTATTATGTATGTATGTATGTATGTATGCATGTATGTGTATATGTGTACTTGTGTATATATATATATATATTTATATATGTATGTGTGTGTATGTGTTTTCTTCCCCTTCAACTGTTCCACTTCAGGGATGTTGATTCTACACACCGCTCATTGCAGCTTGTCAACACATCATAACCACCACCACCACCCCCCTCCCCCAACCCCAAGTCCATTCAGTCAAAAGTCCCAGTGCTCGGAATTCCATAGGAGCCAGCAATTACAACGAAACCGCTGTAGAGTCACCCACCGAAGGAGACTCTGCACTGCTACTGAAAGGAGATACAGACACCTGCCGTGTTTGTCATGATAGTTGAGCAACACCCTTAACAACGTATCTGCCCAGTGAATGAGACTCGACCGTGTGATCCCAGCCCTCCCAGTGAACCTATAGCTTTTTCATTTTTTTTTTTTTTTGCTTTTTTTTTTTGAATCATCAACACTCAGGGAGTTTACCTTTGTGCTCATTGTGCTCACTTTTTTCCTACCATTGTCCCTAATGGCCGCAGAAGCTGGCAGGTTTTTTTTATATATATAATGCAGTGATGATGATGATGTCGATGAGGATGATAATCATAATGCTATGAAGTTTCATCTAGGATTGAGACTGCGTGACAGGGCTGTACTCTATACTGACTATCATAATAATATCCTGGGATCAACCAGGCCCGAGAGATACAGACACCTGCGGTGCTGGTCAGAAGATCTGAGCAACACCCTCAATGACGCATCGGGGAAGTGGATGGGACTCGACTGTGTGGTGCCAAGTCTTCCCAATGAGCCCATGGCACGCACGCCTAACTCTGGGTACGAGCCGGCTAGAGCTGAAAAATCCCACAATGATGTTTTGAAGGGACTGCTGGGGATTCGAATCACAACCTTTCAGTCGGTAGTCCATTGTGTTAACCACTACACCACAGGGCTGGTGTGTTAACTATAGCATGCTCAGGTCTGGGTAGAAGCTGGTCAGGGAAATATTCCACAATACATTTTGACTGGTTAGAGTTTGAACCTTTGTCTTCCCAGTTTGTAGTTCGCAATGTTTATCATTTCGACACGTTTAGTTCCTATACATACTTATGTCTGTAGCGTTCAAATGGCTCAGCAAATTTCGTGTTAGAAAGAATATTTAACGCCAAATTTCACAAATCTTGAAGATGACTTAACCCTTTTGACCTCGAATTTCTCAGTAAAGTTTGAAGCTTTTGTATTTTGTTTTTGAAGGTATGGGGTGAGGGGGTGGGATGAGTGCATCATCTTTACAAAGTCTGAATGTCTCAGTGGTCAATTAGCTCTGCTGTTAGATCACCTTTGCTCATAATGCATGGATTGTGGGTTCGACTTCTGGGTACGCCGTATTTTTCTCCGAGACATTATCAGCTATTGACCACAAATTTCTCAATAAAGTTGGAAGCTTTTTTGTTTGTTTGTCTGTGAAGGTATAGACTGGTTGATAAGAACACCTTATGAATGGCTCAGTGGTCCATTAGTTCAGTTGTTAGATCGCCTTTGCTCATAACGCAGGGGTTTGAGGTTCAACCTCTGGGTGTGCCAGATCCCCCCCCCCCCCCGAGACCTTATCAGCTTATGTGCACGTATAAAGCTTATGCGTTGATCAATACGAGTCTTATCCAACACATGGAATCTCATGGATGGCACAATGCACATGGAATTCATTCACTAAGCACAGAGACGCCATCTTGAGAAACTGAAAATAAAACTGTACCATTTGCAAACATTGTCCGATTTTCAAAACAGTTCTCAAACGAAAAATATCTTGTTTTGACTTGCGAGTCATTTTATCGGAGATGGTCACATGTGAATGCTGACTGTGTGCAGCCTGGCCATAGCAGACACTGGCTACATCGTGTTTATCTTCATCTCACGACTTCATAGCGTCTTCAGATTTATTGATCCTCTTCTGGGTCTGTACTGGAAGGTATTATACAGAGCGCGCACGAACACACACACACACACACACACACACACACACAACACACACACACACACACACACACACACACATACACACACACACACACATACACACACACATACACACACACACATACACACACACACACACGCACACACACACACACACACACTTACACACCCATAATAACCATATCCACGTCCACACACACACGTCTACATACACACCTACTTACACATCCACAGACACATACACACACACATCCATATACACATCCACGCACGTCCAAACCAACACCCACATACACATCCACACACATCCACACACCAAATCCACATGCACATCCACAAACGTACACACATCCAAAAACAGTCTCCTCTCTCTCTTCTCTCTCTCTCTCTCTCTCTCTCTCTCTCTCTCTTTGTGTGTGTCTCTGTCTCTCTCTCTCTTTCTCTCTCTCTCTTTCTCTCTCTCTCTCTGTGTCTCTCTCTTTCTGTCTGTCTATCTCTCTCCTTTTCGGTTTTTCAGTTTTTGTTGTTTGTTTCTTCCTCTCTTTTTGTTAGTTTACTTCTCTCTCTGACTGCTTTTCTCAGAAAATTTCTGAAGAAGTAAAAAGATACACGTTTTACATTTAATGCTGCATATGACTTTTTGACCTAATTCGGTGGCCTTAACATGCAGTAAAAAAGAACTCGCCAAGCTTCTCAAAAGACACGATGAAACATGGACAAGACAGGGCATGGGAACCAGCGCTGAGAAAACCAAACTGAAAGGCAGCCACAGCATCACCATCACTACTGATGTACATGTACAACTGTCAATGGACTGAAACTAGGATCTGTTCAACGATTCACTTATCAGGAATCCAAAACT
This sequence comes from Monoplex corrugatus, assembly GCA_030674185.1. Classification (NCBI taxonomy): domain Eukaryota; kingdom Metazoa; phylum Mollusca; class Gastropoda; order Littorinimorpha; family Ranellidae; genus Monoplex; species Monoplex corrugatus. Next base: position 8,772,989 of record JAPXFY010000033.1, read on the forward strand.
AGCAATGGGGGAATCCCAGCTTGAAGTCCTCTCAAGGACAGCAAAAGACACCAACAACACTGTTCAGGCTGGAATCTATTATGGAAGGACAAGAACATCCCCATGACACACAAGAACGGGATCTTGTCTGCATAGGTATATTCCATCTTCCTGTATGCATGTGACAGGTTGATAAGTTTAAATATCTGGGAACGATCATTTCACCAGACAGCAGATGAACATCAGAATTAGCCTGCAGAATCGGCCAGGCCAAAAACAGCATTCAAGAAGATGAAAATCATTCTTACCAACAAATGCCTATCAATCAACATCAGGAAGAGTGTTCTTGAATGTTACACAGAACCGATAATGTTATACGGTTGTGAGGCGTAGACAGTCAACAAGCAAAGCCAGAACAAGATTGAGGCAGCCAAGATGTAGTTTCTAAAAAGAATGTTTAGAGTTCCATGGACAGCAAAGAAAACAAACGAGACAGTCTTGATGGAGGCAGACGCAAGCAGATCATTCATAAGGAAGATTAGGAAAAGGCAGGCAACATTCATAGGCCAATTTATGAGGAAAGGGAAATTGGAACACCTGGTCACAACGGAAAGCTGGAGGGAAGGAGAACACCGGTAGACCCAGGGAGAAGATACTAGACGGACTTGCAGAGTGGCTGAAGACAGGGAGGGTGGAAGAAATGCTTGAGGCAACAAGAGATAGAGACATATGGAGGTCCATAATCGCCAACGCCTTGCGGCAAGGCACCTGATGATGATGTTATTTTCCATCTTCCTGTATGCAATATGAGACATGGACCCTCACAGCAGATTTGGAAAAAAACGAATCCAAGCTATAGAAACGAGATGTTATCACAAGATACTTAACATCAGATACACTGATCATATCACCAGTGAACAAGTGCACCAAACCATCAGGCAGCACACTGGACCATAAGAAGATCTGCTGAACATCACATAAGAAAAGACAATTACGTTAGTATGGCCATGTAACAAGATCCAGTGACCTTGCTCAATCAATCCTTCAGGGAACTGTCGAGAGAGAGAGAGACGGAGCAGAAGACAGAAAAAAAAATAACAGCAAAAAATGATGGACTGACAACATCGCAGAATGGACATAGAAACTATTTACAGAGACCCAGGCACTAGCACACAACTGACACAGCTGCAGGAACGTGGTGAACAGTTCTTTACTGCGGCATCTTGAAGACTCTTCGCGGAAACAGAAAAAAAAACACGAAAGAAGAATAAGAACGCGTATTTAATACAACAAGACATGCTGCGTCTGTCTTGTTTTGTCTTGTCTTGTCTTGTCTTGTATTAAATACGTGTTCTTGTTCTTCTTTCCTGTTTTTTTTCTTCTGGTTCCTATTTGCTTAAACGCGGGCAGTCACGCTTGTTTTGGATTTTGTATTACACTTTACGGAGTTAAGAGACAAGAAGAAACACAGATAGAAGATTTGAGATAGACTGGAAAAGCTCACAGACCGTGAGAAATAGCCGTTTTCAAATTCACCCATAAAAGAATTCTAGAACGTCAAATATACCACGTATGTTTTGTGCTACTAGCACATCATCTGCCGTGTTGATCACCCCCTCCACGCTCCGTTCTACCAGCACATAATATGTTGTGTGGATCAACCCCTCCCCCCACGTTCTACTGTCCTCATATGTTATGTTGATCACACACCCCCTCCCCCACGTTCTACTGGCCCTCATATGTTGTGTTGATCACCTCCCCCCACGTTCTACTGGCCCTCATATGTTGTGTTGATCACCCCCCCCCCACGTTCTACTGGCCCTCATATGTTGTGTTGATCACCTCCCCCCACGTTCTACTGGCCCTCATATGTTGTGTTGATCACCTCCCCCCACGTTCTACTGGCCCTCATATGTTGTGTTGATCACCTCCCACCACGTTCTACTGGCCCTCATATGTTGTGTTGATCACCTCCCCCCACGTTCTACTGGCCCTCATATATTGTGTTAATCACCCCCCCCCCCCACGTTCTACTGGACCTCATATATTGTGTTAATCACCCCCCCCCCCCCCACGTTCTACTGCCCTCATATGTTGTGTTGATCACCTCCCCCCACGTTCTACTGGCCCTCATAAGTTGTGTTAATCACCCCCCCCCCCCCACGTTCTACTGGCCCTCATATGTTGTGTTAATCACCACCCCCCACCCCCTTCTACTGGCCCTCATATGTTGTGTTGATCACCTCCCTCACCCCACGTTCTACTGGCCCTCATATGTTGTGTTGATCACTCCCCCCCCCCACGTTCTACTGGCCCTCATATGTTGTGTTGATCACCCCCCTCCCCCACGTTCTACTGGCCCGCATATGTTGTGTTGATCACCCCCCTCCCCCACGTTTCTACTGGCCCGCATATGTTGTGTTGATCACCCCCCCCCACGTTCTACTGGCCCTCATATGTTGTGTTGATCACCCCCCCCCCCACGTTCTACTGGCCCGCATATGTTGTGTTGATCACCTCCCCCCCCCCCAACGTTCTACTGGCCCTCATATGTTGTGTTGATCACCCCCCCCCCCACGTTCTACTGGCCCTCATATGTTGTGTTGATCACCTCCCCCCCCCCCCCCACGTTCTACTGGCCTCAAATGTTGTGTTGATCACACCCCCCCCCCCCACGTTCTACTGGCCCACATATGTTGTGTTAATCACCTCCCCCCCCCCCCCAACGTTCTACTGGCCCTCATATGTTGTGTTAATCAGCCCCCACCCCCCCACGTTCTACTGGCCCTCATATGTTGTGTTAATCACCCCCCACCTCCCCACGTTCTACTGGCAATCATATGTTGTGTTAATCACCTCCCCCCCCCCCCCCTTCTACTGGCCCTCATATGTTGTGTTGATCACCTCCCCCCCCCCCCACGTTCTACTGTCTCTCATATGTTGTGTTGATCACCTCTCTCCCCCACGTTCTACTGGCCCTCATATGTTGTGTTGATCACCCCCCCCCCCCCAACGTTCTACTGGCCCTCATATGTTGTGTTGATCACCCCCCCCCCCCCACGTTCTACTGGCCCTCATATGTTGTGATGATCACCTCCCTCCCCCACGTTCTACTGGCCCTCATATGTTGTGTTGATCACCTCCCCCCCCCCCCACGTTCTACTG
>JAPXFY010000033.1:8781132-8788632 GCA_030674185.1 Monoplex corrugatus
TATTATTAATATTGTTATTATTATTATTATTATCATTTATTTTTATTATTATTATTATTATTGTTGTTGTTGTTATTATATTAATATTATTGTTATTATTATTATCATTATTATCATTATTATCGTCATCATCATTATTAATATTGTTATTATCACCATCATTATTATCATCATCATCATTAGTAGTATTGTCATTATTATTGTTATTGTTATTATTATCATTGTTGTTGTTATTGTATTGTTATTGTTATCATCATTCTTATCATGCCTTATTTAGAACGTGTGGTTGGTTTCCTACAGTTATCACGCGTTTTACTCTAAACAGCCGCTTCTCGAAACAAGACCACTCACAGCTTCAATTACTACTTGTTTGTACGTGCTACATTGTATTGCGGTTGACGTGTGATATGTTCCTGCATTTCGACACAATACGTTTGTTGCATGGTACAATACTTTGCCACATAACACGTACAAATGTATCCATAATAGATCTTTTTTTTTCTGTTGCATGGTACAACACTTTGCCACATAACACGTACAAATGTATCCATAATAGATCTTTTTTTCTGTTGCATGGTACAATGCTTTGCCACATAACACGTACAAATGTATCCATAATAGATCTTTTTTTCTGTTGCATGGTACAATGCTTTGCCACATAACACGTACAAATGTATCCATAATAGATCTTTTTTTCTGTTGCATGGTACAATGCTTTGCCACATAACACGTACAAATGTATCCATAATAGATCTTTTTTCTGTTGCATGGTACAATGCTTTGCCACATAACACGTACAAATACAAATGTATCCATAATAGATTTTTTTTTTCATGTGCCTTAGGTTTCAACACTGACTGTCAGTTTTCTTTCATTTGGAATCTAATATCAGTCAAGCAGTGATTTTTCCAAAATTTTGTTTTATTTTTAAGGTGAAGTCAAAATTTTGATCAAGTGTGGTTTCTGATCTCTTACTCTGTTACGTTTTAAAGGTCCTTGGCGCCCTTAACACGCGAAAATTGAATAGATTTGATTAAAGCCAAAATGAATTATCTACCAAACTGCGATTAAACTTGTTCAATTGCTTAACCCTTTGTGAGCTATGATGCATGGGTGTGCTGGATTCTTTGCCGATCAGTATACAATACCAACGAAACAGGCAAAGACAAGGAACTAATCCCATTGACTCTATGTTGGGGGAAAAGGCAGGGCTTCGCCATAAGTGCGACAGCCAGACATAACAGGGAAATTAACCCCTTCATAATATGCTCGGGGAAAAAAGGCTTTTGTTCAGGCAAAAGCTAAAATTTTGCCTTCAGAGTGACAGAAATAACAGGAAAATAATCCCCTCACCATGAGTTCAGGAAAATCCCAGGGTTTTCCCATGAGTTGGACAGCCGGAAATAACGAGGAAATTATCCCTTTTGTTCTATGTTCAGAAAAAATCCAGGGTTTTGCCATAAGGGTGACATACATAACAGAAAGATTGTCCCCTTCACCAGATATTTACAAGATCCAGGGTTTTACTATAAGAATGACATACATAATAGAAAAATAATCCCCTTCTCTAGAATTTTAGAAAAAATCCATGGATTTGCCATAAGAGTGACAGACATAACTGACAAATAATCCCTTCACTAGATGTTTAGAAAAAAATCCATGGTTTTGCCATAAGTGACATACATAATAGGAAATTGATCCCCTTCATCAGATGTTTAGGAAAGATCTATGGTTTTACCATGAGTGACATACATAACAGGAAAATTATCCCCTTCACAAGATGTTTAGGAAAAGTCCAGGGTTTGCCATGAGTGACATCATAACAGGAAAATTACCCTATTCACTAGCTGTTTATGGAAAGTCCAGGGTTTTGCCATGAGTGACATACATAACAGGGAAATCCTCACCTTCATCACATTTACAGGAAGAAAAAGAACAGTTTTGTCACAGCAAACAGCAGACAGTACTGATAAAGCCACTTGTATCAGGGTCTTGTGTTGGTTGCTGAAATGAAACTTGTGAGAATGGAAAAAGTAATGACAGTACAATACAATACAACATTATACAATACAATACAATGCAATACAAAACAATACAATGCAATATAATACAATGCAGTACAATACAATACAATACAACGCAATGCAATAAAATACAATACGATATGATATGATACGATACGACACGACACGACACGATACCACACAATACCACACAATACCACACAACACAATTCAAAACAAAACAAAACAAAACATAACACAATACAATACAATACAATACAACTCAAAGGGTATCGTATTAAACCTTTCAAAGAAATTACGTGTCTTCTTAAACGCATATCATGGCACAGCTAAAAGAAAAGAAAATCATCATGAAGGAACAAGTTTGTGTGTGTGTGTGTGTGTGTGTGTGTGTGTGTGTGTGTGTGTGTGTGTGTGTGTGTGTGTGTGTGTGTGTGTGTGTGTGTGTGTGTAGTGTGTGTGTGTGTGTGAGTGGTGTGTGTGTGTGTGTGTGTGTGTGTGTGCGTGTGCGTGTGTGTGTGTGTGTGTGTGTGTGTGTGTGTGTGTGTGTGTGAGTGTGGTGGTCTTTGATTTAATGTCTATTCACTAAAGTGATTTTAGACAACAACAACAAAAGGGGGGGTGATAGAGGAGGAGTGAAGAGGATGTTTGAAAATTGTCAATTTTGGTTTTGAGAAAAGATGATCCAGAAAACAACTGTTTCGAGGAGGGGAAGGTAAAACTAACAAATAACGTTACCATAATTAACGATTTAAACAAACTTAACTAAGTAACAAACAAAACTGATAAATTTCTAGAAGAAATGAATAAAAAATAAAACCAAGAATTGACTAACCATAACAGTGAACAAGTGAAATAACATTTTAAAGTTAATTCGCCATAGGACTATGTGTATGTGTGTGTGTGTGTGTGTGTGTGTGTGTGTGTGTGTGTGTGTGTGTGTGTGTGTCTGTATGTGTGTGTGTGTGTGTGTGTGTTTGTGTGCGCGCGCGTGCACGCGTTCAATTTCATTTAATGTCTATCCACATAATGTGATATTAGACGATGATGGAAAGAGGAGAGGGAAAAGGTGAGAGGAATAAGAACTATAGCGTACATGAAATTAGGAAAATTATCAAAGTATAACTGACAATGTAACTAGAAACTTTAAAATAGAATCTAAATGAACATTATTATCTTTAAAAAAAAACTTCTAGTTTAACTGGATTTCTCATAAACAATAACGTTTGATTGGACAGATATTTCTGATAAAAACCGTATCAGTGCAATGAACTATAACAATGAACCGATGGGACTTTTCATTAATGAAGTGAAAAAATCAATCGCCAGTTGTGGAATATCACTAACTGAAGATACAAAATAAGGTAATATATTGGGTAAATAGACCCTTAACTTGTCACTAGAAGATATATGTGACCTCCCACCGTGAAATCAGTCTTAACTCGCAGTCAGTCGAACAGCACTAGGAGCTGAAAAGGTGACTGAGGGTCTATCTGGGGTGTTTTGACTTTTTCTCAAAATTGATTTCTGTAGACTATAATCTATCCCCCACAGAAATTTTTTTCTTGAAAAAATATTATTAATCAATTTAAAATGGTATTTTAATGCATTGATTGCAACAGAAAGAACTCAATTTCCTACCAAAAGTACCTATTTTTGTCTCTTATTATAAACCGTAACCTGTGCAGTACCCGCACATGTAATATACTGACGGAAAGCTCTTTGGTGCGCCTTTCAGATAATGACAGCGAAAATTAGAAACAAACTGGGTCAAAGCCACCAAATAAAGAAATTCAAGGAAAATGTCTAGTACAACACACAAAAACTTTTTGAGCCGTTTCCTCAAAATGGCCATCAGACAACTTAATGACTTTAAACATACATAACTTTTACATTTTTTGGAGTACAAGCTTCATTCAAGAACCAAAATAATCAGCAGAATGTACACTTTCCAGTGATATGTATATCTCAAAATGCCCAAAATGCTAGTTAAGACTGATTTCGTTGTGGGAGGTCACATATCATCGATTGATGTATCCTTACCACACAGACAAGAAACGTTACTGACATTACTTTGTCCTAAAGCAATTTAATTTCCATCTACAAAACAAATATGTTTCTTCCTTCTTAGGTAAACATTAATCTCCTGTCTACTACTGAAATAGTGCATTTTCTTTATTTCATCATAAAGTCCCAGACAATCTGCTTTGTTTTCTTCTATTTGAAAACGTAGTCGCTAAGTTTTTTCTACCATACTGTGATATTCTTGCAATGAAAAAGGTATGTTTAGGTGCAAGGAATGTTGATCCTTTCGCTCCTGTTTTGCAAAAGGTCAACCTTTTCTTACTTTACTTTACTTTATCCGTCCTCTTATACCATCTTGGGCGTCGAGGGAGAAAGAGCTTTCTGTCTGCGGCAAGTTTGAAGCCTGGTTGAGTGGGATGTTGTGGCTCCAAAGTCCAACCCCTCGTCTCGTCGTGGAAGTGGAAACAGGTAAGCTGCAAACGGGGCACTGGTGAAGCTGCGACGGGCCTAGCAAGCCGGCGGTGGATTACTCATTGCTCGAGAAAGTAAAGTAAAGTAAAAGTCAACCTTTTCATTATAATAAAATCCACAGTGAGATGGAATCCAAATAAATGTTATCTCTGATCCTCTCATTGCTAGGAGTGTGTTAAGTTACAAATATCAATGATCATTTCAGATCTAAGTTTTGAATTGAGAGTCCTTGCAGCTTGAAGAACTGATATAGAATCAACACAAAAGAGGATATGTGGAGCATTATTCTGTAGATTTGCTAAGAAATCTAAGGCCATTAGTATAGCAATAGTTCTGCAGTAAAAATAGGTTCATGTTTCCCGAGATGATACGACTTCTCTATTCCAAAGTCAGGTTTAACAAAAGCAGCACCTACACTATTATCTACAACTGATCCATCTGTGAAAACTGGCATATATTTAGAATAATGTTCTTGCAAACGGATTCTGACATGTGATGATCATAGATTTACATTATCATTTTTAGTTAAGTCTGTATGGTTGATATCAAATTTGGCTCTTTTTAGATTCCATGATGGAATAGTAGACACAGTTGATTTTGCTGGGGTATTTCTATTCATTGTTATTTTCGTCCATATACAAATATCATCAGCGTATTGGACAAGTTCAACATCATTGGTTAGTTGTTGTTTTTTTTGGTAAGTCGTACATCAAAATATTGAACAAGATGGGGGCAATGACAGATCCCTGTGGGATACCCATTTGTAATTGCCTTGTAGTGGAATATGTTTTTTCTATTTTTGTTCGAATTTGTCTATTTTTCAGAAAAATCATTGATAAAATCGTATATATGACCTGAAAGGCCAATGCCCTGAAGTTTGGAAGGCAATTTGAAGGGCCATACTTGATCATAAGCTTTAGATGCATCAAAAAAAAAAACGTAGCCAATATGGACTTATGTCTGGCAAACTGATGTTTTATCTGAGTTGTAATTTTCACTAGATGGTCAGTTGTGGATCTATTTTTTCTAAATCCAGCTTGATTTATAGGAATAATATCATTCTTGTCGCAAAAGTAAGCAAGCCTACTCAGGACTATTCTTTCCAATAGTTTACATACATGGGATGTCAGAGATATAGGTCGACAGCTGTTTATGTCTCTTTTTGGTTTTCCTTCTTTGTGAATGGGGATTGTCATAAAGTTTTCGTAAAGATCCTGTAGACCAACACTTGTTAACAATATCAAGTAGTATAATCTTCCAATTTTCTGGAAGTTGTTTAATCATTTCGTGAGAGATTGCATAAATACCAACTGATGTTATCCTGTTTGGAATGGCTTTTATAGCATCATTCGATTCTGGAATGGTTAGTGGTGCATTCATGGAATGGTCAATATCTTCGGGAGGATTTTGTTTTAAATCAGATTGCTCATTTTCCACTCTGAATGTCCTCTGGCTTTTAGGTAACCACTCTAATCGACTTGTTCTAGCAAAGTGGTCAACAAATGTTTCTGCCTTCTCTACCGCTGTTGGAAACTTATTTATATATTTGTTTATTTATTTATTCATTTATTTATTATTTATCTATTTATTTATTTATTTAGTATGTATTTATTTATTTAGTATTCATTTATCCATTTTTATTTATATATTTGTCTATTTATTTATTTTTACAGACTTATGACGGCCGTGGTTGTCATAACATTCGGCGTCTGTCTGGCCTGCTTTCTTCCTTACTGCTTCAGATACAACATCACGGCTGTCACAGATGTCGCCAACAATGTCGTGGGTTACAGGTCAGCTTCGACTCAGTTTTACATCGACAACAGGGATGTCATCAGTTTTCTTTTCACTGTCTTCAAGATTGTCGTCCCTATCATCCTTTTCATCGGCATCGCTACTGCCACTTCCGTCATCGCTGTGCGCATGCGTGCTGTGACGGCGTGGCGTCAAAAAAACGCAAATGTAAGGGGAAAGCGTTGAGGCAGATGTCGTTGGAAATGCCAAAATGGAAGTGAAAATGTCGGGTGTTTTTTTATGGGAAATGTCAAAATGGAAGTGAAAACTTAAGATAATCTTTTTCAGAAATGTGAAAAAAGAAGAAAAAGAAGAAAAAAAATCCGAGGCTGAATTCAATAGACATATGAACATAGAAATGCGAACGATAGGTGGTTTTATCAGACATGTGCAAATGTTAGGTCGTGACTATTGTCAGAACTGTGACAGTGAAAGTCAAAACGAAAGGTGATTTTTTTTTTCATCAGAAATGTGCAAATGTAAGGTCGTGACTTTTGTCAGAAGTATGAAAAAGAAAATGAAACACCAGGTGATTTTTTTTCATCAGAAATGTGCATATGTAAGGTAATGACTTTCGTTAGAAGTGTGAAAATGAAAGTGAAAACGAAAGGTGATTTTTTTCGTAAAAAATATGCAGATGTAAGGTCGAGACTTTTGTCAGAAGTTTGAATATGGAAGTGAAAACGAAACATGATTTTTTAGTCAGAAATGTACAAATGTAAGGTCGTGACTTTCGTCAGAATTGTGAAAATAAAAGTGATTTTTTTCATCAGAAATATTCAAATGTAAGTCGTTTTATCAAAACTGCGCGAATGTGTGGTAGCCGATTTTCTGAAAAAAGTATATATATGTATATATATACAAGTGCCAACGTAAGATTTGTTTTATCAGAAATGTTCAAAAGTATGTGCAAATTTATGACGATTTTTTTTTTTTTTTTTTTTTTTGAAATATGCAAATATATAGTGAGGTTTATCAGAAATGCGCGAATATAAGTGAAACTATAGAAAATTTTATAATTAACGTGCAAAGATGATTTTTCTCATTCAGGATAATGAAATTTAAAACGGAAAAAAAGTGGCGTTTTATACTCACCAGTTTACGTGTAATCTGATAAATGGTAATTGGTATGGAATTGGAGAAGACAAAGCTGCAAGGAAATAAAGATGGGTATCGTTCAAAAATG
>JAPXFY010000033.1:8793632-8801132 GCA_030674185.1 Monoplex corrugatus
GGAACGCATCCTCGGCATCCAATGGCAAGACAAGGGACCAACACAGAGGTCCTCCGTCATGTGGGCCTACAGATCATCTTTGCCCTTCTAAGCCGACGCCGATTACGCTGGCTTGGACCATGTGCGTCGAATGGAGGATGGACGTATACCAAAAGACGTTCTCTACGGCGAACTGGCAAACCGGAAGCGAACTCCAGGCCGCCCATAGCTACGCTTTGTAGACGCATGCAAAAGGGACCTTAGAAGCTCAGGGATTGACCCAGGCTCTTGGGAGACACTGGGGAAGACAGGGCAGCGTGGCGGGACAGCCGTTCAGCAAGGCGTTGTGAATGCGGAGAGGAGGAGAGCAGAAAGCGCAGATGAAAAAAGGGCTCTTCGCAAGCAACGTTCCAGAAACCAGACAACAGCGACTCAATTTGTATGTGGCAGATGTGACAGAGATTGCCAATCAGAATCGGCCTGCACAGCCACAGCAGAAAGTGCACGTCATGACCACAACGCCTCCTAGTGCAGACTATCATCTCCTGAGATGTAAAGAGGCCGACGAAGAGTGATCTCTCTCTCTCTCTCTCTCTCTCCTCTCTCTTCTCTCTCTCTCTCTCTCTCTCTCTCTCTCTCTCTTTCTTTCTCTCTCTCTCTCTTTCTTTCTCTCTCTCTTTCTCTCTCTTCTCTTTCGCTCACACACACACACACACACACACGCACACACATATATCACACACACACACACACACACACACACACACACACACACACACACACACACACACACACACACACACAGAGGAAATGGTACACAAACCAGACTATATTTTTGATCTTTTGCCTCACAGAAATGATCATGTAGTAACAATCTTCCAGATCTTCAAAAACATGAAAACGACACGTACACTTCCCAATTTGTAAAAAAAAAATTTCAAAACCTTTAATTTCTTTATTCATTTTTTTGTTTTGCTTTATGATAAGAGTGAGAGAAAGAGTAAGAGCATGTGTGTACATTTGTTTATGCGTTCTTGTTCCTGTATGTATTTTAATGCGAATGCCAAAACAATTTCCCATTGTGATGTTCTGGGCTAAATAAAATCTTGTATCTCTTGTATCTCTAAAACAGACATCAACAAACCATGTGGCAACAGACATGACCTCAATCCATGCACACAGAAAAGAAACAAGCTGTTAAACTTACATTTCTTTCACAGTTTCTAAATATTTCACATGCCTTTAAATATTAACAGACAACTCAAATGGGACACCTGCAAAATTGCGTTCTGCACAGCACATCTCCTTGGAGCCAAAAATGTAGTCAATGTATGTACCCAATCATCCTACTGTACTACTGTTTAAAGCCCAGCCGACTGCGTAAGCCATATCAGGGCTATAACCGTTTCAAAACATACAAAACTTCAACAGGAAAAAAGAAAAGAAAATCAACACATTCCAATGCATTCGCGCACATAATCCAAGGAATGCCCCTGGCGTCGACCATTCCATCCAGTTTATCCCACAGGGGATTTAAAAAGCACACCTGAATACAAATTTAGGCATACCTAAGAACATCAAGATATATACATATATAGATATATAAACGGGCATGAATTATTTAAAATTACTTCCGCATATCTCACATCTCTAGAGCCAAAAATGCACTTAATACAGGTACCTAATTATCAATCCTAAGAAAACGTACGTAAGACTTTATCGAACACATACAGGTGAATGGACCAGCAAGGCAGAAAATGCTAGGAAGAAATGATAGGATGTAAAGGAACAAGGCATAAACAAAAACAGTGACAGAAAAGAAGAAATTTCTAGCACAGAATTTCGAGAAGGTGTGGATACTATTTGTGCTGAAAGAGCCCCAGCACACCATGGGGGGATCTAGCTATCTAGCTATTTATCTAGCTAGCTATGCCAATACCTGTGTCTATGTAATAAAAAAAATATGTTTGTATATGTCACACTTCAACTTCACACACACACACACACACACACACACTATATATATATATATATATATATATATAATAGTATACATACATATTTATGTGTGTATGTATATATATATACATATAGATAGACAGATAGATAGATACATAGATAGATAGACAGACAGACAGTAGATAGATAGATAGATAGAGCTAGATAGATAGAGAGATAGAGAGCTAGCTAGCTAGATAGATAGATAGATAGATAGAGAGATAGAGAGATAGATAAAATACTATAATACTGTTGTTTGCATTCATTCTAGGCCAAACAACAAGCCTTTTTTCAATATTAATGTAAACCCTGATCTGTCACACATTTCGTCAGTATTTTAACTGTTTTTTTACAGCTGATATCTTATCTTTGTTTTGGAAAAAAAATATAGTGTCATATGCAAACTGCCATATTTTGAAACAGAACTATGGATTAGAATATGGCATCGCAAGGTCAATCCCAGCTTCATTATCATCATCATTATCATCAACTTCATCATCGTCATCATCATCATCATGTCCCATGTCGCTTGGCATTGGTGATTATAGCGCTCCATATGAATCTCTGTTTTCTCGCTGCAAGTGTTAACTTTCACCTTTCCGTTCTTACCTACTCTAAGAAACTAACATTTTCTCCTGGGTCTACCTGGTGCTCTTTTCTCCCTCTAGATTTTCTGTTGTGACTAGGTACTCAAATTTCTCTACCTCATAAAATGTCCTATGAATGATGCTTGTTTTTTCTGATCTTCTTCATTAATGTTCTTTGTTGTTGTTGTTGTTGTTGTTGTTGTTTTCTTTCAAGACTGTCTGGTTTGTTTTCTGTCCTGTCCATGGAACTCTTCAACACTATTCCCAGAAACAACATTTCAGCTACCTCAATCTTTCTCTGGCTTTCTTTGTTGAGATTGTCTAGGCTTCACATCCGCACAGAATCATGTTTCTATATAACACTGAAGAACTCTCTTCCAAAATCCTTAACTGATAGGCATTTGTTGGTTTTCCTGAATGCTGTTTGAGCTTGGCCAGCACTGCTGGATATTTCTAATGCGCATCTGCCTTCTGGTCAGATGATTGTTCCCAGTATTTAAACTTATCAACCTGTCTCATATGTTGTGCCCTTTGCTGTTATTTTGCATGAGGGAATTTCTTGTTTTTTGACAGAAAGAAAAAGAGTAAGGCAGAAACGAAAGAAAGCGACAGAAAAGAGGAAATTCCTGGCACAGAATTTCGAGAAGTTTGGGATGCTATTTATTTAAATTGAAATTGAGGGAATAATTCAGTGAGTTTGTCAAGCTCTGTCAATGAGACAACGGTGGGACGTTAAAATGCAGAAAGGCTAATGCAGTGTAGGACTTTAATTTAACGCCTGTATAATAAAAACGAATCATTATTTAGAAAGAAATACAACCAGTAAATGAGCCATGCCAATCTGTAAAAGAAAAAAGAGAAAAGTAGCAGCTGTGAAAAAAGCCAGTCTGTCTGTCTGTCTGTCTGTCTGTCTGTCTGCTGTCTGTCTGTCTGTCTGTCTGTCTGTCTGTCTGTCTGTCTGTTCTGTCTGTCTGTCTGTCTGTCTTTGCATATTGTGACAAACAAAGGAAGTCAGAGTATGATTCTCTACTTGCCTTTGCTGTCACAAGATACGAAGATATTGCACACACACACACACACACACACACACACACACACACACACACACACACACACACACACACACACACACGCACGCACACACACACACACACACACACACACACGCACGCACGCACGCACGCACGCACACACACACACACACACACACACACGCACACACACACAAACAATGCACGCTATATAGTGCCTCAACCAGCGTATCATCCAAGTTTTACACAAGTTAGTTCTCAAATCCCGTTAGTGAGCCACTAGGTACACCATTTCACTCGTGTACATTTTCTTCTGGCGTGATTATGCATTTCGACAAAAATATGAAACACATCATCATCATCATCATCATCATCATCATCATCATCATCATCATCACCCTGTGCCCTACTGCATGGCGTTGGCGATCATGGCCCTCCATATGCATCTATCCCTTGTTGCTGCAAGTACATCTTCTACCATCTCTGACCTCAGCCACTCTGCAAGTCCGTCCAATATTTTCTCCCTCGGTCTACCTGGTGTTCTCTTTCCCTCCAGCTTTCCTGATGTGACCAGATGCTCTAATTCCCTGGCCTATAAATGTTGCTTGTCTTTTCCTAATCTTCTTTGTCAGTGATCTTCTTGTGTGGGCTGCCTCCATCTAGACTGTTTTATCATGAAACATAATAATCATTAAATAGCAACCACCAAGTGGTGTCCCAGATATCTGGATTATCATCAATGTCTAAGAGCGGACACTAAGTCCAGTTGGTCATGAACCTATTTCTTCTAAAACACAAAGAAGAAACCGTTGAAGCCCAATAGAGCCAAACACTTGCTTGAGTGTCACAGAGCCAGTGATGTCTAAACTGTCTCTCTGTTTTATTTCGCCTTGGCTTCTTGAACTCCCTTTAGTTCTTCATTGATCAATTTGCTCAGTTCGTTTCTATACAGACCGTCTTATGGCCCCAGACCAGTTTCAGTTTCCAGTTTCTCAAGAAGACTCTCCGCGCTCGGAATGAATTCCATATGCACTAATGTCACAGTTGCCATGTAAAGGAGCAGATACAGAATGATCACGGCACATGCGTTAAGCCTGTACATAAACCCACGAGCTGGCCAGGTCCTGAGGTCCTACCTAAATAGTTCCGTAACTCTGGGGTCGTAAGGGAGTGAGATGGCAGAGACCTCAACTTTTCACGGGCCAGCACCACGAGGGCAGCGCCCATTCCCTCTCCCTCGCTTCAAATTCATATTCATATTCACATTGTTTTTACCAAGACTTCAGAAAGGCAAGAAGACTAATTGTTCTTCAAGGGGTGGGACCTGGGACATCAACCTATGGGACCTGGGACATCAACCTATCTCAATATGTCTTTTACCGAGGCAGTCGGGCAATGCCCTGCTCTTCACGATTTTCAACTGCCGTGGGATCTTTAATGTGTGCAGCCAGAAGGCACACGGGTCCAACTCGTTTTTCGTCCCCTTCAGAAGGATTCAGTTCGATTTTTTGGTCAAACTGAGAAAAGTCGAGGCCTCTACGGTACGGCGAGCGAACCCTGGAACCTTGAGTTCAGTCATTGGCAGGCGAACGTCTGAACCATTCTGCCACTCGTCTCCCTGATCAGTAACACGATGACACGCTCAGATTATGTCTGGCACTCACATCCCAGTTCGCAGGAGTCTGTGCCCTTTCTTAAAGACCTTCTGCAACAGACACAGTTGGCTTGCACAGGTCGGATTCCTCTTCTAATTTTTTCAGGTGTGGCGTGTTATCTTTCTCCTATTTAACCCCCCGTGGGGATGCCCGGGGACTCTTTCAGTATAAATAGTATCTCCAACTTCTGGAAATTCTGTGCTAGAAATTTCCTCGTTTCTGTCACTGTCTTTGTTTCTTTACTCCTCGTTTGCTTTCTGTCATTTCTTCCTATCATTGTCTGCCTTGCTGGTCCATTCACCTGTATGTGTTCGATATGGTCAAAATACCTGACTGCTTATTTGCTTTTATTTCAATCACATTTTTTGTGTGACACTAAGGTAAAGTGTCTTAGAATTATTTCATTGATTTTCTTTTCGTTTTGGTACATAAACAGAATCATTTTTCTTCATTCCGTTATTGCATTTTCATTTGACTTATTCAACAACGCCATTGTATATGGGTGAATACCCCTTGGCAACATAGCTGTAAAAAGCTTTTGTCAATAAATGGCGCGCTTAGCGCGTCAAGCGTCAAGCGTCAAGCGTCTCTCTCTTTCTCTCTCTCTTTCTCTCTCTCTTTCTCTCTCTCTCTCTCTCTCTCTCTCTCTCTCTCTCTCTCTCTCTCTCTCTCTCTCTCTCGTTCAAACAAAGACATACACATATACACACAAATACACACTCGCTTGCGTACATGTATACGTACACCGTACTCACAAGTCACATAAACACGCACACACACACACACACACACACCACACACACACACACACACACACACACACACACACACACACACACACACACAACATTCACACACACGCAGGATACACAGGCGCCAAAGACGTTTTATACAGGGGCACACATCGTAAGTCCCTCAGCACAAACTGCAAAGGGTCCTGCATGGTTAGGACAAAGGGAGAGTAATCCTACAGCTTTGTCTCCATATCATGAGGGACCCTATCGTAACACGGATGGAGCCCTGTCGCGTGCCTTGGCTGGGCTATGGAGTTGGCCTGCAAGATAAATGTGTGCTTATAAAGTGATGGTGGGCATGGCCAAGTGATCCCACATCCTCATCATCATGTGCCCTGCCGCATGGCGTTGGCGATCATGACCCTCCATAAGCATCTATTCCTTTCTCGCAGAAAGCACATCTTCCACCCTCTCTGTCCTCAGCCACCCTGTAAGTCCGTCCAACATTTTCTCCCTGGGTCTACCTGGTGTTCTCTTTCCCTCCAGCTTTCCTGTTGTGACCAAGTCCTCTAATTCCCTTTTTCTCATAAAAGGGCCTATAAATGTTGTTCGGTTTTTTCCTAATCTTCTTTATGAATGATCTTTTTGTGTCTGCCTCCATCAAGACTGTCTCGTTTGTTTGCTTTACTGTCCATGGAACTTTCACGTTCTTCTTAGAAACTACATTTCGACTGCTTCAGTCTCGTTCTGGCTTTGCTTGTTGACTGTTCACACCTCACAACCGTATAACAGTATCCGTTCTATCTAACATTCAAGAACTGTCTTCCTGATGTTAATTGATAGGCATTTGTTGGTAAGAACGCTTTTCATCTTCTTGAATGCTGTTTTGGCTTGGCCGATTCTGTTAGCTATTTCTGATGTGCATCTGCCGTCTGGTGAGATGACCATTCCCAGAGATTTAAACTTATCAACCTGTCTCAAAGTTGTGCCATTATCAATGACCTTTTTGCTTCTGCCTCCATCAAGAGTGTCTCGTTTGTTTTCTTTGCTGTCCATGGAACTCTCAACGTTCTTCTTAGAAACCACATCTCGGCTGCTTCAATCTTGTTCTGGCTTTGTGTGTTGACTGTCCACGCCTCACATCCGCACAACAGTATTGGTTCTATATAACATTCAAGAACTGTCTTCCTGATGTTAATTGATAGGCATTTGTTGGTAAGAATGCTTTTCATCTTCTTGAAAGCTGTTTTGGCTTTGCCGATTCTGCTGGCTATTTCTGATGTGCATCTGCCGTCTGGTCCTAGATATTTACACTTATCAACCTGTCTCAAAGTTGTGCCATTATCAATGATCTTCTTGCGTCTGCCTCCGTCAAGACTGTCTCGTTTGTTTTCTTTGCTGTTCATGGAACTCTCAACATTCTTCTTAGAAACCACAATAAGCACAATAATTTGATGGTGGACATGGCCAAGCGATTCCTACAATGAGCTCAATAATTGTGCACGGATAAACCCAC
>JAPXFY010000033.1:8813632-8821132 GCA_030674185.1 Monoplex corrugatus
TCTTTACATGTGACACAGGCGAACGTCTGAACCATTCTCCCCCTCTTCTCCCTTTAACGGCCGGGTTTACGCTATCAAGGTACAACTGATCGACACTGATATCCTGTAATTTCTGTGGTAGCCCTCATCCTGGTTTATTACTTACCGACCTTGTATTTCACAGCCTGCTGAATCAATAGAGGCAGAAAATATATTGTTAATATATTTATTAAGTATATGAAACATTTTGATGTTGTCTAATTTACCTTTCTGCAACATTGTTCTGATGTTCCATGTTGCTATTTTGGTGTTGAATTTAATTTTGGTGGCAGTAGCTGGCTGACGGTCTGGTGTCACCTGTGCCGCATGACAGTCCCTACCGAACGAAGGTGCTCCACAGGAGCACCTATTGACGTCGTTAACTTTCTTCTTTCTCTTTCTCCTGTCCATGGTTTTCCTGGGGGAAAACTACGATGGTGGTTCCCCTTGCCTTCCATCGGTTTTTTTTTTTAGGGTTAACTCCCTTAGCCTTACTTTCTCCCGAGATGTCCACAAGGCAGTGGAGCTATTTACCCATAGCTTGGGGATCTGGTTCGTGGGCACCAGGGCGTGTCCACACGCCGGTGGGCCTGCATGCCTCACGTCTGGGGGCCAGATGATGATGATGATATGAAACATTGTTCATTGACATTACTAGAAACTGATACTTCGAGTAAACAAAACGCTGTTCATTGACATTACTAACATCTGATAGAGTAAACAAAACGCTGTTCATTGACATTACTAACATCTGATAGAGTAAACAAAACGCTGTTCATTGACATTACTAACAACTAATAGAGTAAACAAAACGCTGTTCATTGACATTACTAACAACTAATAGAGTAAACAAAACGCTGTTCATTGACATTACTAGTAACTGATAGAGTAAACAAAACGCTGTTCATTGACATTACTAACAACTGATAGAGTAAACAAAACGCTGTTCATTGACATTACTAGTAACTGATAGAGTAAACAAAACGCTGTTCATTGACATTACTAGTAACTGATAGAGTAAACAAAACGCTGTTCATTGACATTACTAGTAACTAATAGAGTAAACAAAACGCTGTTCATTGACATTACTAGCAACTAATAGAGTAAACAAAACGCTGTTCATTGACATTACTAGTAACTAATAGAGTAAACAAAACGCTGTTCATTGACATTACTAGCAACTAATAGAGTAAACAAAACGCTGTTCATTGACATTACTAACAACTGATAGAGTAAACAAAACGCTGTTCATTGACATTACTAACAACTGATAGAGTAAACAAAACGCTGTTCATTGACATTACTAGCAACTAATAGAGTAAACAAAACACTGCTCATTGACATTACTAGCAACTGATACTTAGAGACAACTACGAATTGCCTACTTGATGGAGTATTGTGTGTGTGTGTGTGTGTGTGTGTGTGTGTGTGTGTGTGTGTGTGTGTGTGTGTGTGTGTGTGTGTGTGAGAGAGAGAGAGAGAGAGGCAGAAAAGATATTCTTAATGTACTTATAAGTATATGAAACACGTGCTATTTGACACTACTAGCAACTGATACTTAGAGAATGGGTAGCGCAAACTATGTTAGATTTGAGAAGTTCCACAACATGGGAGATAATTCCTACGTGACTCTCAAGAGTTATGTCCTTTGGTTGATACTTTGAGACAATTAGGATTTGCCAATTTGACGGATAAAATTTCTGTTTTGTTTTGTTTTGTTTTGTTTTAGTTGTCAGCCTTCCAAAGACAAGGAAGCTGATTCCAATAAGACAGACAAACAAAACACAGAAAATCCCACAGATCCATTTACTCGTACATAACTAAACTTTCATAAAACAACAGACAGACGGACGGACAAACATACAGGCGGATGGACGGAGAGACAGATAGATGGACAAAAGAGACAGAGAGACTGACAAAGACTTAACAGACTGGCAGGGGAAATCAATAACAACAACAATAACAATAACAATAATAATCATCATCGTCACCATCATCATCATGATAATAATGATGATGATGATGATGATGATGATGATGATGATGATGACGACGATGACTACGACGACGATAATGATGATGATGATCATGATGGTGATGATGATAAAAATGACATAACAATACTGATAATAATAACAATAATGATAATAATGATGATGAGAAGAAGAAGAAGAAGAAGAAGAAGAAGAATCAAAAGAAACAAGAAAAAAATCTTGTAATGTTTCTGTATGTAGCAAGATACTCTGAAGAGAACCAGACAGCAGAAGATCATCTGAAGCGCCCCCAACTCCCCTTCCCCTCCACTCAAGCTAATAGTTCGGCCCTGATGAACTCTTTACACTCTAATGGCACAGGACCATCCAGGTCATGACTTGGATGCCTTTATGCTGTCGCTTCTTTCTATATATATATATATATATTATATATATATACATATTTTATCAACTGGGTTGGAACTCACGCCTCCAGGATGACTGGGCATCTCTACTGTGACGCCTCCTTTTTTCCATACACATCGATTCGAACCTGCGCCTCCGATGTCTCAAAGCCAAGTCACCTTCGTGATAAACGTCTTAACCACTTTGCTATCAGACATTTACACCACACAGGGAAACTTTTGAACCTTACTAAGTTCATTTTTTGTTCTTCTTCGACCAGATCCAGGTGGAATCCTTTTCATCTGCTTCTGATCGGGTTTCTCTGCTGATGCCCCTCTTTTTCCATCCACTTGGATTTGAACCTGCGCCTCTGGTGTCTCAAAGCCAAGTCACACTTGTGGTAAATGTCTTAACCACTTTGCTGTCAGACATCTACACTTTGCTATCAAACATTTACACCACATTTTGATCCTTACGAACTTCATTTTTGTTCTTCCTCGACTAGATCCAGGTGGAATTCTTTTTCAGCTGCTTCTGTATTGATTTTAGGGTTCGGGTCCTGTTTCGCCCAGAAATGGAGAGATGTTTCATGGCGTCATCAGCAAATGTCCCTGCCTGTCATACCCTTTTCGTTTACCTGGGATAAGTCTAGATAAAAAAAAAAGTGAACACGAAGGAAATCTCCCTGGATGTGATGATTCTAAAAACATTATCATCATTACATTTTTTGTAAGTACCATACTGTTGAAAAGTCATTCTATAGTGGACAAAGATTGTCTTTGCTGCTTATTCTAGGATGGAAAAAGAAGGTCTATTTGCAGCTGCAATGCCTTTGAACTGAAGGACTCAAGTGAACTTTGTTGTTGTTGTTGTTGTTTTTGTTTTGTTTTTCTTTTTAGTTTGTTTGTTTGTTTGTTTGTTTTACTTTTCCAGGCAGTATTTGTAGTATTCCTAGAATTGTCCAATATCTTATGGCGAAAAAAACAACAAAATATTTAGAACTGAAATTTATGTGATGCGTACATGTTGAGTTTCAGTTACATCGAGTCATTCAGGATGAAAGTTTGTCTGTCTTCTGTCTCATCATCTTGTGCAGTTAACCATCTTGAGGAAAAGGTGGCTGTCTCAATTTCCATAGATAGACCGGATGTTGGATTGAATGTCATGCACAACATTTTCTATATGTATGGTGTTTCAGTTCTATTTTTCAGTGAAGCCCCAGGTTTGTTCTTGATGGCAAAACCATCAGTGTACGTGACATCTTTGGGGCTGCATTCTGTTTTCCTAAACGAGCAGTTTGATTAGTTACTACATTTGTCTTCTGGTCATTCTCAGTGGTGACTTCCTAGATACTAGATATTTGGTATTGTCAATAATTGGTTGCATACAATTCTAAAGAAAGAATCAGACTGAAGTAAAACGTCTGAGATTTTTTAAAATTTATTTCAAAACGATTTTCACGAACACAACGGTGCCCAAAAGTCACCGAAGGGACATAACTCTCAGTTCCTGATTACTAAAAACAACAAAGGGAAAATAACTCTTAGATCACAGTAAGTCGCTACAAAACCGCCCCCCCAGTGAAGTACAACTGTGTAGCGAATTGGTTTAATAACATTGCTAAATCAGACGTGGCAGAAGTGAAAAGCGAACAGAGCGAATTGTGACAGGAGGATCTCTGGCAGGAGATGGTGGTGATGATGTTGACGGCTCTGAAGAACTTGCTGCAGGGGATGTTGTCGTCAGTGATGTTTGGCAGATTCTCAGTAGCAAATGAAACCAGACTCTTGTCCTCTCAAGTCATGAGCGGCGTGACAAATGCAGCTTTGAGACGGTCAACAGAGACTTTCTCTGAACACGCTTTGATGTCAAGAGTGTAGAACTTATCCTTGGTGTCAATGATACAGTATGGGCCATCACAGGGACGTTGGAGCTGATGACGATGAGAGTCGCTTGGGACGTAGATGTACTCAGTGGAGGCCAAGCTTGAAGGTACATAGGCAGGCTGGTTTTTCCTGGAACGTTGGAGCTTGTGGCAGCACAGGACGCATGGTGTGCTGGATATGTTTGGGGAACGTCGAGTCTGGGTCCATGGTGCACACATCCAGTCTTACCTGTCTCACCTGTCGGCGTCATCGGGTTCGGTGTTGGCGGCTGCACATTTTGACACCACCACCTCCCTTCAGGCCGCTCTGTCTTGACTTTTGTGGACAATTTCTTGAGTATGTAGGCCACTGATGTTGGTTATGTTCTGGATGTATGAGACTGGAGGTCTGCCTTTCTTCCTTTTTGCCACTGTTTTTCCTTGAAAATGGTTGCCAAGAGGTCCGCGTACTTGTTGCGTGACACATGGCCAATGTATTTCAGTCTTTTCTTATTGATGTCTGCTACTAGTTTTCTGGTGGTATCAAGTTCTTCCAGGACGCTTTCATTAGTTCCTCTATCTGTCCATTTGAAACGTAGTAGTCTCCAATAAAACCACATCTCTGCTGCCTCAATTCTTCTGCAATGAGTTTTTCTCAGATTCCAGGCTTTGCAGCCATACATCACGACTGGCCAGGTCAAACATTTTAAAAATCTAACATTCAGGCCATTTGGTATGCCTCTGTCTTTCCAGATGTTGTTTATTTGGACAAGGTTGTTTTGTTTGTTATTTGTTGTTTGTTGTTGTTTGTTTTTTTTTTTGTTTGTTTGTTTGTTTTGTTTTTTTTGTTTGTTTGTTTTTTGTTTTGTTTTTTTTTTGTTTGTTTTTGTTTTTTGTTGTTTTTGTTTTGTTTTTGTTTTGTTTTGTTTTTTGTTGTCTTGCTTTGCCATTCCAATTCTTATTTTGATGTCTTTGAGCAGATTCCATTGTCAGTTTTTACAGAACCAAGATATTTGAAAACCTTACCATTTTATGCACCCAGTGGCTGAAGAAATTCACCAGGTAGGCGAAGAGATGAGCCATAGATAAGCTCAGCAGGAGAACAACCGGGATGAGGAGTATATCTCCAACATGATCATGGGTAGCTCTGCAAACCAGCTGGGGCTGGTAGTACGACCTTTGAGTGCTGCCATAAACTGACGCTGAAAACGTTCAACCATGCCATTTGCTTGTGGATCTTAGGCTGTGGTTGTGTGAGCCTTAATATCCAAGACCTTTTTGAATTCCGCCCAAAGCACTGAGGTGAAATGCCTGCCTCGGTCAGAGGTAATGTCTTTAGGAACACCAAACCAAGCAATCCAGTGATGGAAGAAAGATGTGGCACAGGTAGAATTCATGGGCATCTGGAAGAGGAGTTGCTTCTGGCCATCTGGTGAAGCAGTCAATGGTTGTGAAGAGGTAAGTCATGCCTTGACTGACTGGCAGTGGTCCAACAACGTCAACATGAAGACTGCAGAACCTGGCGGTTGGAAGTGGATGCTCCACTAGTGGCGCCCGTGTGTGCTGATGAATTTTGGAGGCCTGGCAAGCATGGCATTCCTTGCATCATCTGCGAATGTTACGCTTCATGCCATGCCACACGAAATGTTGTATGTGAGAGTCCATAAATTCAATCAAACACTGGGCGAATCCAGGAGTTTGGCAATACTGGTCGTGGGATGTCAATGAATGTATCACATAGAAGAGTTCATGTACTGAACTGAACGTCTTCAAGCTTCAGGGCAGTGGTAGCTGTGCGATAGGAATCCATCTCGCCAGACTGGTACTTGGTCTTGGACAAGTTGATTGAAGTTGTCCTCAGAGATGATGCCCTATTCCTCGGAGTTGGGCTTGATGTTGAAACGTGAAAAGGCATCAGCCACCACGTTGAACTTGCCTGTGATGTAGTGAATGTCAGTGGTGAACGCAGCTATGTAGGAAAGGTGTCTCGTCTGTCGAGGAGAGCAGTCAGTTTGGCTCCTAAGAGTCGATACCAACGGTTTGTGGTCGGTGTACAGTGTGAAAGGTCGTCATTCCAGAAAGTGCCTGAAATGTTTGATCTCACTGTAGGCTGCCAGAAGTTCACGATCAAAGGCACTGTATTTCTTTTCCGCTTCTGAAAATGTCCGGGAGAAGAAAGCGAGAGAGGCCAAGGACTGGTCCTGTTGTTGTTCAAGTTGGGCACCCATGGCTGAGTCCGAGGCATCGACTGTGAGACTTGTAGGTGCATCTGGGAAAAGGTGATGTAAAAGCTCGGCCTCCTTGATGTTGTAATGTTCAACACCATGTTTATTAAGCGTAGAGAGTCGAAATGTGGAGTAACTCTGGAAAGTGTTGAAGAAGGTCAGAGTATGTGCTGTGTGGATGAAGCGATAGGCCTGCAAGGGTGACAGGGAAACCAGTGCTTCTGAGGAAAACAGAGGCGTTATCATGATGACGATGACGATGACAATGACGACGATGACGACGATGACGACGACGACGACGACGACGACGACGATGATGATGATGATGATGAATGATGATGATGATGATGATGATGATGATGATTCATCAAATGTTAGTTTCGTTGGACAGAACACCTTGTTCACGACGAAGACAATAGCATTCGATAATTGCTCCTGTATTGAGATCTGAACCAAGGGACTGGTCAAAGAAGACCACTTAAGTGACAAGAGAATATTCTGAAGATTTCAGTTTTCAGTTTCTCAGGAACAGTTTCTCCGCGCTCGGAACAAATTCCATATACACCAACGTCACAGGTGCCGTGTGTATGGTGATCATGGCACAAGCCTTGATTTAAGCCTGCACATAAACCCATGAGCTGGCCAGGTCCTGAGACCTACCTAGACTATGTTTTACTAGTCTATATTTTGTACTGGTATTTTATCAGCCTACTACTGGAATAATATTGGTTGCACGTAAATGACATGTGTATCTCTGAAGAAGATCAGCCTCATTAACTGTAGCATCAACACCACCCATCAAGAAGACAGTAGAGGGCTACTAAAAATAATGCACAAAAGCCACAGTCACATTTGAACGGACCAGAACGGAGAACAGGACGGACAGGATAACAGGACAGAAGGACAGACAGAACAGAAAAACAGGACAGGATAACAGAGAGACAGAACAGAACAGAACAGGACAGGACAGAACAGGACAGGACAGACAGGATAGAACAGGACAGGAAAGGACAGA
>JAPXFY010000033.1:8826132-8851132 GCA_030674185.1 Monoplex corrugatus
CACCAGATACACAGATTAGGAGAAAAAGACTGAAACTTCCCTGCTGTTCCGTCCATTGTGAGAAAAGGGCTGTAATACAAAGAGAACTTCCACCAGACTAGGACAGAAAAGAGAAAAAAGAAGAGTTTACAGAGAATTGACTTATGCACTACAATATTGGATTGTTGCGTGGACAACAACAACATCTGTAACAACAAAACAGGAACAGAATAAAACGAAAAACGAAACTGAAACAGTGCAGCTCCAGTATTGCAATCAGTTTTAAAACAAAAATGGATTGTGTCGGAAGAAACCGTAGAGTAGGCACATTAACTTCAAGACCCTGTGGATGTTGTACTTCAGTTGGACGATCTGTTTTATACGCGTCGATATTTCAGTGTTTATATACCTTTTTCTGGCCAGTGCTGACATCATCACACATCAAACCCGTATAAACATTACCGTAACAACACTGCTGGTCCACTGACGTTTAGTGACATCTGTCCGGGTGTGGAATATCTTTATAACAAATCCAGCACTACTATCTTACAAGTGAACAAATCACATTGCACTGAGTATACCTTGCCAGAATACACACCACAGCAAGGACTGGTGTACGGTGTGTGTGAAAGATCTTACATTTACTGTGATTTATATATCCAGGCACCAGAGGGTATGCTCGTAAGGGCTCATTTTCGAAGGCTGAAATACTGGTGTGAATACAATCCATGGAGATTATGGATCATTGCTGATGAAAATTCACTGCGTTTTCTTCATTGTGGTTTACATTCGCTGGAAGAAGAAATCATTGATTCGTTTACAAACCACATGTATTTTACCCTTTTGAGTCTCCCTCCTGTTATAATCAAAATTGAGGCGGTGAAGAATCACCATTTTATTGTGGAACATTCATCCACATTTTCTGGGTATGTCTTTATACCAAGCTATCAATGGCTCCCGTTCTACCCTGCAAATGTCTCTGTAGAACTAAAGGCACCCGTTGGCAGAATTATCATGATCAGCTTCCAGACACACTATAAGTATACTACAGATAAAACATGCTTAGACATGACTTACGCAGAGCCAAACGCACATCATCAGAAATGTCTACAAATCTGCAGGATACAAGAACCATCAGTACTTCTCTTCTCCTCGTCATGTCTTCACATTGGTTTCCATAGTTTGAAACACCACTTTAACAGAATCTACCAAAAAATATTTTTTACTTTTCATTCTGAAATGAATCAGCCTCGAAGGCTCGTCAGTGGCCTTTTCAACTGTTCTGTGAATCACTATTCTAGCTTTAAACATCACCTGCACTGTAACCTGAAGACAGAGTGCGAAAACGGACAGGATGAAACAGAGCACTGTCCTTTCAGCAGTCCTGAGTGCCAGGGTCTTGTGGCTTCGTTTAACAAGTGCTTCCAGCACGTTAGGTTCAGTGAAATAATAGGTTATCAAAAAGTGGAACAAAAATGCCATGAGATGGGGGGTAACATTTCTTCACTAAAAACGAGACAGGAACAAAACGACTTTTTGTCCATTTTCAAAGGAGTACATGAGTTTTACTTAATCCTAGGCCACATGTGTGGTAGGCATTCTGTACCTGTTATGTACAGCAGGCTTTGTAAGTGGTCTGAGAATGTTTTGATCTACAATGTTGATTACTTCTCGACTTGGAAAAATTACGTGCCTTTAAGGATACCCACGGGCATGATTGCTGATAGAATGAAACTCAAATTCAACAATGAGCCAAAGAAACTGAGAACTGAGGAAGTAGTATGCGAATTGCAATCAAAATCAGAAAGTGATATCCTTCCCCAATCTGTTAAGTTTCCTGATTTGTATTCAGTTCAATTCATCTTCAAGCAAACACAACATAGTTTGTTTGAGCGTCCCGATGGTCGTGTGTTACACTCGTTCTCGTTATGTGATGGCAACAGTCACGATGGAAAGATGACACATTCACAGTTTTGTGTGTTTTTAGACACGGTTATGTGGAGCAGTCCACTGGGTCCTTTGGGCAAAAATAGTATATATACTATCGCCATGTTTACGTGTGATGATGACTTTACAACAATACCTCACACTCTGGTTTGTGATTTTAGTCAAGACTGTCCAGATAATAGTGATGAATCATTTTGTATGCATCCACCTTGTGATGGATTTCTGTGCTCCAATGGCCAGTGCGTGGGGCTTGGCCAACATTGTAATGGGCATTCAGACTGCCTGGACGATTCTGATGACTTCAGCTGCTCTGAACAGGATCATTTCAAACATAGAATGGCAGACTCCAGGCAGCGACATTTCATCAACCTCGATGGCACCGGTTATTTTACTCAGCAAGTGATGAAAAGTGATGAGTCATGTCCTGACACTCATTACCAGTGTACAGAGTACTGGATGTACTGTCTCCCTGTCTACACACGTTGCAACGGATTCTCTGACTGCACGTATGGAGAGGATGAACAAGAGTGTGAGACAGCGACATGCCCTGGTTTTTATCAGTGCCGAGCTTCCATAGTTTGTGTGCATGGAGATCATCTGTGTGATGGCTGGGGTCAGTGCCCACAGAGGGATGACGAATGGCTGTGTGACATGACCTGTCCTGTAGGCTGTCTGTGTCAAGGTCATTCTTTTCTGTGTTCTCAACCTTTCTCTCCTGAACTCTTCCTTCAGCTTCGAAATCTAGATGCCGCAGGCTCAGGAATGAGGTTGACTGACTTCAGAAACAATACATATCTCATTGGACTAAGTCTTGCACATTGCTCATTAATTTACGTAGGAGACGCAAAGCTGTTAAACTTGCAATATATTGATTTAGCTGGTAATCAGTTGAAATTTGTTTGATATGAATGTGTTTATTAAGCTATCGAATCTGAGGATTCTAATCTTAGCAAATAACCCGATTCAGGTTTTAACAGCTAAATCATTTAATGTGTACTACTCATTAAGAACACTAGACTTATCAAGAACACACTTAAAAATATTTTACAGTGAAAATTTTATGTATTTACCTCAATTAAAGTGTCTGAATTTATCTTCGTCTGCTATAACAACTCTGGGACATACAGGCTGGAAGAATATACCCACAGTTGCTGAGTTAGACATGCGGACAAATCCTGTCAGCCATTTTAAACTTGATTTGTTTTCAAAATTAACCAACCTTAAAACTCTCTTTTCACCAGACTTTAGACTTTGCTGTGCACAGTTACTACCTAAATTGTCAATAAAAGTCACATGTTTAGCTCCACACCCTAAGTTTTCTTCGTGTACACACTTGTTACCAACTGACCTGTACAGACTTCTGTTCTGGTTGTTGAGCATCTGTGCCACTTTAGGAAACATGGTTTGTTTCGTGACTCTATTCGTGACAAAGAAAGTGTTTGAAAATACTTTCATCACATTATATGCAAATTTGTTTCTGTCTAATCTTGGTACGGGTATCAACATCAGTATTGTGACACTAGCAAACGAACTATTCCGTGGAAATTATGTATATGTTGAAAAGACATGGATTAACAGTGTTAGTTGCAAGGTAGCTGGTTTTCTTTCCCTCCTCTCCAATGAGGTATCAGTTCTGATCATCTGGTTCATGACACTGGATCACGTAGTCATCCTTTGTTTCCCTTTAACCAGGTGGAAATTCAATCAACGTTCAACAGCTGCAGTCTGCGCAGTGACTTGGTTTGTAGGGATATTCCTGTCAGTGATACCTTTTCTCCCTGGACTCTCACCCTGGGGCCTCGATGGACAGTCTGGTCTGTGTCGTTTGGCTTTATTTGACTGCTACAATTGTAACCAGCAGTTCAGGTGGTTCACAGTCACAGCTGTCTTCAACTTTGTCTCGTGTCTCATGTTTGCGACTGGTGAAGTCATCGTCAGCAGAAAAACACCAAGATGCCAAAGTATAGTTGATCCTGCAGTCAGACCATTTTATTCCTCTGTGCACGTGCTACTGAAAATAGCCCTCGTGGAAGCTATGTGTTGGTCTTCTTTTGGTATAAGCAGCGTGATGATTTTAAAAGGTACAGCTGTATCAGACAAAGTCTACGTTGCCATGATTGTGTTTATGTTACCCCTCAGTTCTGCACTGAGCCCCCTCCTGTACATATGGACTATTACAACACAACAACAACAGCAAGCACAAGAAGATAAAGTATTACAAGTTTTGAAATCACGACTTCCATCATCACTGAAAAGAGACATGTGAAAAAAATTACATTCAATCATCATGGTTGTAAAAAGATGATGTTTCAGAAATTACAACGTACAATGCAATGTTATGTAAAAACACTTGACAGCCATGACTAGCTTTAATATAATGTCCTTAAACTACCATAGACTAGAAAATTTCTAGAAAAGCAAGACAAGTGTTTCAGTATCTGAGATAAAAATATTGACTTTGCTTTGCAAGGGATCCACAGTTTGCCAAGAAATTAGAATAGAACGTTAGCGATGAATGATGATGTGGTGTGTATTTTCATCACATAATTCAAGACTGTGTTACGGTTACGTTGCTATATTGCTGAATAACAATTTCAGCCAGAATCAGTAAAGCATTACATGACATCCAAGGAAAGCAAGTAATTCTGGTTTTCTAAAAACTACTGGGGAGGAGCTCAGGGCTTAAAGAAGGTTGCCCTATACGTGCTAAAGAAATTCGCAATATAATTTAAAGAATATAGACTTCTTGTATCTTCATAGGTGGAGACTGGAATTAAGTGATGAATCTGCTATATATTGCCTTACTTAAAAGGTGTAAATGGTATCGAGATTGCTCTTCATATGATGAACAATCCACAACATGTGGATCATCTCATCATCATCATCATCATCTTCATCTTCATCAACATCATCATCGTCAACATCATCATCATCATCATCAACATCGTCATCATCAACATCATCATCAACATCATCATCATCATCATCAACATCGTCATCATCAACATCATCATCAACATCATCATCATCATTATCATCATCATCATCATCATCAACATCATCATCATCATCATCAAGTGTCATGCTGCAATATATTGGCGATCATAGACCTCTATGCGAATCTGTCTTTTGTTTGTACCTTTTCTATCCCCATCCACTCTGCAAAACTAATATTTTCTCCCTGTGTCTACCTGGTGCTCTTTTCTCTCAAGCTTTCCTGTTGTGACTAGGTGCTCAAATTTCTCTTGCCTCATTATGTACCCTATTAATGTTGCTTGCCTTTTCATTGCCTTTTTCTTTAATATTCTTTTTGTGTATTTTTCTTTCGAGAATCTGTAGGTTTTTTT
The DNA here is from genome assembly GCA_030674185.1 of Monoplex corrugatus. NCBI lineage: Eukaryota > Metazoa > Mollusca > Gastropoda > Littorinimorpha > Ranellidae > Monoplex > Monoplex corrugatus. The sequence continues at coordinate 8,831,406 of JAPXFY010000033.1, forward strand.
CTGTGCTGTCTATGGAACTTTTAACATCCTCTTAGAAACTGTATTTCAGCTGACTCAGTCTTGTTCTGACTTTGCGTGCCGCTCGTCCAGGCTTCGAATCCGTACGGCAGTATTGGTTCATTGGTTTTATTCTTGCTTTTATTGCTTTTATTCTTTTCCCCAATTGTGGCCATGCAGTGTGTGTGTGTGTGTGTGTGTGTGTGTGTGTGTGTGTGTGTGTGTGTGTGTGTGTGTGTGTGTGTTGTGTGTGTGTGTGTGTGTGTGTGTGTGTGTGTGTGTGTGCGTGCGTGCGTGCGTGTGTGCGTGTGTGTCTTTTCGGCGCTTGGATTTGATTTTGTCGAGATTTGCGCTATATAAATATTGTAATTATTATGTATGCATGTGCGTACGTATGTATGTATGTATGTATGTATGTATGTATACGCTTAGATTTATGTATGTATGTATGTATGCATGTATACGCTCAGCTTAGATTTATGTATGTAAGTATGTAAGCATGTATGTATGCATGTATACGCTCATATGTATGTAGGTATGTATGCATGTATACGCTCAGCGCTTAGATTTGATTTTGTCAAGATTTTGCGCTATATAAATAAAATATATTATTATTATTATTATTATATAGCATTCAAGAGCTCTCTTCCCAGTTTCAATTCATAGGCATTTGTGGAAAGAACGCTTTTCATTTTCTTGAATGCTGTTTTAACTTGGCCAGTTCTGCTTGGTATTTCATGTGCATCTACCTTATGGTGAGATGACTGTTCCCTGATGTTTAAACTTATCAACCTGTCTCAATGTTGTGCCATTTGCTGTTATTTTACATGAGGGGATTTCTTGGGGGGGGGGGGGGGTTGTGTGTGTTTTGTTTACTGAGTATCATGACTTCAGTCTTCTTTCTGTTTAGCTCTAGCCCTTTATTTCTGATTTTTATTGCTATTATATTCACAAGATTTTGTAGATCTGGTGTCATCTGAATAATGAAGATTGATTATCATTTTTCCTCAAACTTTTATCCCAGAGCATTCTTCTTGGTTCCTCATGATTCTTTCTTCGTAAAATGAAAACAAATAATGTTGACACAACACATCCCTGTCTGACCCTTTTATGATATTTTGGAAAGAGCTTATGTCATTTTCTACTATCCTTGCTGCTGTTTGTTCATTATGTATATATATATTCCTGATTTTTCTGAGATCTTTTCCATCAATATTGAGCTTTTCCAGTCGTCTGACATATTATCACCATATCATAATAAATCACTCTTGCATAGCACTTTTCTCTAATTTCATTCTGACTCATTATGTCATCATCATCAGGTGCCCTGCCACATGGCGTTGGCGATCATGGACTTCCATCTGTCTCTATCTCTCGTTGCCCCAAGCATCTCCTCCACCTTCCTCGTCTTCAGCCACTCTGCAAGTCCATCTAGCATTTTCTCCCTGGGTCTACCCGGTGCTCTCTTTCCCTCCAGCTTTCCTGTTGTGACCAGGTGCTCCAAATCCCCATTTCTCATAAAATGGCCTATAAATGTTGCCTGTCTTTTCCTAATCTTCCTTATGAATGATCTACTTATGTCTGCCTCCATCAAGACTGTCTCGTTTGTTTTCTATGCTGTCCATGGAACTCTCAACATTCTTCTTAGAAACCACATCTCTGCTGCCTCAATCTTGTTCTGGCTTTGCCTGTTGACTGTCCACGCCTCATATCTGTGCAACAGTATTGGTTCTATATAACATTCAAAAACTCTCTTCCTGATGTTAATTGATAGGCATTTATTGGTAAGAATGCTTGTCATCTTCTTGAATGCTGTTTTGGCTCGGCCGATTCTGCCGGCTATTTCTGATGTGCATCTGCCGTCTGATGAAATGATCGTCCCCAGGTATTTAAACTTATCAACCTGTGTCAAGGTTGTGCTATTTGCTGTTATTTTGCTTGAGGGGATTTCATGTTTTTTTATGATCACCATGACTTCAGTTGTCCTGCTGTTTAGTTCCAACCCCTTATCTTTGCTTTCTATTTCTAGTATATTCACAAGGTTTTGTAGGTCCCTTTCATTTTCTGCAATTAGCACGTTGTCATCTGCGTATCGAATGTTGTTTATTATTATGTATTACACAAAATCATTTTGTTAAGGAACACAGAGAACTCAAGCTATTAGGCGAGCTGACCACACTCTACTATGTTGATGTACAGTCTTCATCTTTGGTGGGTATGCATGCTGTGTGTTTTCGTCTTTTCATAAACATCTAAAACTGACTGACCTGCATGATGTCTAGTGTACAAATTTGGTATTCTGTCTGTGTACACGCATGATGATATGAGAGATCGATAGAAATGTACACTCTTTTTCATCTGGTAGAGATATCCGAGTGGATTGAACCAGGACCTTCTGATTTAGAAGTCTGACTTTTATTGGTCCAACTACTACAGGAAGCTGGTGGATAGGGTAAGGGAGTCAAAGGGTTAAGTTTTTGCTTTTGTAGCATGATTGACAGTACAGGATACTTGGGGTCAGGTGTGGGAGTCAAAGGGTTATCTTACTATTTTTGTCCTCTGAAGAAGAAATTCATGGAGGACAAGTCAGAAAGATTGAAAGAGAGGTATTAATTGCAATACAAAGAAGCTGACCAAAAACAGTGAAGATGACAGTAAGAACAAGGAAACACAAACATGGACGGCCTTGAAAGTCAGACAGCGTATATAGCTAGCAAAAGAGCAAGAAAACTAATACAAGATCATCAACATAGTCTGTGGCAAGCATCACGGAATCACTGATGCAACGATCACAAACAGAAGAAGGCGACTTTTTCTTACATCAGAAACAGAAAAAAAAAGAAGCAGAACATTTTACCTAAAGTTTTGAATGAGCCACCACCAACAACAGAGGCTGGACAAATGAGCAGAGACTAATTTTGATACTGATACTGTGCCACAAAAAAAAGAAGAAGAAATCTTAATCATCAAACAAAAGAAAGAGAAAAGCCCCAGACAGGGCAACCTCAGTACAGAGCTGCTCAAACAAGACACGGAGCTTGCAGACAAAACACTTCAACCACTGTTTAGAACCATGTGTAAAAGAATGAAGATTCCAGATGACTGGACAAAAAGTATCATCACAAAGACTCTAAAAAACCAGGATGCATAAGTCACTGCAATAGCCAATGCAGAATCGCTATTCTGTCCGATCAAAGAAATATGATCGAGCAAATATAAAATGCGGTGGACAAGCAATTCAATTTTGCCGAAAAAATTTATCCTCTCTGCCAATTCCATCACAGGAATTCATATGCAAGATGACAAATATAGTGTTATATTAGATCCCTTCTAAGATCTTCACCCCCCTCCCCCCGTTCCCATGCACATATTGCAAGAAAAATATGTTGTTGAAATACTTCTTTGATTTCTTAGAATATGGGGAGGTGCTTTATTGCTTTAATATTTTATTTCATACATAACAAGAAGACAGGAGAAAAAATGAGACGAAAAAGAAATACACAATTAATGTACTACGACTCTACATGACTTGACAAAGAGTCTGTAGAAACAGATCTCACGTTGATATAACAAGGATACATAAAATATCCTTTATTTTTTATTACTTTAAACGATATGAATGAAAGAACATCAAATTAACCCTTTGACTCCCGTACCCTATCCACCAACTGCCAATATGTAACCTATAACTCACTCACCCTATTTTACCAGCTTCCTGCTCATCATCATCATCATCAGGTGCCCTGCCACATGGCATTGGCGATCATGGACTTCCATCTGTCTCTATCTCTCGTTGCCCCAAGCATCTCCCCCACCCCCCTCGACCCCAGCCACTCTGCAAGTCCATCAAGCATTTTCTCCCTGGGTCTACCCGTGCTCTCCTTCCCTCCAGCTTTCCCATTGTGACCAGGTGCTCCAAATCCCCTTTCCTCATAAAATGGCCTATAAATGTTGCTTGTCTTTTCCTAATCTTCCTTATGAGTGATCTACTTGTGTCTGCCTCCATCAAGACTGTCTCGTTTGTTTTCTATGCTGTCCATGGAACTCTCAACATTCTTCTTAGAAACCACATTTCGGCTGCCTCAATCTTGTTCTGGCATTGCTTGCTGACTGTCCACGCCTCACATCCGTATAACAGTGTTGGTTCTATATAACATTCAAAGACTCTCTTCCTGATGTTAATTGATAGGCATTTGTTGGTAAGAATGCTTGTCATCTTCTTGAATGCTGTTTTGGCTTGACTGGTTCTGCCGGCTATTTCCGATGTGCATCTGCTGTCTGATGAAATGATCGTTCCCAGGTATTTGAACTTATTAACCTGTGTCAAGGTTGTGCCATTTGCTGTTATTTTGCATGAGGGGATTTCATGGTTTTTTTACTGATCACCATGACTTCAGTCTTCCTGCTGTTTAGTTCCAACCCTTATCTTTGCTTCCTGCTGGGTGAGGGAATCAAAAGGTTATGTTTCTACTTTGCTAGCATGGTTGGCAATGCAGGATGCTAGTGGGCAGGATAGGGGAGTCAAAGGATTAATTGTGAAGTTTCAACTGGCAGGAAGGATACATACCACAGAAAAGCAATTCTATTATGCGACAGTTACCATCAGTAAGCTATTGAGCAGGTACATCAGAGCTGTGACTTACAATCAGCATCTATTGCTGAGGCAAACAGGTCACGTAATAACCATTTGTATATAAACAGATGAACTGTGTTTGTGTACTTGTGATACAGTCTTTTACCACCCTCTCCAACAGATGGACAAACATGTCACCCAATAGCCATCAGTTTCTTTATATGGACCAGGGTTTGAAAACCAGTGTTTCATGTGACCCATTCTCACAAAAGGCAATAAGTCTCAGTTTAGGCATTTTTAGGTTTTGGTATCGCTATGAAGTTTAGAATCTCAGCTTTCAAGTGGTACTAAAGTTGAGTTTCAGGCTACAAAAACAAAACAGTTATGGGCTTTCAAAGATAAGAGGGATCAAGTCAGCCATTTTGAGAAAAACAGCGTTGAAGAGAATAGGTCTGAAATGAAAGGGTATGGTCAGAAACTTCTTAGCAACAAGCATCAAATATTAACCAAATCAGCTGAAATTCCATACTTCTCTTGTTTACTTAATTGTCCATCCATCCAAAACAAAAATAGATTTCAGAAAAGCGTACTTTAATCACCAAAATGTTACGGAACTTGTGAATATTCTGAAAGGAGATAGCAGCTCTTACCACACATTAAAACACAAACATTGATACTTATAGATTGAATTTGACTTTATTGTGTTAGGACATGGTGTAAAAGTGGTTATAGGGCATGAAAATGCGGAAAACTCAAAATTGACAAATGTGTCCCTGTTCAGAGTTTTCAGCCCACAGCAGCAAAAGGCCTCGCCCGACTTCTTGTACCTTTTGTCAGAGCGGGTCACATATTGTCTTTCCTCCTCTCCCTCAATCTTACCTCATATCAACTGAGACTTGTTGACCAATATCTCTGCATTCCACTTTTCCCTTACCACTGCCTCCAACAGCTGGGCAACAAGTCATGCAATAGGCACCTGTGGTCAGCATTCACAGCTAGACACGTTTGCCTGTCACATGGATGGTCGAGGCTCAAAACCTGCATCCCCGCATCTCCACCGATTATCTCAAGAGAAATGTGTAGTTGCTGAACTTCTTTCAGGTTTTTAGAATATGGGTATGTGTTGTATTATTCTTCTTGACAATGATCAGCAGGTGTGGTATTGTCAATGTAAGGAAAAGTATCCTTGAGGCCTTCCTCTTCTTCTGCAAACCTATCAACTGCTCTCTGAAAAACTACTGCACTCTTTGTCATTCCGAAAGGGATTATGCAGAGCTTTTCACCATTAGCTTCAAAAGAGGTGGGTTGTTGTTGTTGTTGTTGTTGTTGTTGTTGTGTTGATGCTGTTGTTGATTGTTGTTGTTGTTGTGTTGATGTTGTTGTTGATGTTGATGTTGTTGTCGTCATCGTCATCATTATCACCATCATGTGCCCTGCCTCATGGTGTTGGCAATCATGGCCATCCACATGAATCTATCCCTTCTTGCTGCAAGTACATCTCCCACCCTCTCTGTCCTCAGCCATCTTGCAAGTCCATCCAATATTTTCTCCCTGTCTACCTGGTGTTCTCTTTTCCTCCAGCTTTCCTGTTGTTGTTGCTGCATTTGTTTTAATCCTTTCATCAGCACTTTTTTCAGTCAAAAGTAGGGAATACTGTGTACTGAGTCAGGTCATTGACCATATCGTCAATCCGATGATGTGGATATGCACCCGGCTCTGTATATAGATTGAGTGTTGGAGAATAGTCTACACAGAATCTTCTCTGGTGACGAATACTTTCATCTTTTGAAACAACATGGAGATGAACTTGACTTAACTCTTTCAGCCCTGTCTGTTTTACAAGAGAAATGCACTCCCAGCCTGGTTTTCTTTTTTTCTTTTTTTTTTTTTTTTGGGGGGGGGAGGGAATGTACAATCAACGGGTACCCCAATGGAATACCTATATCTCAAAAACTGCCAGATGAAATTTATTGAAGTTTTGTATGCTTGCTGATATATAAATGTTCTCTTTCATATATAATTTTCAGATCTTAGTTAAAATTTTATGAAAATTTACAAAAAACTACAAAAAATCTTATTTTTATTATTTATTTATATTCACAATTAAAGAGGCACACCAAAATCACATTGCACACAAGTGAACACTTAAAGAGATACTACAAAATCGGTATTATTACCTTGAAATTGTGTTAAATCCCATAATATCCTCAATGTCGAAAAAATCAAGGAAAAAGGAACACGTTTCTGCAAATGTGGGATACAATCGATTCAGAGGCCCTATCATGAGTTGAGGATGGTGGTGGTGGTGGTAGTGGGGCCAGAGATCGCTCCGACATACTGTACGGCAAGATAGTGACAAAAGCCTTCATTCTCATTATCACTGTCACAGTCGCTTTCTTGCCGTACAGTATAACGGAGAATTCTAGAAGCATCAATATGAACACGCCCACTTGATGTTGATGGTTGATTTTCCACCTCCATTTCATCAATTTCATCAATTTTCGGTCGTTGCGAGGACTCTTTGTCGAGTGAAAAGCCGATCGACGAAGATACACTCGATTCAGAGGCCGTTTCTTCTGTTTCAGGCTCAAAATCACTGCCTTTATCGAGGAGGATTCCATCCAAAACTTGTTGCACTGTGTAGCGAGCTCGTTTAATCATCTTGACATAAAAAAAACAACAAAAACACTGCGTAAAATTGCTTCAAAATGACTTGGCGGAATCTTCGAAGTTAGCAGAAGGGAAGAGTGACGGAGTAACGTCCCTTCCGTAATGAATATTCATACAAATGAAACCGAAAGTGAGTGGGTGTGTGCGGGCGCAGGAGCTGAGAGGCGATCAGTAATTCGTCAGGCGCAGGGCTGAAAGAGTTGGTTTGACCCAAGACTTCAGCAACAGTAAAGACCTGATCTTCACTGCTGAAACGTTTGGATTTCAACCAGTCCCTGTGGTGTAGTGGTTAACGGACTACCGACTGGGAGGTTGCAAGTTTGGATCCCTATCAGTCCCTTCAAAAACCATTGTGGGTTTTTTTTCAGTTCTAACCAGCTCCTACCCAGCGTTGGGCGTGCTATGGACTCATTGAGAAGACTGGGACCACACAGTCGAGTCTCATCCACTTCACGGATACGTCATTGAGAGTGTTGCTCAAATCTTCTGACCAGCGCTGCAGGTGTCTGTGTTTCTCAGGAATGGTTGATTCCAGGATATGTTGTGATAGTAAGCGTAGAGTACAACTCTGTCACACAGTCTCAATCCTAGATGGAACTGCATTGCATCATGATTATCATCTTCACAGACATCATCATCATTGCATTGTGAAATCTGCCAGCTTCTGTGGCCATAAAAGAGGCATAGAAAATGGGACGAAAAAAAAAAGAAAAAAAAAAGAAAGGTGAGCACAAAGGTTCCCCCAGTGCGAAAGTCCTTTAAAAAAAAAAAGGAAGAAACAATGAGATTTCAGTGCAATAGATTTGCAGTTTAGCCTTAACTCTTCCACCGCCAAATTTCCCCAGAAACGGCACTCCTCAGTGCCAAGTATATTTTGGGCAGCCCATTTTGCCGCGCAATATGCATTTTTAAAAGCTTATATCTCAAAGACTATTAAAGATTTTCACTTACTTTTTTTGCTGTGTAAAGGGCAGATGTTGTATTTATATATGAATGCTTGCTTATGTTTATGTGTTTGATTGATTATTCCACAGATAATATTATTACAAAGAAAAACAAATTTTTCATACGGTTTATTAGTTGTACTACTGACCTTATTTGTGAGTTGGGTGCTAGATATCATTATAATAAACGAAGAAAAGCAATGGAAAATCTACACACAAAGTCAGCTGTCTGCTTATTCTACTCGGAGTGGTAGACAATGCGTATCGATTTGCAGCCATTTTGGAGAAAACGCTTCGGAGAAAACGTGACGCAAATTCCGACAGTTAACAAAGCCACACTTCGACCTTACTGCTGAAAAACTAGGTCGCTAGGTAAAGTTTAAAAATAGCACAGTCGCCTGCATTCACCAGTGGAGCTGACAGAAGCTTTGCACCCGTGTGAAAAGTTATCGTTTAGCATGACCCCTCCCAGTCGCACTAATGAGACCATGGCGGTCGTACGGGAAGTCGCTTGATTGCGACCATGGCGGGAAAAGAGTTAAATTACTGAAGAGTGAGAGCTCTTTGGTGGACGCTGCAGAAAGTGCACGTACACTTTCATCCTCGTTTATCATCAAAGTAGATATCAGTCCTCACATTCAATGATCAAATGTGCCTGAAATTCTTGACCAAGATTAATGTCTGTGCTGAAGTTAATCATAACATGCAAATGTCATCAGAGTGAGTGTGGTTTTTCGGTTCACACTTCACAGCACATAATCCAGGAATATCAGTGTGGATGGTTGTGCTTGCTTGCTTGCTTGCTTGCTTGCTTGCTTGCTTGCTTGCTTGTTTGCTTGCTTGGTTGTTGGTTGCTTGGTTTGTTGGTGTTGCTTGCTTGCTTGCTTGCTTGCTTACTTGCTTGCTTGCTTGGTTGTTGGTTGGTTGGTTGGTTGGTTGGTTGGTTGGTTGGTTGGTTGGTTGGTTGGCTGGTTGTTTGGTTGTTTGGATGGCTAGTTGGTTGGTTAGTTGGTTGGTTAGTTGGTTGGTTAGTTGGTTGGCCGGTTGGTTCATTGTTTGGTTGATCAGCTAGATGTTGATTATGATCACAAGATACCAAAGTTTGAATCATCGAAGCACCTGAACTGTGTGATGACGTCCCAATCCTCTGGTTACATAACACCAATACAATATGCTCCCAGGTACCAACCCTTAAGAAAGAATATAGCTACCCCTGCAGGAAAAGTCGTTATGATCACTATTGAACCGCACCCATGTAAACTTGCTACAGTGTGTATACCTGACTGTGAGCATCATGAACCACATGTTGTCGAAGATCTAGTCCATGTGTACAAAACTGATCGACTGGTTGTTGTTGAAATCCAAGACCGATGCCGCGTAGATAGAGTGTTTACATGCACGAGAACAAAAAATTTTCTGGTCTTCTTTTCCTTTCACCCTGAAAACAAACGCTCCAAAAACTGCCCAGTGGCTTTTTCAACTGTTCTGTAGATCACTATTCCAGTTTTCAGCACCACCTGGACTGTAACCTGATGATACAGTGTGAAGATGAACAGGATGAAACGGAACACTGTCCTTTCAGCAGTCCCGAATGCCAAGGTGGGGTGGCATTATGTAACCATTGTTATAAAATTATCAGCAGCCACCTTTTACGTAGATTTGACAGTCCTGCGATATCTTTTGGCAAACGGGCTGTAAGATACTGCAACTCTCTAGGAGGCACACTGGGGATAAATAAATGTCAGGACGACTTGCGTTCAGTGGTTGAACGTTTCATTAAACGACCTTGTGTGTTTTGGGAAACTGTGTTCTTTGGTTTGTACACTGGTGACATGCATTTGCCTAATATGTACAGATACAATATCATAAGTCATGACAGGACTGTTCTTTATCATTCTATTTCTGTGGACAAGTTGTATTCCTTTGAAACAAGAGAGAAAGCTTGCATCATTCATCCCCCTGGTAACAGTTTCATTTTAGTAGCATGTTCAAGTAAGGATTTTCAAAACACTGGTGTCGTCTGTGAATTCAATGAGATCACAAGACACAAGAATGCTAGCCGTTCAAAAACTATTTCGATGAGCAGCACGCCATTCGTCCACCACACGCGACAATTTACTACAGCATGTTCTGATGGTCATACGACTCTCTCATTTCTCTCGTGTGGTGCACATGAATTCAGCGTGTGTGGCCCTACATCTCACTGTACCTACGACGGTCGTATATCACGTATGTTTGACTCAAAAAGTAAACGTGTCTCTTCAGTCCCTGTGTTTACATGTGATGATGACGTCACTACAGTGTCATACACCTTGGTATGCGACTTCATTCATGATTGTCCGGAAAAGAGTGACGAAACCTTCTGTAAACATCCTCCTTGTGCTGTCAACATGTTTACCTGCAGTAACGGTCAGTGTGTGTCTTATAAAACGGTATGTGACCGGGTGTTCCATTGTTTGGATAGATCGGAAGAAGTAGACTGTGACCAGTTCATACCAGAAAGCCCTCAACATGTGCTTTTCCCATCACCTGCTCTCGTCAACTTTAATGACATCCGGGCATTTATTTCAACCACAATGAATTCCAGTGAGTCATGTCCTGACACCCACTATCGTTGTCCTGGTGAGTACAATGACTGTCTTCCTATCTACACACGTTGCAATGGAATGTACGACTGCATTGATCACGAGGACGAAGAGGCATGTGAGGACATGGCATGTCCAGGATTCTTCAGATGCAGAGCTTCCACAACATGTTTACATGGTGATCATCTGTGTGATGGCTGGCCTCACTGCCCACTGCATGATGATGAATTATCGTGTAACGTGACCTGTCCTGAGGAATGTCTGTGTCAAGGTCTTACTTTTCTTTGTTTTCAGACTTTTTGTGCCTCACACTTCCCTGAACTTCGCTCTTTGGATGCCACAGGTTCTGCTATGAATCTGTCTCGAGTGAGTGACAATGTCTATCTTATTCACTTGATTTTTGCCAACTGTTTCTTGACTCAGCTGTCCAACATGAAATTACTCAACCTGAGAGTTCTTGACCTCACCGGCAACAGGCTACAGCAAGTCAACATGACTCATTTCGTTGCTTTACAAAATCTACGCTCGTTGTCACTGTACAATAATCCTCTCACTTCACTCTATGTGGATCCATTATCTGTCACTCCGCATACTGCACTAAGTGTGATAGATCTGTCACATACCACACTGACAGCGTTTGACACGAGAGTTTTATCACAGTTTTTACGATTGCAGACAGTTAATTTAACTTGTACCGACGTTCATACTATTAGCAGTGGTTTCCAGTCAACACCACATTTAGTTCAATTGTATATGGATGGGAGTCCTGTGAACACGTTTCCGTCTGACATATTCAAGGATCTTTCCTGTTTACATTTCATCTCATCAGACAACTATAAATTGTGCTGTAAAGAAATACTCCCATATAATTCTGATGATATTTCATGCTATGCCCCGAAAGACGAAATCTCATCATGTGAAGATTTACTTCAATCAGGAATGTATCGAGGGTTTCTCTGGCTGGTCAGCTGTCTGTCAGTGACTGGTAACGTTTTGTCATTTGTTGTACGTTTGTGTGCACAGAAGACGACCTCTTCAAGTGGTTTCAGTGTGTTTGTCACCAATCTGACTGTGGCTGATTTTCTGATGGGTGTCTACATCGTTATCATTGGAGTGGCTGATGAACTGTTCCGTGGAATATATCTCTACCACGATGACACATGGACAGGAAGTGTGGCCTGTAAAGTAGCAGGGTTTCTGTCTCTGTTGTCTAGTGAAGTATCAGCTCTGATTATTTGGCTTATCACACTAGATCGCTTCATTGCCCTTGGTTTTCCATTCAGTTCTTTGCGGTTTGGAAGAACATCAGCAGCAGTGGCTTGTCTGTTGACATGGATAATTGGCTGGATTCTGGCCAGTATACCTTTACTTCCAATGACATCACACTGGGAGTTTTACAGTCAGACAGGTATCTGCATTCCCTTGCCAGTCACAAGGCGAAACTTCAAAGGAAGAATGTATTCCTTTAGTATTTTAATCATTTTCAATTTTGTTCTGTTTTTGTTGATCTCTGCGGGCCAGGCTTTTATCTACTGGTCAGTGCAAAAGAATACCTTAAAAATCGACACAACAAGGGTGTCACGTGACATGACCATTGCACGGCGGTTGATCAGTGTGGCTGTGACAGACTTCATGTGCTGGTTCCCCACAGGAATGTGTGGAATGTTGTCCACAGCTGGTGTTCCCATCCCTGGAGAAGTGAATGTGGCCTTGGCCATCTTTGTACTCCCCTTGAACTCAGCTCTTAATCCTTTCATGTATACCTTCAACGTTTTGGCGGAAAAACAGAGAAAATCAAACGAAGCCAAACTGTTGAAATGGCTGGAGTCCCATGCTGACTTGCTTGACAGTTAACACACTGTGTGATGGACTATTTACACATTACAGTCATCACTCTGGACATGCTACAGTCTGTCTTGTCCTGACAGTTAACACACTGTGTGATGGACTATTTACACATTACAGTCATCACTTTGGACATGCTACAGTCTGCCTTGTCCTGACAGTTAACACACTGTGTGATGGACTATTTACACATGACAGTCATCATCATCATCATCATCATCATCATCAAGTGCCCTGCCACATGGCGTCGGCGATCATGGCCCTCCATATGCAGCTATCCCTTGTTGCCGCAAGCACATCTTCCATCCTCTCTGTCCTCAGCCACCCTGCAAGTCTGTCCAATATTTTCTCCCTGGGTCTACCTGGTGCTCTCTTTCCCTCCAGCTTTCCTGTTGTGACCAAGTGCTCTAATTCCCCTTTCCTCATAAAATGGCCTATAAAATTAATGTTGCCTGTCTTTTCCTAATCTTTCTTTCAATCATCGTCCTGTGTCTGCCTCCATCAAGACTGTCTCGTTTGTTTTCTTTGCTGTCCATGGAACTTTCAACATTCTTCTTAGAAACCACATCTCGGCTGCCTCGATCTTGTTCTGGCTTTGCTTGTTGACTATCCACGCCTCACAACCGTACAAGAGTATTGGTTCTATATAACATTCAAGAACATTACACTGGACATACTATACAGTCTGTCTTGTTCTGACTGCATTTCCACTCCTTTTTTATTCCTTCTTTTTTTTCTTTGTTTCCTTGTTCTTTTTGTGGCTTTTATTTTGTTGTGGTGGTTGTAGTTGCTGTTTGTGGATACATAACATATGTCGATGTTTTGCGATATAAATGACTATTATTTGTTGGACAAAAAAAGTGTTGCATGGTTTCTTGTGTGTGTGTGTGTGTTTGTGTGTGTGTGTGTGTGTGTCTGTGTGTGTGTGTGTGTGTGTGTGTATGTGTGTGTGTGTGTGTGTGTGTGTGCAAGTGCACGTGCATAAAGAAGAAGAAGAATGATGATGATGATGATGATGATGATTATGATGATGATGATGATGATGATGATGATGATGATGATAGTAGTAGTAGTAGAGGTAGTAGTAATAGTAGTAGCAGTGTGGTGTTGTGGTAGAGTAGTAGTAGTACCGATTACCTGTCAAGCCTACTTGAGATCTATGTTCCCTCACGTACACTCCGCTCTGCCTCCGATCCTCTGACTTTTCGCTTTCCACGCACTAAGCTTTATACCTATGTTCCTCGAGCCTTCTCTGTTTCTGGTCCACTCTCCTGGAACAAACTTCCTCTCTCAGTCCGTCAGCAACCTACTTTTGTCTCCTTCAAGTCCGCTCTCAAAACTCACTTTTTCTCCTCTGCATAAAATCCTGACCTCACTCAACCCCCTCTGCAGCCTGTCTCCGCTCGGAGTGGAATCACATTGTAATATATATTTGTATATAATATGCTCTCTATAATTTTCCATTGCTTTTCTTCTTTTTCCCCATTTATAGCCATGTGTGTGTGTGTGTGTGTGCGTGTGTGTGCGTGCGTGCGTGCGTGTGTGTCTGGTCAGCGCTTAGATTTGATTTCTATCAAGATTTTGTGCTATATAAATATTGTAATTATTAGTAGTAGTAGGAGGAGGAGTAGCAGTCGTAGTAATAGCAGTAGTACTAATGATATTCATAAGGCGCCAAATCTTGATATACAAACCAAACCAAAGCGTGCACCATCATCATTCACTGTAAACATTCACTCGCAATGTCAAAAACTTAAGGGGAACAAAGCACGTGCATTAAGGGAGGGAGAGGACAGGAGAGATGTGGGACAAAGGGTTGGGCGCTTAGAAGGGGAAGATAACAGCTGAATAAAAAGGTATATCTTCAATTAGACTTGAAAAAGACAAGGTATATCAAAGAGAAGAAAGACAGGGTATGTCAAAAGGAACCCAAAAAAACTCAAAAAAGAATAAGAACACGTATTTAAATTAATACAAGAAGACAAGACAGGCGCAATTTTTTGGCAAACTGGTCTTTGTCAAGCGTAGAATCACAAGCAAACAAACACCAGATACAAAAATTAGGAGGAAAAGATTGAAACTTCCATGCTGCTCCATCCAGTGTGAGATTTGTTTCGGATTAGAGTATGTCAAAGTTTCAGTTTCAGTTTCAGTTTCTCAAGATGACGTCTTCGCGCTCGGAGTGAATTCCGTATGCACTAACGTCACAGGTGTCATGTGATGGAGAAGATCCAGAATGATCATGGCACAAGCCTTAAGCCTGCACATAAACCCACGAGCTGGCCAGGTCCTGAAGTCCTACGTAGATAGTTCCATAACCCTTAGGTCGATGGGGAGTCAAGTGGCAGAGATCTCAACTTTTTCCCCGGGGCCAGCACCAAGAGGGCGGCGCCCATCCCCTCTCCCTCGCTTCAAATACATATTCATATTCACTTTTTTTAACGAAAGGCAAGAAGACTAATTGGTCTTCAAGGGGTGGGACCTGGGAAATTAACCTATCTCTCCAATGTTTTATACCAAGGCAGCTGGGCAATGCCCTGCTCTTCACGATTTTCATCTACCGTGGGGATCTTCATCGTGCAAAGGAAGAAGGCACAGGGATCTGACTCATTCTTGGTCCCCTTCCGAAGGACCTGACGTTCAGTTCGATTTTCCAGTCAAACTGAGGAGAAAAGTCCAGGCCTATACGAGGAGCGAATGCTGGAACCTTGAGTTTAGTTATTGGCAGGTGAACGTCTGAACCATTCTGTCACTCTTCTCCCTTATATGTCAAAGAGACTGGGGAAGCTCATTCCAGTGTTGAAAACTAGACGCAGAAAATGAGCGACGACTGAATGTGGAACGTGTCTATCAAGAAATTGGTAAATAAGTAGTACCAGAAGCAGAATGAAGAGGTCAGGCAAGGTGCATATTCGGAGGTAGACACAAAAATACATAGGTGCAATATCATTCATACACTTGTAGCATAACGCATTGATGTTTGTATGAAATTCATTGAGTGACTGGCAACCAGTGGAGAAAATGATGTGAGTGAGTGATATGATCATGTATCTTTTCTTCGAAGGCCAAGATGGGCCGCAGAATTATGAATACGCTGGAAGTTTGTTATAGAAGAAGCAGGCAAGCCAGAGAACAGAGAGTTACAATAATTGATACGAAATGATACAAGAAAAGTCGTGAAATCAGTGCTATTAGGGTTTCAAAGCGACGAATTGAACTGAAACGCCACAGTTGATGGCCACGAGATTGACTCTTTTGGATTATGAACCTCTGCATGGAGAGTTGAGGGCCCAGAGCAACTCCAAGGTTCTTTGGTTGCATCAAGAAGTACAATAGAATTGTCACCTATTTGGCTATTCCAAACTTTTACAGTCGAAAGCTTGTACATGGTGCCAATGAGCTTTACTTAAGTCTTATCTCCATTCAGTTGTAGCTTATTTTGTATCATTCCGTTCTGGATTTCAACATAACAGCCAAAAGTCCTCAGAAAGAAGAGTCAAAAGGTTTCAGGAAACGCACTGGTGTAGAATTGGGAGTCACCAGCAATAAAATGACATCTGATGTTGTGCTGACTGATGACACTGACAAGTGGTAAGGTGTAGAATGTGAAGAGGACTGGCCCAAGGACAGAGCCTTGGGGACTTCATATGCAAGTTTAATGGGCTTGGACTTAAAGACTCATGTACTATGACTGACTGAAAGTGGTCAAACAGATATGACAGGAAGCAAGAAAGAACACTGCTTTGGATTCTGAATATGCTGTCAGGACCAGAGAGGAGGATAGGGTGGTCAATGATATCAAAAGCAGCAGAAAGATCCAAAAAGAATAAAGAAAGAGTTTCGGCCATAATCAGCAGAAAGCAACAAATTATACACCATGTGAAGGAGGGTGTTTTCAGTGCTGTGGCCACAGAACGGTAAGCAGATAGAAAAGGGTGATAATGACTGTTGGCTGGGAGATTATCATTCAGCTGTTTCAAAACCACTTACTCATGAAGCCTTGAAAAGACTAGCAAATAGGAGACTACGCCATAGTTTCTGAGAATGTTAGAATCGAGATCATTCATTTTCAACAGATGGCGAACAACGGCTGTTTTGAGAAAACATGGGAGAGATCCAGGGTTATTGTTATTGTCATTGTTATTTAAAGCCCAGCCGACTGCGTAGAGCCATATCAGGGTTATAAAAAGCTTTAAAACATACAAAACTTCAGCAGGAAAAAAATATTAAGTACATATATGAATGCATTCACGCACATAATCTAAGGACATGCCCCGTCCAATTTATTGCACAGGGGATTTAAAAAACACTACAGAATACAACTTTAAGCATACCTAAGGACACTGAAACATGTATAAAAACAGGCATAAATTACCTAAAATTGCTGCCACATATCTCACCTCCCTAGAGCCAAAAATTCAGTTAATACATCTACCCCATTATCAATCCTAAGAAAAAGTACGTAAGACTTTATTGAGCACATACAGGTGAATGGACCAGCAAGGCAGAAAATGATAGGAAGAAATGACAGAAAGCAAACAAACAACGAAGAAACAAAGACAGTGACAGAGGAAAAGAGTAAACGTCTATCACAGAATTTCCAAAAGGTGGGGATACTTTTTATACTGAATGAGCCCCCGGCATCCCCACAGGGGGAAGATCCAGGATGAAGAGAGGTGTTAATGATACGTTATAAACGGGAAAAGTTCAGGAAGAGTTTGTGAGAAGAGAGAGGCAGGTGTGGGGTCGAGCTCACAAGACTTGAATAACATTTCTGTCATAAAGACGGCAATCAAAGTTTCAGAAACTGGTTGAAATTCGGTGGGTGGTGAACAGATGATGAGGAAGGTATCAGGCAGCGGCTTCGGCTGTTGGCTGTAAATGGAAAGAGGCATTTGACTTAAACTCTTAACATTTTCAAAACTATTTAACCAGGAAATTTCAAACACTGATTTAAATGGCATTGTCCTACAGTGCAATATATGTATATACATTCCATTTGTTCATTTATTCACGTATTTGTTTGTTTTTTTAATTGCTTAACAATTCTTTTATTTTTTTATTTAGTTAGTTGGTTGGTTGGTTGGTTGGTTGGTTGGTTGGTTGGTTAGTTACTTACTTACTTACTTACTTACTTACTTACTTACTTACTTACTTACTTAGTTTCTAGAGATTTGAGCCGAAAGTAATAAGAATAATTTCTAAATCACACACACATGCGCACACAACACACACACACACACACACACACACACACACACACACACACACACACACACACACACACACACACACACACACACACACTAGCAGGCACGCACACACATACAACACACACACACACAACACACACACACACACACTAGCAGGCACGCACACACGACAAATACACACAAGCACGCGATCACCCACACCACCATCACCACCAGCTGAACAGTCCAACTCAAGGGAAAGTATCGAGAAGATCTGTATCAGCAAGAGTTATGAAGTTGCTTCCCTTGTATCATCATCATCATTAGTGCCCACATCGCGTTGGCGATCATGGCCCTCCATATGCATCTATCCCTTCTTGCCAGGTAGACCCAGGGAAAAATATTGGACGGACTTGCAGAGTGGCTGAGGACAGAGAGTGTGGAAGATGTGCTTGTGGCAACAAGGGATAGATGCATGTGGAGATCATGATCGCCAACGCCATGTGGCAGGGTAGTTGTTGATGATGATGATTAGTATTAGTATCATTACTATCATTATTGCTACATTACTATCATTTGTTCTGCTATTATTTTTTTTTTTTTTATTATTGCTATAGTAGTAGCAGTATAGTAGTAGTTGTAGTAGTAATAGTGTTATTACTATTATTACTATAATTACCAGTAGTAGTAGTAGTGGTAGTAGTATCATCATCATCATCATTATTACTACTACTACTACTACTACTACTACTACTACTACTACTACTTCTACTACTACTACTATCATTATCATTATCATTAGTAGTAGCAGCAGAATAGCATTATTATTGTCATTGTTATTATCATTGTATTGTTGATGTTGTTACTATTGTTATTGTCATCATCAGCATCATCAGCATCATTATCATTATTATAATTATTATCATTATCATTGTTGTTGTTGTTAGTAGTAGTAGTAGTAGTAATAGTAGTAGTAGTAGTAATAGTAGTGGTAGTAGTAGCAGTAGTAGTATCACTGTTGCTGTTATTATTAATGTTATTTTCATTATCGCTGTAGCAATAGTAGTAGTAGTGCTGGTGGTGGTGGTGGTGGTGGTGGTGGTGGTGGTGGTGGTGGTGGTGGTGGTGGTGGTGGTGGTGGTGGTGGTATTACTATTATTACCCTTATTATTAATACTGTTTTCATTATCATTATCATCATTATCATCACTATCATCATCATCATCATCATCAACATCATCAGACCTTACCAGATTAAGGGAATGTTTAAAGTATGAAGTGGGGCATGCCATACTCTACGCCCCCCCCCCCCTGCCACACACAACACACACAAACTCTCGCTACTGACGCTGGTGGTTCCACAGGTGCGGTGATTACCACAGCCACGTGCAAAACTACATGTGCCCCCAACAGGTGCAGGGTTTTTTGTTCACTACTCCCTTTCTTCACCATAGCCACCAACACGGCTTTAACCCTTTTGGGCTCCCGCAACCCTATCCACCAACTGCAAGAAGTTCACCCTTTGACTCCCGCAACCCTATTCACCAACTGCAAAAAAATTAACCCTTTGACTCCAGAAACCCTATTCACCAACTGCAAAAAGTTAACCCTTTGACTCCAGAAATCCTATTCACCAACTGCAAAAAGTTAACCCTTTGACTCCAGAAACCCTATTCACCAACAGCAAAAAGTTAACCCTTTCACTCCCGCAACCCTATTCACCAACTGCAAAAAAATTAATCTTTTGACTCCCTCACCCTATCCACCAGCTTCTTGCAGGAAGCTGCTGGATGGGGATGAGGAGTCAAAGGGTTAAGTGGAAGCTGGTAGATAGGATTAGGATGTCAAAAGGGTTAAGTTTTTTTTTAACTTTGCTGACATGATTGATAGTGCAGGATGTTGGTCGACAGGGTGCAGGGGT
>JAPXFY010000033.1:8858632-8863632 GCA_030674185.1 Monoplex corrugatus
GAGTACATGTGCATCCCTGCCCCGTTCCCGTCTTTCGCCAGCGTCTGAATTGGTGGAGTCATTTTGTTGGTGCCAGTCTCACTTTCCTCCCAGTCAAGCAAAACAAACGCTGCGTCAGAAAGTTGTGATACGAAAACCCAAACCAAGTGTGACTGACTGTCCCGCGTTCAAGCAAACTGGAATCAGAACAAAAACAAAAACAAAAAAATATAAAAAAGAATTGAGAGTCTTTTTCTCACACTGGGAACCAGAACAACAACAACAACAACAACAACAACAACAACAACAACAACAACAAACACGAAAAAAGAAGTCTTTTTCTCACACTGGTCGAAGCAGCTAGGGAAGTTTCAGTCTTTTTCTCCTAATTTTTGTGTTTGTTTGTTTGTTTGTGTTGTTTGTGATCTTACAGTTTGTCGAAAATTTGCGCCTGTCTTGTCTGGTTGTATTAAAATACGCGTTCTGATTCTTTTTTCGTTTTCTTTTTTTTTTGTTTTTGTTTTTTGTTTTTTTTTGTTTTCTGGTTCAAAGTTGTGATAGCTTGATGATGAAAAGTTCTCGAGCAGCCCCTGAGAATCTAAATACAGCTCACAACATTATAACTGAGGGTAGCTGTTGTTCATGTTGTTGTTGTTGGTGGTGGTGGTGGTGGTGATGGTGGTTGTGGTGATGTTTATGTTTATTGTTTTGTTTTGTTTTGTTTTTTGTTGGATTCAGAAAATTCACGTCGATGTCTCTGCCTCGATCTCTTTTGCCCGCGGTGTGCAGCAAGTCACTGCGTTTGGAGTGTGGACTTTGTTCGGGTGGGAATCATCGCGTTCGGTCAATCCCATACACGCTCTCCTAGCCAAATTTGCCAGTATCTTAATTAATTTGGGTGTACTCCTAAAGCCCGCACAGTTATAAAAATAGAACCCACAACGTTCTCAGATGGAGACTGGATCCGCGATGTCTTACGTTATGCATTGAATCCACGATGTCTCAGTTATAAATTAAGCCACAATGTCCCAGATGTAGACTGGATCCGCGATGTCTCAGATATAGATTGGGATCGACGATGTCTCAGCTGTGGACAAGAGCCATGGCTTCTTACTTTTAGACTGGATTCACGATGTCTCGGTGGCAAAATGATTCGGACGTTCGCCTGCCAGCAACTAAACTAACTAAACTCGGTTGTACATGGGATCCACAATGACTCAACTGAACATAGGACATACAATGTCTCAGGTATAAATGGGATCTGCGATGTCCCAGCTGTACAGAGAATCTACGTCTCAGCTGTAAGCGGGATCCACAACGTCTCAGCTGTATGTGTGATCCACTGATGTCTCAAGCTGTAAATGGAATCCACGATGTCTCAGTTATAGTTTGAACACACAATGATTCAGCTATACGGGGTATCTGCGATATCTCAGCTGTTCAGGGGATCCACGTCTCAGCTGTAAGTAGGACCCACTGATGTTTCAAACTGTAAATGGAATCCACGATGTCTCAGTTATAGTCTAAACACACAATGACTCAGCTGTACAAGGGATTACAATGTCTCAGCTATAAGTGTGATCCACTGATGTCTCAAGCTGTAAGAGGGATCTACGATGTCTCAGTTACAGTCTAAACACACAATGACTCAGCTGCACAGGGGATCTATGGTGTCTCAGCTGTAAGTAGGATCCACCGATGTCTCAAACTGTAAATGGAATCCACGATGTCTCAGTTACAGTCTAAACACAGGATGTCTCAGCTGTACAGGGGATTACGATGTCTCAGCTATATGTGGGATCCAAGCTGTACGTGGGATCCACGATATCTCACTTATAGTCTGAAAACACAGTGTCTCAGCTGTACAGGGAATCTACGATGTTCCATTTACACATGGTCTCAACGATGTTTCAGCAGCATGTTGAATTCTGCCTTATTCAGCTATGTATAGAATGTAGCTCAGCTATGTATAGAATACAGCTCACTGGGCTCAGCCACAGCTCAGATCCTTCGTGGCTCAGTTGTTGGATGGAACCTCGGTGACTCTGCGGTACTTAGGTGTTATAGGCTGTAATGTCGTTGCACAGTCATGTCTACTGATGACGTCCTTTTCCAAAGGAGAACACGAACACCACAGCCATCCTGTTGAACAAAGAACATCAGAGATTAGATTTCAAGGCATCCTCAAAACAAGTTGATGATTATTCATACATAATATTATGGTAGATAAAATTTGTCTATATGTAACGTACTGAATTTCAAGTTCAATTTCAATTTCTCAAGGTGACGTCTCCACGCTCGGAATGAATTCCATATGCACTAACGTCACAGGTGCCATGTGATGGAGAAGATTCAGAATGATCACAGGCACAAGCCGTAAGTCTGTACATAAACCCAAGAGCTGGCCAGATCCTGAGGTCCTACCTAGATAGTTCCATAACCCTGGGGTCGTTGGGGAATGAGGTGGCAGAGATCTCAACTTTTCCCGGGGCCAGCACCACGGGGGTGGTGCCCATCCTCTCTTAAAATGTGGCCCACCCGAGGATTGCACCCGCGGGCCCCAGTAGCTCAGTTGGTTGAGCTTCGGATCCACATGCTCATGGTTGTGGGTTCGAACCACGGGGTCCGCTACATTAACCCTTTGATTCCCGTGCTCTATCCAACAACTGCAAAAACGTATCGCTTTGCTAGCATGGCCGACAATGCAGGATGCTGGTGGACAGGGTGCAGGAGTCAAAGGGTTAAAACTGGCCTTCTGACTGTCCATCTTAACAATGATTCACTGTTGTTCTGGTGGTGCTCCACATTAAAACTGGCCTTCTCACTCTCCCATCTTAACATCATTGTTGCTCTGGTGGTGTCAGTAATAATTACAATTACAATATTTATATAGCGCAAAATCTTGATAAAATCAACTCTAAGTGTTGAAGCAGACACACACGCACGCACGCACGCACGCACGCACGCACGCACGCACACACACGCACACACACACACACACACACACACACACACACACACACACACACACACACGCGCACACGCATGGCTATAAATGGGGAGAAAGAATAAAAGCAATAAAAGCAAGAATAAAAGCAATGGAAAATTATAGAGAGCATAGCATATACAATTATATATTATAAAAATGTGATTCCCCTCCGAGCGGAGACAGGTTGCAGAGGGGGGGGGGGGGGGGTTGAGTGAGGTTAGGATTTTATGCGGAGGAGAAAAGGTGAGTTTTGAGAGCGGACTTGAAGGAGACAAAAGTAGGTTGCTGACGGACAGAGAGAGGAAGTTTGTTCCAGAAGAGTGGACCAGAAACAGAGAAGGCTCGTGGACCATAGGTATTGAGCTTAGTGCGTGGAAAGCGAAAAGTCAGAGGATCGGAGGCAGAGCGGAGGGTACGTGAGGGAACATAGATCTCAAGTAGGCTTGACAGGTAATCGGGGTCTGCGTTATTGAGGCTTTTGTAGCACATGGTGTCTAGTTTGTACTGTATGCGCTTTGATACAGGGAGCCAGTGAAGTTGTGCCAGGAGAGGAGATATGTGGTCAGCTTTTTTCTTTTTGAGTACAAGGCGTACAGCATTGTTTTGAGTGCGCTGTAGGATGTGAATGGTGGAGGCAGGAAGACCAGACAGGAGTGAATTGCAATAGTCAATGCGAGACATTATGAAGGAGAGAACGAGTTTTGCAGTTGTTTCGACAGAGAGATACTTCCTGATCAGGCTTATACGATGAAGATGATAGTAGCAAGATCTGGCAGTTTGAGAAACAAAGTTGTTCATGGAGAGGGTAGAGTCAATGCAGACACCAAGGTTTTTAGCTGAATCAGAAATTGGGACTGATGTGTTACATAATGGGAGAGAAAGAGGAGGCAGCTGAGAAAGTTTCTGACGGGTGCCAATAAGGATAGCTTCTGTCTTGTCGTCATTAAGCTGAAGTCTATTGTGTGTCATCCAGTTCTTAATGTCCGAGTAACACTCAGTGGTGCGAGTCAACAGGCGCTGTATATTATCAGGTGAGTCACTGTCTTGAAGTTGGGTGTCATCAGCATAGAAGTGGTGTTTTATAGAGTGGGAGTTGATGATGGTGGACAGGGGGGAGGTATAAAGAGTGAAAAGAACAGGGCCAAGGACAGATCCTTGTGGAACACCACAGGTCAGGTATGCAGGTTGAGAGTAAGTGCCATTGATGAGAACAGTTTGTTTTCTGTTTGATAAATACGAAGTGAAAAAGGAGAGAGCAGTGTCAGAGATGCCAAAAGTATGATGAAGTCTAGAAAGGAGAATACCATGGTCAATGGTATCGAAGGCTGCAGACAGATCAAGGAGTGTGAGGAGAGAGATTTTGCCAGTATCAGTTGCAAGGAGGAGATTGTTGAGAATGTGTAGTAGGGCAGTACAGGATTAGATAGGTCCCTCTTCCCCAACTTCCCTGGGATGGTTATCCCTGTCGGCCATATCACCTGAGGTGGGTGTCGACGTAAAAACTGAACAAAAACAAAAAAAAACTTTGATTGCACCCTTGATCCTCACGTTATCAGAATGGTGCTCTTACCCACCAGTAGAAATACAAAATCCAAAACAAGTGTGACTGCCCGCGTTCAAGCAAACAGGAACCAGAAAAAGACACGAAAAAAAGAATCAGAATGCGTATTTAATACAAGACAAGACAGACGCAAATTTTCGGCCAACTGGCCTTTGCCAAGCATAAGATCACAAACAAACATACATCAGATACAAAAATTAGGAGAAAAAGACTGAAACTTCCCAGCTACTCCGTCCAGTATGCGAAAAGGAATAAACTGGACGGAGCAGCAGGGAAATTTCAGTCTTTTTCTCCTATATTTTTTAATCTGTTTGTTTGTGATCTTACGTTTGACAAAGGCCAGTTGGCCGAAAATTTGCGCCTGTCTTGTCTTGCTGTATCAAATACGCGTTCTTACTCTTTTTTCGTGTTTTTTTCTGGTTCCACCAGTAGCAGTCATGGAAATAGTTGCTGTTGTAGCAGCAGCACCAT
>JAPXFY010000033.1:8871132-8876132 GCA_030674185.1 Monoplex corrugatus
CATGTGCCCTGCCGCATGATGTTGGCGATCGTGGTCCTCCTTATGAATTTATCCTTTGTCGCTGCTAGTTTCTCTCCCACCCTCTCTGTCTTTATCCACTGCGCAAGTCTGTCCAACATTTTCTCCCTGGGTCTACGTAATGCTCTCTTTCCCTCCAGCTTTCCTGTTGTGACCAGGTGCTTTAATTTCTCTTGTCTCATAAAATGTCCTGTAAATATTGCTTGTCTTTTCTTAATCTTCTTCATTAATGTTTTTTTTTGTGTTTATTTGTTTTTTGTCTGTCTCTTTCAAGACTGTCTCGTTTGTTTTCTTTGCTCTTCATGGAACTCTTAACGTTCTTCTTAGAAACCACATTTCAGCTGCCTCAATCTTGTTCTGACTTTGCGTATTGACTGTCCACGCCTCACAACTGCACAACAATATTGGTTCTATATAACACTCCAGAGGTCTCTTCCTGATGTGAATTGATAAGCATTTGTAGGTAAGAATGCTTTTCCTTTTGCTGCATGCTGTTTTAGCCTGGCCGATTCTGCTGGCTATTTCTGATGTGCATCTGCCGTCTGGTGAGATGACTGTTCCCAGATATTCAAACGTATCAGCTTGTTTCAATGTGGTGCCATTTGCCTTTATTTTGCATGAGGGGGATTTCTTGCTTTTTACTGATTACTATGACTTTAAGCGTTTCCTATTATGAATTCATTTATCTGTGCCCACTCAACAAGTTTCTCTCCCCTTTCATTTCTTGCGCCAATGCCATGAGGTCTAACTATGTCATTTACCTTTTTTCTGTCCCACTTTAGCATTGAAATCTCTCATTATTACTCTAATAGCTGTAATAGTGTGATTTACACTGAGCCTTGCCCGCCTCTAAATTCTTCATAGAAGCTGTCAATTTCTTCCTCAGTACTTTGCAGATGTTGGTGCATATACCTGGATGATGTTGATATCAAATGACTTGACATCCAATCTAACTAATAAAACTCGGTCTGATATAGCCCAGTATCCTTTGATACACTTTGACTTGTCACTGTCCGTTATAATGCCCACTCCTCTTTCACGTGTGTATCCACCAGAATATATAAGTATTTTATGTTTGCCTGATGTTACCATGCCTGTCCCCTTCCATTTCACTTCCCATAGTCCTAAAATATTGATGGTAAGCTTTTCCATTTCTATCTTGACTTTTCTAATTTTCCTTTTTGCAGTTGTGTATTTAAATTCGAGGTTGCAATTTTTGTTTGATCGCAGTAGCTTGATAACAGTTGAATGTCACCCACCTGTGCAGCATGACATTCTCTACCGGATGAAGGAGCTCCATAGGAGCCCCCATTTACGTCTTTTAGTTTTCCTTTCTTTTGGCTAACCATGAGTATCGAAGGAATATACGATTCTAAGAAGAATGTTGAGAGTTCCATGGACAGCAAAGAAAAACAAATGAGACAGTCTTGATGGAGGCAGACACAAGTAGATCACTCATAAGGAAAATTAGGAAAAGACAGGCAACATTTATAGGCCATTTTATGAGGAAGGGGATTTGAAGCACCTGGTCACAATGGGAAAGCTGGAGGGAAAGAGAGCACCGGGTAGACCCAGGGAGAAAATGCTGGACGGACTTGCAGAGTGGCTGGGGACGAGGGGGTTGGGAGAGATGCTAGGGACAACGAGAGATAGAGACAGATGGAAGTCCATGATCGCCAACGCCATGCGGCAGGGCACCTGATGATGATGATGATACGATGGAGGTTGCCATCCGTCGGTTTTTGTACGGACTCTCCGCTAGCCTTTGTCGTTCCCACGACTACCCACAAGGCAATGGGGGTGATTTTCTGCCAGGATTTACTCCCTTAGCCTTGGTCTCTTCCCAGATAGCCACAAGGCAGTAGTGATTTTCTGTTAGGGTTTACTCCCCTAGCATTTGTCTCTCATGACACACCACACGGCAGTGGTGCTATTTTCCCATAGCCGGGGGTGTGGTTTGTGGGCACCAGGGCATGTCCATACGCCGGTGGGCCTGTGTGCCGCACGTCTGGGGGCCAGACTTCCTTCCAGTCCCTCGAGGATTTATCCTGAGTCCGTGAGATGCTCAGTACTTGTGTGTCGCCACGTGGAGGCACAACGTAGGGCTTGCTAATGGAGAAGCTATGTACTGACAGAGAGAGAGACTTACGTATTCTGCTCTCCTTGCAAGCAGCAGTGCTAGCCAGCGGTGCAGGTTGAAAGCGAGAGGTGACAAGCATGCAGTCACTAACCAACACGCTAGACGCATCACATCAGCCATTTGACACACCCCAGCCCATTAAATTTGCATATGGGGGTCCCCCAAGGCTTTGCACTTGGACCAGTCCTCTTCACACTCTACACCTCACCACTTGCCGATGTCATCAGTCAGCACAACATCTGATATCATTTTATCGTTGGTGACTCCCAGCATTCTGCTCTCCTTTTCTCATAGCTGCATGCAGCAGTGCTAGCCAGCGATACAGGCTGAAAGCGAGAGGTGACAAGCACATGATCACTAGCCAACACACTAGGAACAACATAAACAGGCTTAACTCTTTGACGACGGGCTACTTCGATTGAAGCAACAGCTGAGCTCTCACTGAGGACGGGCTACTTCGATCATATTAACAGATGGTCTAGGGTATATAACTCCTTCTACTTTTGTTATGCTAATGATTTAGTGGTTGGCAGTTGCTTCCCTTCTGGAGGGAACTTCCGTTGAACGCTTCAGCTACGTTTTGCCGGTTTCTTTGTCTAAAATCGATGGAAAATGGCTCAAAGGCGACAGTTCTCAGTGATTTCACTGTGGCAGCCCTAGGCCAGCAGGAGAGCTCAGCTGTGGCAAGTGCAGTCACAATAGAGTTAAATATCAACATACCCTGCATAATGAGAATCACAAATATCTTCTGCTTTCACAGCATGACAACTTTCATCATGTGATAAGAAATTGCAGAAGAACTTTAATTTCAAGAATATTTCATCAGCTCCACAATCTGAAGCAAAACCTTGCCACAAACAGAACAAGACAGTCGGGCCATATTTTTTGAAAAACTTCCATTTGTTGGTTGCATTACGCTATAAATCCTTAAGCACTGTAGGAAATCTTTAAGCACTGTTGGAAATCCGTAAGCACTGTAGGAAATCCGTAAGCACTGTAGGAAATCCTTAAGCACTGTAGGAAATCCTTAAGCACTGTAGGAAATCTGTAAGCACTGTAGGAAATCTTTAAGCACTGTAGGAAATCCGTAAGCACTATAGGAAATCTGTAAGCACTGTAGGAAATCCGTAAGCACTGTAGGAAATCTTTAAGCACTGTAGGAAATCCGTAAGCACTATAGGAAATCTGTAAGCACTGTAAGAAATCCTTAAGCACTGTAGGAAATCCGTAAGCACTGAAGGAAATCTTTAAGCACTGTAGGAAATCTGTAAGCATTGTAAGAAATCCTTAAGCACTCAAGGAAATCTTTAAGCACTGTAGGAAATCTGTAAGCATTGTAAGAAATCCTTAAGCACTCAAGGAAATCTTTAAGCACTGTAGGAAATCTGTAAGCATTGTAAGAAATCCTTAAGCACTGAAGGAAATATATAGGTTTGTGTCCTTGGGTATGTCTAAATTTGTCTTCAGGTCTGTTTTGTGAATCCCCTGTGGGATAAATAGGACGGAGAGATCATCTATAGCCCTGATGTGGCTCTACTCAGTCAGCTGGGCTTTAATCACAAATATCAGCAACAGTAAAAATAATAACAATATCCAGAAAGAAAAAAAATGAAAGAAAGGTACCACACACTAGTAGGCCTACTGCATTGCTATTAGTGCCGCTCCGGTGCCGCTCCGGTTCCGCTCTGGTGCCGCTCCGGTGCCGCTCCGGTTCCCTCCGTACTAATCGATTCAGACAATGGCATTTTTTTTTCGTCCAAGTGATTTTATATAGCGCCAATGCCGTTCACTAGCTGTTCAGTTTCCGTGCTTATGGATTTTTACCTGTAGTCAAGCCAGAGATTGGTGCCATAGGCAGGGAGCAAGGGAAATGTATTGTATTTTTATGACAGTATGGTCAATCATAGTCGGTGTCTCTGATTACTTCCCTTAGATTGCTGTTCTTCACTTCGTCCTTCACTCCCACACGAGAGAGAGAAAAAGGGGTGGGGTGGGGGGAAGCGAGACACAGAAAGAGAGAGAGAGAGAGAGAGAAAACTTAAAAGCACAATAATAATAATAATAATAATAATTGTATTATTATCATTATTGTATTATTATTATCATTATTTATATTATTATTATTATTATTATTATATAGCATTTAGATGGCGCCAAATCCTAATAATTCAAATCATGCGTACTCACGCACCAGATATGCATCGACCAGCGGAGACTACATACTATATACGAACGAAATGACCTACATAAACTGAGAAGAACAGAGAGAGACAGAGAGAGAGAGAGAGATACACACACACATACACACACACACACATACACACACACACACACACACACACACACACAGAGAGGGAGAGAGAGAGCGCGCGCACACACACACACACAGAGGGATACACACACACACATACACACACACACACACACACACACACAGAGGGAGAGAGAGAGAGAGAGAGCGCACGCGCACACACACACACACACACAGAGACAGAGAGAGAGAAAGAGAACATAAAAATGATGATGATGATGTTGCCATCCGTCGGTTTTTGTACGGACTCTCCGCTAGCCTTTGTCGTTCCCACGACTACCCACAAGGCAATGGGGGTGATTTTCTGCCAGGATTTACTCCCTTAGCCTTGGTCTCTTCCCAGATAGCCACAAGGCAGTAGTGATTTTCTGTTAGGATTTACTCCCTTAGCCTTGGTCTCTTCCCAGATAGCCACAAGGCAGTAGTGATTTTCTGTTAGGGTTTACTCCCTTAGCCCTGGTCTCTTCCCAGATAGCCACAAGGCAGTAGTGATTTTCTGTTAGGGTTTACTCCCTTAGCCTTGGTCTCTTC
>JAPXFY010000033.1:8888632-8891132 GCA_030674185.1 Monoplex corrugatus
ACTGTTCTTGGCCATTCCAATTCTCATCTTTATGTCTTTTGAGCATGTTCCATCGTGTGTCTTGACTGAACCTATCCACCAGCTGCAAAAACCTTGACCTTTCGACTCCCTCGCTCTATCCACCAGCTTCTTGCAGGAAGCTGGTGGACAGGGTGAGGGGGGTCAAAGGGTCAAGGTTTTGCTTTTTGCTAGCATGGCTGACAATGCAGGATGCTGGTGGACAGGGTGCGAGAGTTGAAGGGTTAAAAACTCGGCCTGCTTGCTTGCCCCGTTTCCATGTTTCCATCAATCTGGGGAGGTGGGGTGGGGTGGGTGGGAGCGGTGTCACTTTGGTGTTTCACAGGTCCCCTCTCCCCACTCCACCCATCCCTTTCTTTACCCATGTCAAGACCTTGCCAGGGCATATAGTTTCGCGCTGGCTCAAGGAATCTGCCAGATAACTGCTCACGGCGCCCAAATCAGAGACACCTTTAGCTGGCCCCCTTTTGGTTCTGCCCTGTCGGCTAATTAACAGCGCGCATCTTTCCCTCCCCTTCCACTCTCCACACCACCCTCACCTGTTCCGTGGCGAGCGAGGCACAGGCGCTCGTGGAAGTATAAGCCTACAGATTGACCTAGATTCGAGTAGGCCTACTCTGTGCCAATCTCAGTCACTTCCGCAGCAGTTACAAAGCACTGCTGTAGAGTGATGGACTCTGGTCAAAAAACCTGCCTGGCTAAAAATAGCACTCACAAGGCGAATCCGGCTGGCAGAAAGGTAAAACGAACTAGAGGGCGTCAGAATGGCTGGGAGAATACAGCCGTGTGCTGGCAGATTTGGGTGGAGCGCATGTGGAATTGGACCAAGAGAGACTGGAAGACGTCCTCTCTCGCCTTAATCTTGCTTGGCCTTCATCTCTCTATTGGGCAGCCCACCCAGCTGCCAGCTCGCAGAGCTGCTAACGCTGTTGTTCCCCTTACTTTTCAGACGAAAAGTAATAGAAACTCACTTATACAGAAACAAAATACAGAAAAATGGGTGGCGCCGTACAACGGCGACGAACTCTTCCGGACATAACGGCCTGGATTTTTCATGGGAGCAAATTCTGTTGTGGAGAAGAAAAGATAAGACTCTAAACCATCGGAAGTGCTGTTCTTTTTTCTACTTATAATGAAATATTTTACATAATCTACAGAAAACTAGTTGTTGTTGTTTTGTTTGTTTGTTTGTTTGTTTTTGGTGGGATTTGTTTGTTTGTTTTGTTTTTGTTTTTGTGGGGTTTTTGTTTGTTTGTTTGTTTTTTGTAATAGAACCAAGCCACTGAAATGCTATCCAGGTATCAAATGCATCTGGTGCTACGAGGGTATCACACAGAAAGAGAGAGACAGAGACAGAGACAGAAACAGACAAAGACAGAGAGAGAAAGAAAGACACAGAGAGACAGAGAAAGAGAGAGAGAGAGACAGAGACAGAGACAGAGAGACATAGAGAGACAGACAGAGAGAGAGAAACAGAGAGACAGACAGAGGGAAAGAGACAGAGAGAGAGAGAGACAGACAGAGACATCTGGAGAGAGACATGCATACACACACAGAGACAGAGAAAGACAGAGACAGACAGAGACAGACAGACATACACACAGAGGGAGACAGAGAAAAAGAAAGAGAGAGGGAATGAGAACAGAGACAATGGAGACAAGAGCCTGAGACAGAGAAACAGAGACAGCAACAACAAAAACAAAAACAGGAACAAATTTTATTTACGAGGGTTCGAAATAAACAAAATGTATGCTTTTGTCACATCCAGCAAGAGAGAGAGAGGGGGGTGGGGGGGGGGGGCAGACAGAAACAGACAGACAGAGTAGAGAGACAAAGACAGACAGACAGACGAAACAGAGTGAGTGAGAGACAGACAGAGAGACAGACAAAGAGACAGAAGACTGACAAACAGGGAATGAGTAGGTGAGACGGACAGACAGACAGACAGACAGACAGACAGATTTTAGACTTCATTGATTGATTGGTTTAGTTCAGTTTTTACGTCGGCACCCATCTCAGTGATATGCCGACGGGGATAACCATCCCAGGAATGGGGAAGGGGACATATCTAATCCTATACTGACACCACCAGAACAACAACGATGTAAGATGGCAGTGAGAAGGCCAGTTTTAATGGGAGACTTATCTAATCCTACACTGACACCACCAGAACAACAATGATGTTAAGATGGGACAGTGAGAAGGCCAGTTTTAATGGGGAGACTTATCTAATCCTACACTGACACCACCAGAACAACAATGATGTTAAGATGGGACAGTGAGAAGGCCAGTTTTAATGGGGAGACTTATCTAATCCTACACCGACACCACCAGAACAAAAATATATTAAGATGGGACAGTGAGAAGGCCAGTTTTAATGGGGAGACTTATCTAATCCTACACTGACACCACCAGAACAACAATGATGTTAAGATGGGGCAATGAGAAGGTCAGTTTTAATGGGGAGACTTATCTAATCCTA
>JAPXFY010000033.1:8931132-8933632 GCA_030674185.1 Monoplex corrugatus
TCATCATCATCATCATCATCATCATCATCATCATCATCATCATCATCATCATCATCATCATCATCATCATCATCATCATCATCATCATCATCATCATCATCATCATCATCATCATCATCATCATCATCATCATCATCATCATCATCATCATCATCATCATCATCAGGTGCCCTGCCGCATGGCGTTGGCGATCATGGACTTCCATCCGTCTCTATCTCTCGTTGCCCCTAGCATCTCCCCCACCCTCCTCGTCCCCAGCCACTCTGCAAGTCCGTCCAGCATTTTCTCCCTGGGTCTACCTGGTGCTCTCTTTCCCTCCAGCTTTCCCGTTGTGACCAGGTGTTCAAAATTCCCCTTTCCTCATAAAATGGCCGATAAATGTTGCCTGTCTTTTCCTAATCTTCCTTATGAGTGATCTACTTGTGTCTGCCTCCATCAAGACTGTCTCGTTTGTTTTCTTTGCTGTCCATGGAACTCTCAACATTCTTCTTAGAAACCACATCTCAGCTGCCTCGATCTTGTTCTGGCTTTGTTTGTTGACTGTCCACGCCTCACATCCGTACAACAGTATTGGTTCTATATAACATTCAAGAACTTTCTTCATGATGTTAATTGACAGGCATTTGTTGGTAAGAATGCTTGTCATCTTGAATGTTGTTTTGGCTTGGCCGATTTTGCCAGCTATTTCTGATGTGCATCTGACGTCTGATGAAATGACCGTTCCCAGGTATTTGAATTTATCAACCTGTGTCAAGGTTGTGCCATTTGCTGTTATTTTGCATGAGGGGATTTCATGTTTTTTACTGATCACCATGACTTCAGTCTTCCTGCTGTTTAGTTCCAGCCCCTTACCTTTGCTTTCTATTTCTAGTATATTCACAAGATTTTGCAGGTCCCTTTCATTTTCTGCAATTAGCACGGTGTCATCTGCGTATCGAATGTTGTTTATCATTTTCCCTCCAACCTTTAATCCAGGGTCTTCTTCTAGGTTTCTCATGATGTTTTCGCTATAACCGTTTCAAAACATACACCATACTGGCCTCAGTAGCTCAGTTGGTTGAGCGTCGGATTCACGTGCTAATGGTTATGGGCTCGAATCCCGGGGTGCGCTATTCTGAAACTGGCCTTCTCATTGTCCCATCTTAACAGCATTGTTGTTCTGGTGGTGTCAGTATAGGATTAGATAAGTCCCCCTTCCCCCACTTCCCTGGGATGGTTATCCCCGTCGGCCATATCACTTGAAGTGGATGCCGATATAAAAACTGAACCAAATCAATCAAACACTTAACAATATCTCTACAAAGCCGACATAAGATCGCAAGGCTCACCATGATGTACAAAATTATTAACAACATGGTCCAGGTGGATTTTGGCAAAATACACAAATCCCAGGAATCAAAGTTGAGAGCACCAAAGGAGAGGGACAGAAGAGCACACTCAAGGCAGCTTGCTAGACTTCAGTGTTCACGGGATTACAGAATATATTCGTTCCTCCCGCGAACCATCCCTGAGTGGAACGAATCTTTGACTGAAGCTGTGGTTGGAGCCGCGTCTCCTGGCGTGTTCACGTCGGGAGCTCGCATACTCCACCAGTAGTAGTAGAAGTAGGCGTAACCCCCCCCCCCCCCCCCCCCCCCCCGTGTGATAGTGTCAGAATAATCAACGCGCTGATTGTGGACACTAAACAACAAGAACAATAACAACACCATATTTCAACAAGAAAAAAAGGAAAAGAAAATGAAGTAAGCATATCAATGCATTCATGTACATAATCCGAAGAGATGTCCGTAGCGCTGACCAATCCGTCCAATTTATCGCACAGAGGATTTAAAAAAAACATACCTGAATACAAATTTAGATATAACTAAGGACACTAAAATATATATAAAAATCGGCCTAAATTACCTAAAGTTGCTTCCTGATATCTCATTTCCCTAGAGCCAAAAATGCACTTAATACACATACCCAATTATTGCTCCTAAAAAGAAAGTACATTACAATCGAGTCTCATCCACTTGGCGGATGCGTCATTGAGGGTGTTGCTCAGATCTTCTGACCAACACCGCAGGAGTCTGTATCTCTCGGGCCTGGTTGACGCCAGGCTATATTATGATAGTAAGCGTAGAGTACAGCCCTGTCACGCAGTCTCAATCCTAGATGGAACTCCATAGCGTCATGATTATCATTCACATCGACATCATCATCATCGCATAATAAAAAACTGTTTCAGCTTCTGTGACCATTAAATTGGCGTAGAAAATGGGACTAAAAAAAAAGTGAAAGGTCACGATTAAGTTATGAATACACTTCTTGAAAATTCTCTGGTATACTTTGGCCTCCTTATCTCCACCTGCTTTTGGTTTCGTCTGCTTTTACAGCGGATGGTGATATATATTTCTGCACCCTCAGCAAATTATTTACAGCCCTTTCATCATTTCGATTGACCGTCCTATTTTAAGCTGATGTGCACTCATCATCATCATCATCATCATCATCATCA
>JAPXFY010000033.1:8961132-8963632 GCA_030674185.1 Monoplex corrugatus
CCAATTCTGCTGTATATATAGATACATTTGCCCCAATAAAAAAAGACTTTTTAATGTTAAATTTTGGAACATAAAAGGCTGCTCCAGCGCTCTGGTTTGCTAAGACTGACCCATCGGTAAAAATGTGGAGGTGGGTACTGTACTTTTCATCGATGTGTTCACAAGCTGTGGATAGCGTAATGTTGACATTATCATCTTTTTTAACTTTTGCATAATCGAGATCAAATGTGGCATTTAGCATTTCCCATGTAGGGATAGGCGTTATCGTTGGTTTCTCAGCAATTTCATCCATTGTTATGTTGGACTGTTTGATCAGGCCAGATATGTAAGTTGCGGCTGTAATTTGTGATGAAATGTTTTTTGCTCGTTTTGGAAAGTCAGTATCAGACCTGATCTTAATTTCTTTGCTCACAAAATTATCCACTTGTGAAGTAGTTCTAATTGCAAACTTTGCTGTAGCTAACTCACGATGGTTGTTTAAAGGTAGAATTCCAGCAACTTTGTACGTTTCCAGAGTAGAAGCATGAGTTGGTACACCTAGTGCAATTTTAAGACTTTTGCAGTCCAAGCTCTGAATCTTTTTTAGTAAATATTTGGGTGCATTGAAGAAAACTTCTTGCGCGTAGGATAATTTAGACCTGACCAGCGCTGTTGACAGATGAATCAGTACATTTGTATCCATTCCCCAGGGTAATTTGCTTATTATCTTTAGAAAATTTAAGGTTTTTTCGCGCTTTTGTTAAAATATAATCAAAATGGACATTCCAGCTTAATTTGGACGTGATGTAAACTCCCAGGAATTTTACGACCTGTTTGTAATTTAACACTTCACCAAGCAATTTGAAAATAGGCAAGTTATTTGAGTTACCACCAGGATCAAACAGCATCATGTTAGTTTTTTCTGCTGACAACGACAGCCCATTTTCTAACATATAGTTTCCAAGATTATCAAGATCAATTTGATCAACTTCCTGATGTAATTTCGCGTTCTCTGTGGAGTTGTCTTTTTTAAAGTGATATTCATCCAAATGCATATATCATCAGCGTACTGTACTAAAACAACACGATTTGAAAGAGCTTTCGGAAGATCCTGTATAAGGATATTAAATAAAATAGGTGCTATCACTGAACCTTGTGGAATCCCCATGTCGAGGCATCGTGAAGAAGAATAACTAGCTCCCACTCTTGCCTGAATTGTTCTATTAGCTAAAAACGATTTAATGTAATTGAACATATTGCCCGATAAACCAACAGATTTTAGCTTGAACAATAAACGTTTATGCCAAACTTGATCGTAAGCTTTTTTCACATCAAAGAAAGTAGCTAAAACACTTTTTCTGCGGGCAAACTGTTGTTTGATCTGAGTTGTAAGTTTAACTAGGTGCTCAACTGCGGATCTTCCTTTTCTAAAACCTGCCTGGTTTACCGGAATAACGTTATTTTTATCACAGTAGTGTAAAAGTCTGTTTAAGACCAATCTTTCCATTAGTTTGCTTGTGTGGGACGTTAAAGCAATAGGTCTGTAACTGTTTTTATCGGTTTTCGATTTTCCTGTTTTTAAAATTGGTATAACTATAGACTTTTGCAAGATTTGTGGCACAGTTCCAGTAACCCAGCATTTCTGCAAAATTTTGTGTAGGAAAATAAGGTAGTTTTCAGGGAGATGTTTAATCATTTCAGTCGAAACTGCATCAACACCTACCGAACTCTTTTTGTTGTGTAGAGACAGTACTGTGTTTTTTAGCTCTTCTAAGGTGATTGGAGAATTAAACCAGAGATCATTCTGTGGTACTGGATCAGTGGAGATTGGGTTGTAATCTTCCATTTCTCTGTGATGTTTGCAGTCAGGAGATAAACCTTCAACTTTACTGTTTTTGGCGAACAGATCCACAAAAGTTTCTGCTTTGTCCATGTCTGAAGGAAATGTGTTACATGTTTCAATCATTATCGGACACCTAAGTAAGTTGGTTCCATCCTTCATTTGTTTCATTTTCGTCCAGACTTTATGGAAATCTTTGAAATCTGAAATTTCTTTTGTGCAGAATGATGCCCAATAATCTTTCTTTGCTTCAGCAATGATTTTGTTACATTGGATGTTAGCTTTTTTCATTTCGACATGATCCTCAGGTTTCCGGCTTTTGATGTAGATTTTGAATTTCTCCCTTTTATATTGAACTGCTTTCTCACATGCCTCTGTCCACCAAACATTACCCAATCGATTATTTGATCTAGAAGATTTGAGTTTCGGAATCGATAGGTCTGCAGCGGCTAAAATTGACTCTTGGAATTTAGAAAACATAATGTCTACATTTTCACTTTCATAATGTCTGTAATCTTGATTAGCTAGAGCAGTTCGAAATAAGGACCAGTCAGAACGCTTGTAATTATATTTTGGAATAATTTCAGGAGAGCTGTCTTTCATCCTGATGTTTTTGTCAGTTATGGTTATGATGATAGGTAGGTGATCGCTTCCCAAAGTGTCTCTGTGAGTTTCCCAGGT
>JAPXFY010000033.1:8971132-8973632 GCA_030674185.1 Monoplex corrugatus
CTTGTGGAATTCCCATATCAAGATGTCGTGAAGTAGAATAACTAGTTCCCACTCTTGCCTGAATAGTTCTATTGGCTAAAAAAGACTTAATGTAATCATACATATTGCCAGATAAACCAATAGATTTCAGCTTTGTACAATAAACGCGTATGCCAAACTTGATCGTAAGCTTTTTTCACATAAAAAAAAGTAGCTAAAAGACTTTTTCTGCAGGCAAACTGTTTCTTGATGTGAGTAGTAAGTTTAACCAGGTGCTCAACTGTAGATCTCCCTTTTCTAAAACCAGCCTGATTTACTGGAATAACGTTATTTTTATCACAGTAATGTACAAGTCTGTTTAATACCAATTTTTCCAATAGTTTGCTCGTATGGGACGTCAACGCAATAGGTCTCAGCTTTGTCCATGTTGGAAGGAAATTTGTGATATGTGTCAATCATTATTGGACACCTAGATAAGTTGGCTCCATTTTTCATTTGATTCATTTTTGTCCAGACTTTATTGAGATCCTTGAAATCTGAAATTTCTTTTGTGCAGTATGATGCCCAATATTTTTTCTTTGCTTCAGTGCTGATTTTATTACACTGGATGTTAGCTTTTTTCATTTCTACATGATCTTCAGGATTCCTGCTTTTGATGTAGATTTTGTATTTCTCTTTTTTATACTGAACTGCTTGCTCACATGCCTCCGTCCACCAAACATTACTCAAACGGTTATTGGACTTAAAAGTTTTGATTTCGGGATGGAAAGGTCTGCAGCAGCTAGAACTGACTCCTGGAATTTAGAAAACATAACGTCTACATTTTCACTTTGATAATGTGTGAAATTTCGATTAGCAAGAGCAGTCTGAAACAAGGACCAATCAGCGCGTGTATAATTATATTTTGGTATAATATCTTTTGTCCTGATGTTTTCGTTAGTTAGTGTTATGAGGTTAGGTAAGTGATCACTTCCTAAAGTATCTCTGTGAGTGTCCCAGGTACAGCAGGGTACTAATTCTGGTGAAATTAAAGACAGATCGATGGCTGTTGCCCGATGTTTGGAAACATCAGGAATTCTGGTGACACTCCCATTATTCAAAAGGTAAAGTGCACTGTCAACTATATTTTCTACCAACCGAATGCTTGTAACAGTACAACAATCTTTTTCCCAAAACGGGGAGTGGGAATTAAAGTCTCCACCTATTAGCCATTTACTGTGCTGCAGATCCGGAATCGTGCGTAGCCATTCTGTGTTGTGGTCATTTGGACCTGTTGGCAGGTAAACTGACATAACGTTCAGGATAAAAGAATTACTGAATTGTACTGTGGCGGCACAAGCGTGTAAGTCTTCAGTTGACGTTAAAACTGGGGAAGTAAATATGTGATATTGTAACTCTTTAAGTATGTATATCGCAGTGGCTACTTTCTTCCCGGGATTCCCATAGTCATACACTGGTGGATAATAGTAATTTTGGAAATTGGGAAGTTTGGTTGGTATAACATTAAGCGACTGCAGAATCAAGACTTCACACTGATTTGAGGCGAGGAAATGTTCCAGGTATGCTGAATTGGTGGAAATAGACCTACAATTCCACTGTAAAAAAATTGAATTTCATTGTTACTAATCCCTTATTTTCAATTAACGGTGATTTGTTTGAAAATCACGTATGCTTTGGTTTTCTGTGTACAAGGAAAATGGGGAGGGGGGGGGGAATGATTACTTTTACTACGAAGTAAAAGTAGAAAAAAATAAGTAAAACTATGGAGAAAAGAAGTCCTACTAATCAAGATAAGAGTTTGATCTAGAACAGAAACAAATTATAAATAGATTAAACAATAGCACACACGCCTTCAAATGTACAGAGATTATAGTCTGAGTCCTGACTGACTGAATTCTAGCGTTTATACACTTTCACCAAGAGAACTGTCAAAGATGCGAGGAAAAAGTCCTGTGACATGAAACATTGGTCACTGTAGATCTACTACGATTCATTCAAAACATGTTGTCAAAATAGGGGAACGGTCCTCGGTGGAATCTAGAGGCGTGTGGCTGTGAAGATCGTGATCCTCCTGGTCTCCTAGGCGTCTCCCAAAGCAGATCCTGAACGTGTCTTCCAAGGTTCCCCGCTATCACGCTGCTTCCTCTGGCGCTGGGGTGAGTATTGTCGTATAGAAACTGCTGGTTAGTTCGAAGGTTGTCATGGGAGACAAATGATGTTTTTTTATGTTAACAAGCTCAGCAGATAAAAAAGCGTTGAACAAGTTCCGCCGAACCTCCATACGTGAATGTCGTACAGGGGCGACCTTGCTGATGACTATCTTTGTGTTTGGATATTTTTGTGTTATATGTGTGACGCAAGAAGCGAGATTTTGAGTTGTTGCTTTGAGGTCTTTGCTATTCAGTTCGTGGACACCACAGTGTAAAACAATACAGTCTGCAGGATTTTCTAAGTTGGAAAGTGTCTTGTCTAAAGATTTTTGTATGTCATGAATGTTATTCACAGCACTTGAGTCTCCTTC
>JAPXFY010000033.1:8978632-8991962 GCA_030674185.1 Monoplex corrugatus
TTGGGCTTTTTTTTCTTTTTTTTTAATTGTCGTATTGATAACTCAGTGGAAGGTTGTGAACATTTTTT
The DNA here is from genome assembly GCA_030674185.1 of Monoplex corrugatus. Classification (NCBI taxonomy): domain Eukaryota; kingdom Metazoa; phylum Mollusca; class Gastropoda; order Littorinimorpha; family Ranellidae; genus Monoplex; species Monoplex corrugatus. Next base: position 8,978,701 of record JAPXFY010000033.1, read on the forward strand.
TCTTTATATAAGAGTACACCAGGACAACTATCTTGTCGTGCTGACAATTCAGTGGGAGGTTGTGGACTTTTTTCTTTATAAGAGTATACCAGGGCTACTATGTTGCAGTTATACGAGTAGTTCAACATGAGATATTTGGACAGCTTATTACTTTATAAGAATGTACTACAGCCAACTTCTGGCCAGCACCGCAGGTGTCTGTATCTCTCGGGCCTGGTTGATGCCAGGATGTATTATGATAGTAAGCGTAGAGTACAACCCTGTCACCCAGTCTCAATCCTAGGTGGAACTCCATAGCATCATGATTGTCATCCTCATCGACATCATCATCATCGCATTGTAAAAAAAAAACGGTGCCAGCTTCTGGAACCATTAATTAATTTTTAAGGTGGCGTAGAAAATGGGACAAAACAAGGTAAGCACAAAGGTAATGATTCTAAAACAAAACAAAAAAAACCCCATTGCCAAGACTTTTTCGTTGCATTGGTGATTGATGGAGCCGTGGACTCAGGATCTGATATCTTGAGTTCAATCCCAGGCTGCAACATTAAACGTTGGCCTGTCGGCTGCCAATCTTAATGTTTCCATCATTCTGGCATTGTTAGCTTAGTATCTCAAAAATGTTCCCTAACCCTCTCTTATTTTTCCGCTCCTCGGTTCAAGTTGAAAACAATCAAGACATCTCAATTAGTAAAGTTCCTTAAGAAAATATGAAAAAAATATTCACAGCCTTCCACTGAGTTATCAATACGACAGTGAGATAGTAGTCCTGGTATACTTTTATAATGAAAAAAAATGTCCACAACCTCCCACTGAGTTATCAGTGCAACAAGATAGTAGTCCTGATATATTTTATATAAAATAATGCCCACAACCTCCCTCTGAATTATCGGTAAATCAACAAGATAGTAGTCCTGGTATACTAAAACAAATCCACAACCTCCTACTGATTTATCAACACGACAACAAGATAGTAGCCCTGGTATACTTTTATAAAGGAAAAATGTCCACAATCTCCCACTGAGTTATCAATATAACAACAAGCTAGAAGTCCTAGTATTAGTGTACTCTTATTTCAAAAATATGTCCACAACCTCCCACTGAGTTATTAATACAACAAGATAGTGGCCCTGGTATATTTTATAAAGAAAACATAATGTCCACAAGCTCCCACTGAGTTATCTGTACAATAACACAAGATAGTAGCCCTAGTTTGTATTCTTTTATAAAGAAAAAATAATGTCCACAACCTCCCACTGAGTTATGTGTACAATAACACAAGATAGTAGCCCTAGTTTGTATACTTTTATAGAGAAAAAATAATGTCCACAATCTCCCACTGAGTTATGTGTACAATAACACAAGATAGTAGCCCTAGTTTGTATATTTTTATAAAGAAAAAATAATGTCCATAACCTCCACAACCCCCCACTGAGTTATCAGTAAAAAACAAAAAGACAGTAGTGCTGGTATACTCTTATATAAAAATGTCCACAACCTCTCAATGAGTTATCAGTAAAACAACAAGACAGTAGTCCTGGTATACTGTTACAAAGAAAAACGTCCACAACTCCCACTGAGTTGTCAATACAACAAGAAGATAGTGGCCCTGGTATACTTAATAAAGAAAAGGTGTACAACCTCCCACTGAGTTATCAGTAAAACAACAAGATAGTAGTCCTGGTATACTCTTATAAGAAAAAATGTCCACAACTCCCATTGAGTTATTAATTCAACAAGAAATTAGTCCTGGTATACTCTTACAGAAAAAAATGTCCACAACCCCCCCCCCCCCCCCAATGAGTTAATACAAGATAACAGTCCTGGTATATTTTTGTATAAAAATGTTCACAACCTCCCACTGAGTTATAAGTAAAAAGACAAGATAGTAGACCTGGTCTTAAAGAAAAAATGTCCACAATTTCCTGGACTTATCAGTACAACAACACGATAGTGGCCCTGGTATATTCTTGAATAAAAATAAAATTTCACAACTACAAGATAGTAGTCCTGACATACTCTTATAAAGAATAAAAAGTCCACAATCTCCCACTGAGTTACCATTAAAACAACAAGATAGTAGTCTTAGTATGGTTTTATAAAGAAAGAAAAAAAGGTCCACAACCTCACACTTAGTTATCAGTATAACAAGAAAATAGTGACCCGAGTATATTTCACAAAGAGAAAATAATGTCCACAATCTCCCGCTGATTTATCTGTACAATAACACAAGATAGTATGCCCTGGTATATTCCCGTAAGGAAATAGGTTGTCCAATACCTCACGTTGTGTTATCAGTGCAACAACAGGGTAGTGGCCCAGGTACGCCATTATAAAGAATATTTCACAGTGAGCTACCAGCCTCAAAAGAAGGTAGTGGCTCTGGTGTATAATTATAAACTAATAATTATCATCATCATGTGCCCTGCCGCATGGCGTTGGCGATCATGGCCGTCCATACAAATCTATCCCTTATTGCCGCAAAAGTACATCTCCCACCCTCTCTGTCCTCAGCCACTCTGCAAGTCCGTCCAATATGTTCTCCTTGGGTCTACCTGGTGCTCTCGTTCCCTCCAGCTTTCTTGTTGTGACCAGGTGCTCTAATTCCCTTTCCTCATAAAAAAAAAGTCCATAAATGTTGTCTGTCTTGCCAGACAAAACATTGTCAATCATGCCAACAACAAAAAATTAACCCCTTTTACTCCCTCACCATAACCACAGCTTCCTGTATGCAGGAACGTGGTAAAGGCTTAAGTTTTTGCTGTTGCTGGATAGAGCGCGGGAGTATAAGGGTTAACAACAGGGGTAGTTTGAACAGCCGTGACAGCGGCCAAGCATGGTGCTCCAGACACAGCCCGTTTTGCTGTTCAGCAAGGTCTGACATGCCCCTGAAGCGGATCCCACGGTAGTGGTCCCGGTACGTGGCCGTGAAGAAATAAGCTGACACCTCCATTGATACCATCGTACTTCATCACGTTTTACAGATTTCCAAACATCATCACACAAAAGAACACAGGAACACAGGAACACCAGAAACCAGTTGCTTTGTTCCTGACACGTTCCTTTTAAATACAGATGCGCTCGCAGGCGCAGACACACACACACATGCACGCACAAACACGCACGTACACGCACACACACTCACACTCACACACACGCACACGCACACGCACACGCACACGCACACGCACACACATGTACGCACAAACGCACACAACCACACACACACACTTTCTCTCTCTCTCTCTCTTTCTTTCTCTCTCTCTCCCTTTCTCTCTCAGTCTCTCTCTTTCTCTCTCTCTCTCTCTCTCTCTCTCTCTCTCTCTCTCTCTCTCTGACTGTCTAAAATCTAAACTCTCTCTCTCTCTCTCTATCTGAAATATAAACTCTCTGCCTCTCTCCCTCTCTCTCTCTCTCTCTCTCTCTCTGACTATCTAAAATCTAAACTCTGGGGCATGCTGGGTAATGGCGGCGAATAGCAGCTGTTTTGAGTTGCTGTGTATACTTTTCTCCATGACAGTGTTTTGATGAGCTGTATCAAACAGCTATCCTGTGCAGTGCTTCAGTGATAGTCCCATGTGAGAGACAGTGCAGGAAAATGGTGGGCATTGAAGTGTGGAGAGCTGCTATCGGCATTTTCTGTGGACATTTCAAATCTGGGTCAAGAAGGTGTGCTCGAAAAAGTTTGAGGTGCGTACAGGTGAGCAAGGCCAGTGACAATAACACAGTCTGGTCATCTTTGGATATTCTTGTCGCCTTTGTGGTATTTATTGCATTTGTGACATTCATTGTCAGTTTCTTTTGTAATGCACATGAAATGTTGTCATTTAAAATGGCAAGACAAGCTGAACAAGAAAAATAAAAGGAACAAGACTGGGGGGAGAAGAGGAGATATACTACACGTCATTATTGAAGGGCCAGGAACGTTTTTGAGTCAATTTTTGAAAGGAGAAATAACCTCTTTTCTCTTACTCTTTTCTCCAATTCGTTGCCGTAACTGAATGGATAAGAGCTCAGACAACATTGCAGTTTCCTTTTGGCACGTGTTTGGGGATTTGCCGATTTGCAATGGGCGGCCCAAGGAAGACAATTTCCACACGAAATTGTCGAATCTTCAGCAGGGTCTCTCTGACGACGCAGGCAAGGTAGCGACAAAATTCGCTTTGCACGTGCAAGGCAAGCCTTTTTGAACACTACTCCAGCCAAAGTTGCCCGCAGACGAGGATAAAAAGGACCCGTTCTTGGTTCGTTTTAACCATGCTTGCAAGACGACGGATGACGGATGAGCAGCGGGGGAGAGCCCTCGCTCTGCTTGATGAAGGCCTAGCGCAGCGGGAAGTTGCTAGACGACTTGAAGTGTCGCATTCCACAATCCAAAGACTGCTGGAGCGCTTCAATGAGACTGGAGCAGTCCAGGAAAGGCGTCACACGGGTCGACCCAGAGTAACGACAAGACAGCAAGACCGCTACCTTGCCCTCTCCGTCCTGAGGGAAAGGGCATCCACTGCGGTGACCTTGAGGGGTCAGCTGAGGGATGCAACAGGTGCTAACATCAGCTGCAGCACGGTGAGAAGACGGCTACATGAGGCAAACTTGAGGTCACGGAGACCGGCCGTCCGACCCGTGCTGTCACCGGTCAACAGAGTGCGCCGCATGACCTGGGCCAGGGAGCACGTGACCTGGACAAGGCAACAGTGGGCCCGGGTCTTGTTTTCGGATGAGTCCAGGTTCACCCTGACCTTTAACGATGGCCGGGCTTGGGTGTGGCGACGTCAAGGGGAGAGGTTCGCTGACGCCACTGTCCAAGAGCATAACCGGTACGGCGGCGGGTCGGTGATGGTGTGGGGTGGCATGAGCCGTGGTACCCGGACCCCCCTGCTCCCCATTGACGGCATCCTGAACGGGGTCCGGTACCGGGACGAGGTTCTGGCGGCCGTGGCACTGCCTGCGCTTGTGGACCTTGGTCAAGGCGCCATCTTCCAGGACGACAATGCACCTGCGCATCGAGCACGCCTTGTGACCGACTTCCTGGAGCAGCATGAAGTCGTCCGTATGGCCTGGCCAGCGTGCTCACCTGACCTGAACCCAATTGAACACCTCTGGGATGTGCTCGGGAGGCGCATCAGGGACAACCACCCCCCACCGGGCACCCTGGCCAGGCTGGTCGACATCCTGCAGATCGAGTGGGCGGCCATCCCTCAGGACACACTCTGTACCCTTGTGGGATCGATGCATCGGCGCTGTGAAGCATGCATCCAGGCTCGGGGCGGACACACGCGATATTGAAAACAGATTGGCCAAATCTGACACTTTCTGTTTTTTGAAAAGGGGGGATGTTCCTTTAAATGCATGTGCTGTTCACTTATGGGTCATTGTGCTAATTTCTTTTTCCAAAACAGGTGTGGAAATGATGAAATAAAACATAGAATCAATTCTAAACATTGTCAATTATTTCAACTTAAAATTAGAGAGGAAGGAAGAAGTGGCCCTTAAATTATGATTAGGAGTATATGTGTCACCGACGGGTGTATGTCAGGTAGCCATGCACGTGCCATTGCTTTTCTCGGCCGTGTGCGTGCAGCACATCGTGTTTTGCGTGAAAAGGCTGCTCCTCTGCGGTGACATAGAGACAAATCCCGGCCCTATCACTGACAGTACCACACACACAGAGGACGGAAATGATAACATGGTTGACAGACTCATGCAAGTGATGCAGCAACAGTTCTCTGAGCAAACCAAATTGATAAGGAATGATCTTGGAGAGATCAAAGACGAGGTACGTCAAGTGAAAGAACGATGTGAGGAAATCAACAACAGGTGTGACAGACTGGAGAAAGATCACAGAAACCTGACGGAGACAGTGACAGATATGAGTGGTGACATTCAACAACTGTTCCAGGAATCTAATGATGAGAAAGAGGAAATACAACAACTCACAGAGACAATCAGGGATATGAGACACGATGTTGCCCAATTAAAGTCAGACACAGACAGATTAGAAGATTTCTCACGAAGAGATAATTTACGTTTTTTCGGGATTTCTCAGCAAGAATCTAGGGAAACGTTTGACTCATGTGCTACCGCAGTTATTGACGTTCTCAATAGTATTGACGACCCTAAAGTCTGGACTACTGATGACATCGTACGAGCACATCGAACTGGACAGACAAGACAAGGGCAACCCAAACAAATGATAGTCAAATTCACCAGGTGGAGAGACAAAATGCTGATTATTACAAACAGAGACATACGACGAAAACTAGATGTGAAAGGTATCAGGGTCGCAAACGACCTAACAAGAACACAGGCACAAATCGTTGCAAGAGCACGTAGTGAAGGCAAAAGAGCATACTTCCAAAAGGGACAATTGGTGATTGGACCAAGACCACCAGAACAGCGATCTTATGCTCAGATTGTGAGTGGTGCCACAGTTTCAGACTTACAGTTACAACCTAAACACACCTCCTCTTCCGACGTGAGAGACACGCCCACCTTCACCAATCGGCGGGATGAAGTCGCTGGTGGGGACCCCCCTCAAGATGGGGAGATGACGAGGGGAGTTTTCACCTCTAACGGGGGCAGAGTCGCGAGTGGTGGTTCCCCTTCCTCCTCCTCTTCCCCGCCTGTCATCCCACGTGCAAACCGGGCCGAGCTTCAGCGTGACGCCAACAGGAGTTCCCAGGGGCATGACACCGGGCGTCTTACAGACACGGACGCACGTGCATCACGCGGCAGTACTGCGGCAGACCGACAGACGGGTGGGTGGGTGAGCATGGGCAGCCAACCGCGACGGACGTCAACAAGCACGGCCCGCGGCAGAGGAGCAGGCGGTAACCTTGGCAACAGGAGCTTGCGTTCCGGTACTTCCAGAAAGCCATAGGACAGGCATGGCCATCCAAACCAGTGGTCCTTTTTGAATTACAACGTTGAAAATTTGTACAGTAAATTGAAGAACGTTTCCTTCATAAATTATGTAACAAAATTTGATTTTGTTTGTCTTACTGAATGTTTTCTTGATACTTCGTTTGATTTCAGCTGTTTGTTCACTGATTATTTGAAGTTTTACGCTCCAGCTAAGAAACTGTCACACCATGGCAGGAATTCGGGTGGAGTTTTATTGTTGGTGAAAAAAACTTTAGAAAATTGTGTGAAAGAAATAATGTTAGATTATGATAACACCATTGCCATCAGAGTAAACAAAAATGTATTTGATTTAGACAAAGATCTGATTTTGATTGCATGCTATGTTGTGCCAGAAGGAAGCCCTAGATATAACGAAACATTAATTAAAGATGGGATCTTGATGCTGGAAGAATTAATGCTACAACAGTTTGAAAAAGAAAAAACACATTTTATAATTATGGGAGATCTCAATGCTAGAACAGGTCACGAACAGTTTGTGCCTGAAGACATGACTACTTATTTGGAAGACATTGAGTATGACAGGATGTATAATGAATGTGATGTACGTTGTTCTAAAGATGAAACTGTGAATAGTTTTGGCAAAACATTGTTGAACTTATGTTTCATGTTGGATATGGTTATTTTGAATGGTTTTTGTGTTGGAGATACAGAGGGTGAATACACTTTTGTGTCTCCAAACGGGTGTAGTGTGATTGACTATTTTCTTGTTCCATATAATCTGGTCTCATGCTTTGATTTACGGGTAGGTAACTGTGTTGATTCATGGCATCTACCTGTTGAGGTAATATGGAAAAGGGGAAATAATCATACAGATGTAGAAAGTGCAAGACAACAAGGGGAAGAAAAAATTAAATGGTCTGAAGAATTAGCAAGTTTATTTGTACACGAGCTTGATGGTTCTGAGTTCAACAATTGTCTACAGACAGCTTTCGGTTTGTTAGATTATAATGTGAATGACAGTTCGGAGCAGTTTACTAAGGCTTTATGCGGGGCAGCTGCGTGTATGGTACGAACAGTGAGACAAGGACAAAAGAAACAGAATGATTGGTTTGATAAGGAATGTGAAAGAAAGAAACAAGAAGTTAAGAAGCTACTGAAAAGATTCCAGAGATGCAAAACAGAAAAAGAAAAAAGAGAAGCATATGTCATATCACGAAAAGAGTATGTTAAACTAAGGAAAACGAAAGAAAGGGAATACGAAGATAAGAAAATAAGAACACTCAAAGATTCCATCAATGACTCCAGGACATTCTGGTCAATAATAAGATCTGTTAATAGAAAGGCCTTTGTGTACAATGAAATCTCTATTGAACAATGGTACAATCATTTCTGCGGTGTTTTCAATGATATCGGGGGAAATACTGCACAAGAGAGTAATATAGTAGAGGAAGAAAATAATTTTGAGCCACTTTTCAATGAGCCTATAACTAAAGAAGAAGTGACTGCGAGTATCAGGCATTTGAAAGCAGGAAAGAGCGCAGGACTAGATCAAATAATCAGCGAAATGTTAAAATATGCAAATGCTAATGTAATTGATTTCCTTGTCCATTTATGTAACAAGCTTTTTGATAATGGCATTTTTCCGTCAGAATGGGCAAAGTCCATAATAATCCCAATTCATAAAAAAGGAGATGTGAATAATCCAGATAATTATAGAGGAGTCGCTCTAACAAGTATAGTGAGTAAAGTTTATACATATTTTTTGAATAAGAGATTAACAAAGTGGGCAGAAAAAGAAGAGAAAATAGTTGAAGAACAAGCTGGATTTAGAGCAAAATACAGTACAATTGATCATATTTTCACACTTTACTCCCTTGTGCAGAAGCATTTACTTTTAAATAAGAAACTTTATGTTGCATTTGTGGATTTTAGGAAGGCATTCGATTCTGTGAATCGTAATAATCTTTGGAATATATTACGTAAAAGTGGTGTGAATGGAAAATTATATATGGCCCTAAGAGGAGTTTATAACTCAGTGTTTGCATGCGTGCGTGAGAAGTGTGTATATTCAGATTATTTTGAATGCCCTAAAGGAGTGAAACAGGGGTGTCAATTGAGTCCTCAATTGTTTTCATTTTTCATTATTAATGAATTAGCAGTGGAACTGTCAAGAAAAGGCAGGCATGGCATTCAAATTATCCCTGGGGTTATTGAGATATTCCTATTGCTGTTCGCAGACGATGTTATTCTTCTCTCTGGTACAGTCAAAGGCTTACAAAACCAGTTAAATGTCTTAAAGGAAGAATCGGATCGACTAGCTTTAACAGTTAACATGGATAAAACTAATATTATGATTTTCAGGAAGGGTGGACATTTATCAAAACACGAAAAATGTTCTATGGAATTAACGAGGTTAAAGTTGTTAATTCTTATAAATACTTAGGAATGATATTTTCGACAAAATTAAGTTTAAATTATGCATGGGAAGAATCTTGTAATAAAGGGAAAAAGGGTGTTATTGAAATTCTAAAATCCTTACGGAAGCTCAATTCTATTGATTGTAATTATATTGGAAAATGTTTGATACACAGATAGAACCTTTACTTACATATGCAGCTGAAGTATGGGGTCTTACTGTAAATCCACATATGGAAAAAGTGCATACATATGCTATAAAACGTTTTTTGGCTGTACCAATTCACTCTTCTAATACTGTTTTATATGGAGAAACTGGAAGATATCCTTTATACATTAGAACCTTTGTGAAGAGTATTAAATACTGGTTGAAATTGTTAAGGCTTCCACAATCTTGGTTATGTAAACAGGCATATGAAATGATGGTTACTCAAATGGAAATAGGAAAACAGAACTGGGCCTATCAGGTAAAAAAGGCTTTATCAGAACTTGGGTTTGGAATCGTGTGGTTGTCCCAGGGAGTAGGAAATGAGTGTCAGTTTATTAATGAATTTAAAGACAGGCTTATTTGTTCGTTTAAACAAAATTGGCACTCAGATATGGAAAACAAAGAAAAATATAGTTGGTTCTTCTCATTTAAAGATGTTTTTCAAACCGAAAAATATCTCAGTGTTGTTACGGATAAATGGCAAAGAATTACTCAAGATTTAGATTAAGAACACTTGGTTTCAGTGCAAATAAAAATTGGTTTCAACCTGGGACGTCCACAGTATATCCTTGCCCCTTATGTGGAAACAATGTCGATAATGAAAAACACTTTTTATTCCAATGCCAAATTTTTGACACAATACGTGGAAAATGCAAAGTTTTTGAATCCGACATGGCCAAAAGACAAGATGTTATATCTATTTTGTCGTCTGATGACGAAGTCATAATCAAATCAGTGGCACTATACATTGCGGAAGCACAAAAAATAAGACATAAACACTTACAAGCCCGACAATAGTGCTAGACAATATCATACTGGGATTAATTTAATCTCTTTTGACTGATGTGGGCTATATCACGTTAACTCCAAAAGAAGCCGCTTTATTATAGACTCTGTTTTGTAAAGAGCTGTTTTCATTTGCTTTATTTTGCTTTGTTTGCCGATAATTTAAGAGTAGCTAATAATATGAAAATAATGGTATATTTGTAGAATATGTTAGAAGTGGATATTGAAAGGGTATATAGACACTTAAGGGTCTACTATACATGTTAACAAAAACAAAAAAACAAAAAAACAAACCAAAAAACAAATAAATAAAATGCATAGTGATGTCCCTTGTTAACAGAGTATTTTGGGGCAGTTATGTGAAGATTATATTATTATCACTAAATGTAAGGTTTGGGTGGTTTAGCCCAGATGTTTTATCATATTACAGTTTTGATGTGTGTGTGTGTGTGCACGAGCGCGCGCCCGCGTGTGAGTGTATATGGATGCGTGGGTGTGGGTGTGTGAAAAAGATTTTGGTTTGTCTAAACCTAGACAAATTATTGGCCTGAATGTGGGAACACTGTTTTGATATTTTTTGTTGTTGTTTTCTTTGTATTATGTAGTAGTGGTAAAATGGATGATTGTTCATTATATATGATTTGAATATGTTCGACTGTTCAAGGAATGGATGTTCGATATTTTTTTTGATTATGCGTGAAGAATTTGCGCACATACAAAGAGTGGATTATGTGTCGCACTACTGGAAAATTGTTATCCCCCTTGTCAAAAGACCTTTTCAGGTAATGACAATAAACAGTTTCAGTTTCAGTTTCAGTTTCTCTATCTGAAATATAAACTCTCTGCCTCTCTCCCTCTCTCTCTCTCTCCCTCTGTAAAGTCTAAACTCTCTCTCTCTCTCTCTCCCCCTCTGTAAAGTCTAAACTCTCTCTCTCTCTCTCTCCCCCTCTGTAAAGTCTAAACTCTCTCTCTCTCTCTCTCCCCCTCTGTAAAGTCTAAACTCTCTCTCTCTCTCTCTCCCCCTCTGTAAAGTCTAAACTCTCTCTCTCTCTCTCTCCCCCTCTGTAAAGTCTAAACTCTCTCTCTCTCTCTCTCCCCCTCTGTAAAGTCTAAACTCTCTCTCTCTCTCCCCCTCTGTAAAGTCTAAACTCTCTCTCTCTCTCTCTCCCCCTCTGTAAAGTCTAAACTCTCTCTCTCTCTCTCTCTCAAGTTTGAACTCCTACTATCTGTCTGTCTGTCCGTCCGTCTATCTGTCTGTCTGCCTGCATGAATGTCTTTCACTGTCTCTGTCACTCTGTTTTTTTCTTTCTGTGTCTCTGTCTCTTTGTCTCTCTGTCTCTCTGTCTTTGTCTCTCTGTCTCTGTCTCTCTCTCTTTCTCTCTCTATCTCTGTCTCTCTCTCTCTCTCTCTCTCTCTCTCTGACTGTCTGAAATCTAAACTCTGTCTCTCTATCTCAAATATAAACTCTCTGTCTCTCTCTCTGTCTCTGTCTCTGTCTCTCTCTCTCTCTCTCTCTCTCTCTCTCTCTCTGACTGTCTGAAATCTAAACTCTGTCTTTCTATCTGAAATATAAACTCAAACTCTCTCTCTCTCTCTCTCTCTCTCTCTCTCTCTCTCTCTCTCTCTCTCTCTCTCCCTCTCCCTCTGTAAAGTCTAAACTCTCTCTCTCTCTTCTCCCTCTATTTCATTTTATTTTGTTTTATCTTATTACTATTTTGTTTGCTGTGTTTTCCTCTCCTCCTCCTCCTCCTCCTCTTCCTTCTTCTTCTTCCTCTTCTTCGTCTTATTTTTATTATTATCACTATCAACATTATCTTTCTTTCTTAATTTACTTATCATTATCTACCTGCTCATCTGTCTATCTATCTATCTATACTATCTACCTCTCTCTCTCTATCTATCTATCTATCTATCTATCTATCTATCTATCTATCTACCTATCTCTAAGTGGTGACTGTGTACGTTTCTTGATTTCATTGTATCTTAATTTTAGTATTCAACATGTATTTTCCTTAAGCTGTACTTGTTACTGTAAACAAATGTCATGTGTATAGAATAGCAACGGCAAGTTTGAAAAATGGCTTCTAGCCAATAGCTTTTACCGTTGAAAAATAAAGCATCATTGTCATTGTCATTGTCATTGTCATTGTCTCTCTCTCTCATTCTCTCTCAAGTTTGAACTCCTACTGTCTGTCTGTCTGTCTGTCTGCCTGTCTGTCTGTCTGTCTGTCCGTCCGTCTATCTATCTGCCTGCCTGAATGTCTTTCTCTGTCTCTGTCTCTCTGTTTTTCTCTCTGTGTCTCTGTCCCTGTCTCTGTCTCTTTGTCTCTCTGTCTCTCTCTCTCTCTCTCTCTCTCTCTCTCTCTCTCTCTCTCTCTGTCTGAAGCTTGAACTCCCACTGTCTCTCTGTCTGTCCGTCCGTCTGTCTGTCTGTCTGTCTGTCTTGTCTATCTGTTCGTCTATCTGAATCTCTGTCTGTCTCTGTCTCTAGCTCTCTCTCTCTCTCTCTCTTTCTCTCTCTCTCTTTCTCTCTCTCCATCTCTCTCCCCCCCTCTCTCTCTCTCCCTCCCTCCCTCCCTCTCTCTCTCTCTCACTTCGTTATGGACTGACTCATGGCTTATTGTGACGGTCCATTTGATAAAAATCCAACGGCAAACGAGAGCGTGGCAAATTGCCCAAGGCACTTTTCTCACAGCGTAACAGTCGAACAGAGACACCGCCACGAAGACAAGCAATATCCTGTCATTTGCCCATGTTAAACATTTCTGTTTGTCGGTCTGTCTGTGTCTCTGTCTGATGTGTGTGTGTGTGTGTGTGTGTGTGTGTGTGTGTGTGTGTGTGTGTGTGTGTGTGTCTGTCTGTCTGTCTGTCTGTCTGATGTGTGTTTGTGTGTGTGTGTGTGTATGTGTCTGTGTCTCTGATGTATGTGTTTGTGTGTGTGTCTCTGTCTGTCTCTGATGTGGTGTTTGTGTGTAGTGTGTGTGTGTGT
>JAPXFY010000033.1:8997062-9002062 GCA_030674185.1 Monoplex corrugatus
ATCGTGATCGACGATGACAAAGGATCATCACGTTTCATGTTTCTGGCTGTGACTGATGAGGCCGATTCGTGCGTGGAAGGCTCAGCCACAGATGAGACACATGTGTTCTGCTGGATTCTGGACTTGGGAGTTGGCTCGGGATTTACGCAGCTCTCGTTTCTTTTGTGCTCCACTGATTCTGCTTTGTTCGTAGGAGGTGGCACCTTCGCTAACGCAGCTTCTCCATGATGAGTGGTCTTGTGTAAGGGCCTCCCATGTCTTGGTGTCAATGCCGAAGTTTTTCAGGGACGCTTTAAGCGTGTCCTTGAAGCACAGCTTTGGCTTTCCTCGCGAGCGTATGCCATCTGCTAGCTCACCATAGAGCAGTCTCTTTGGGAGACGCGTGTCTTGCATACGCACGATGTGTCAGGCCCATTTGAGTTGGGCTTCTCTGAGCAGGGTGTGAATGCTAGTCAATCTGGCCTGATCGAGGACAAGATGCTGTCAAGTGCATATTGATGCAGACATATTTCGTGAACTTATTCAGGCAGGCAGACAAATTTACACACACTTACTCACACTTTCACTCTCTCTCTCTCCCTCACTCTCTGTCTCCCTCACTCTTTCTCACTCTCTCTCTCTCTCTCCTTCACTCTCTCTCTCACTCTCTCATTCTTTCCCTCGCTCTCTCTCTCTCCCTCACACTCTCTCTCCTCACTCTCTCTCTCTCTCTCTCTCTCTCTCTCTCTCATTATCCCACTGTCTCTCTCATTTGCTCCTACTCATCAACATGACAGTTGTGTTGTATTACGAAGGTGATTTTACCATACTGTTATAACCATCAAACAAAAACTTCACGTGTGACAATTTTACCAAGTCTCCGTCGCCCATCCCGAAACATGCCACTTTGATGACTGTGCAATGTCCACGCACGATTTGGCAAGCCAGCAAATGCACTCTCTCTCTCTCTTTCTGTGTGTGTATGTGTGTGTGTGTGTGTGTGTGTGTGTGTGTGTGTGTGTGTCTCTCTCTCTCTCTCTATCTCACTCTCACTCTCTCTCTTTTCCTCCCTCCTCCACTCTCTCTTTCTCACTTTAACTCTCTCTCTCTGTCTCTTTCTCTCTGTTTCTCTCTCTCTCTCTGTCTCTCTCTCTCTCTCTTTCTCACCCTCTCTATCTCTATTTCTCCTTCCCCTCTTTCTTTCTTGCTTTCACTCACTCTCTCTGTCCCTCTCTCTGTTTCTTTCTCTCTGTGTCTCTCTCTCTTCTCACCCTCTCTGTCTCTATTCCTCTCTCCACTCTCTCACTCTCTCTCTCTTTTCTCTCTCTGTCTCACTCTGTTTTTCTTTCTCTCCTATTTGCTCCTACTCATCAACATGACAAATTTGTTGTGTTACGAAGGTGATTTTACCACACCGTTATAACCATCAAACAAAAACTTCACGTGTGACAATTTTAACAAGTCTCCGTCGCCCACCCCGAAGCATGCCACCTTGATGACTGTGCAATGTCCACACACGATTTGGCAAGCCAGAAAATGCACCTCTCTCTCTCTCTCTCTCTCTCTCTCTCTCTCTCTCTTTCTGTGTGTGTGTGAGTCTGTCTGTCTCTCTCTCTCTCTCTCTCTCTCTCTCTCTCTCTGTCTCACTCACTCTCTCTCTCTCTTTCCTCCCTCCCCCTCTCTCTTTCTTGCTTTTGCTCTCTCTCTGTCTCTGTTTTCTCTCCTCTCTCTCTCTCTCTCTCTCTCTCTCTCCTCTCTCTCTCTCTGTTTCTCTCTCTGCTTCTCTCTCTCTATCTCTCTCTCTTTCTCACCCTCTCTGTCTCTATTCCTCCCTCCCCCTCTCACCTCTCTCTCTTTCTCTCTCCTTTTCACTCTCTCTCTGTTTCTCTCTCTCCTTCTCTCTCTCTCTCTCCTCCCTCTCTCTCTCTCTCTCTGTCTTCTCTCTCTCTCTCACACACACACACACACACACACATTATTCCACTTTCTTCCATTTGCTCTCTCCCCTCTCTCTCATTCACTTCTTTCTCTCACAATCTCTCTCTCTCTCTCTCTCTCTCTCTCTCCTCTCTCTCTCTCTCTCATTATTCCATTGTCTCTTCATTTGCTCATCAACATGACAGTTGTGTTGTATTACGAAGGTGATTTTACCACAGCATTATAACCATCAAACAAAAACTTCACGTGTGACAACGTTACCAAGTGTCTGTCACCCGCCCACAAACATGCCACCTTGATGACTGTGCTGTGTCCACGCACGATTTGGCAAGCCAACAAATGCACGTATGACACTTGAAATATCTTTGAATATACTTTCACCAACACACCTTAATGCTCCACGGACCCCTTTCCCACAAATTGTCAGTTTTTTATGCACACCACAGATAACAATTGCGAGTAAAACGTTCATCATAATGATATCGCCCTAGGCTCTGAGATTTTTGTGTTTATATTTTCCAATACAGATTTTACAATAGTGAGGGTTATTATGTATGCATGTCATGTACGGACGTTGTCAGATTATGAGTCCAGGTGTCTGGATTTCTACATGTAATAAAAAGAAAAAGAAAGAAGAAAGTTGTGACAAGATGATGTCAAGTGCATATTGATGCAGACGTATGTCACCAGTTATTCAGACAGACAGACACACTTGCACACACATCACACACATGAATGCAAAAGCAAAACAACAGCCACAGAAAAACCACTAACAACAACAATAACAATAACAACATACACACACAGATACACACACAAACACACGCACGTGCGCGAGCACACACACACACACACTCTCTCTCTCTCTCTCTCTCTCTTTCTCTCTCTCTCTCTTTCTCATTATAACACTGTCCCTCCCATTTACTCTTTCTCATCAATATAACAGTTGTGTAATGTTACGAAGGTGATTTTACCACACTGTTATAACCATCAAACAAAAACTTCACGTGTGACAATTTTACCAAGTCTCTGTCACCCGTTCAGAAACATGCCACCTTGATGACTGTGCCGTGTCCACGCACGATAAGGCAAACCAGTAAATGCACGTATAACACTTGAAATATTTGTAAATATACTTTCACCAACATATCTTAATGCTCCATGGACCCCTTTTTCACAAATTGTCAGTTTTTTATGCACACCACAGATAACAATTGCAAGCCAAACATTCATCATAATGATATCGCCCTAGGCTCTGAGATTCTTGGGTTTATATTTGCAAATACAGATTTTAGAATCACCAGGGTTATTATGTATGCATGTCACGTATGGACGTTGACAGATTATGAGTCCTTGTGTCTGAATTTCAACATTTAATAAAAAGAAAAAGAAAGAAGAAAGTTGGGACAAGATGCTGTCAAGTGTATATTGATGCAGACATATTTCGTGAACTTTTTCCAGCAGACAGACACATTTGCACACACTTGCACACACACACCACACACATGAATGCACAAGCAAAGCAACAGCCACAGAAAAACCACTAACAACAACAATAATAACAACAACATACACACACACACACACGCACACACACACACGCGTGCGCGCGCGCGAGCACACACACACACACACACACACACACACACACGTATTCACTGAAATATCGATTTAGTACTTTCATGACAATGATATTCTTACCTATTCATGCATACACACAACACGACACACACACACACTCTCTCTCTCTCTCTCTCTCTCTCTCTCTTTCTCTCTCTCTCTCTCATCTCTATCTTTGTCCATCTCTCTGTCTGTCTCTCTCTCTCTCTCTCTAAATCTCTCTCACCCTCTCTCTCTCTCTCTCTCTCTCTCGCTCTCGTTTGCTCTCTGCTGTTTCTGTCTCTCTCTCACTCTCTCTGTCTCCCCCTCTCTCTCTCCCTCCCTCCCTGTCTCATCATCCCACTTTCTCCCATTTGCTCCCCCTCTCTCATTCACTGTCTCTCTCACTGTCACTCTCTCTTTTTCTTTGTTTCTTTCTTTCTTTCTTTCTCTCTCTCTCTCTCTCTCTCTCTCTCTCTCTCTCTCTCTCTCTCTCTCACTATCCCACTGTCTCTCCCATTTGCTCTTACTCATCAACATGACAGTTATATTGTATTACGAAAGTGATTTTACCATACTGTTATAACCATCAAACAAAAAAACTTCACGTTTGACAATTTTACGAAGTCTCCGTCGCCTGTCTAGAAACATGCCACCTTGATGACACAGAGACACACTCTCTCTCTCTCTCTGTCTCTCTCTCTCTCTCTCTCTCTCTCTCTCTTCTCTTTCTCTGTTCTCTCTCTTCTCACTCTCTCTCTCGTCTCTCTCCTCTCTCTCGCTCTCTATCTCTCTCTCTCCTCTCTCTCTCTCTCACTCTTCACCTCTCGTCTCTCTCTCATCTCTCTCTCTCACCTCTCTCTCTCTCTCTTCTTTCTACTTTCTCTCGTCTCTATCTTCTCCTTCTGTCTCTCTCCTTATCTCTCTCTCTCTCTCTTTGTCTCTCTGTCTTCTGTCTCTTCTCTCGTCTCTATCTTTCTCCCTTCTTCTCTCTCCTCCTTTCTCTCTCTCTCTCCCTTTGCTCTCTGTCTGTTCTGTCTATCTCTCTCTCTCCTCCTCTCTAATCATCCCACTTTCTCCATTTACCTCTCTCTGACTCTCCTCGTTCCTGTCCTCTCTCTTTCTTTCTTCGTTCTCTTTCTTTTCTTCTTTCCTGTTTCTTTCTCACTCTTTCTCTTTCTCCCTTCCTCCTTCTCTCTCATCCTCTCTTCTCTCCTTTCTTACCTTTCTCTCATCTCTATCTTGTCCTCTGTCTCTCACGTCATCTCTCTTCTCTTTTTCTGTCCTGTTCTTTCTTTCTTCTAATTCTTCTCTCCCTCTTCTTCTTCTCCCTTCTCTTTCTCTCTCTCTCTCTCTCTCCCTTTTCTTCTTTTCTTTTCTCTCATTCTCTTCTCCTCCCTCCTCTTCCTCTCCTCCCTCTTTCTTTGTCCCTTTCTCCCGTTTGTTGACTCTCTCTCTGTCTCACTTCTCTGTCTGTCTCTCTC
>JAPXFY010000033.1:9007062-9014562 GCA_030674185.1 Monoplex corrugatus
TGGGGCATGTCCTTAGATTATGTGCGCGAATGCATTGCTATGTGCACTTAATTTCCTTTCCTTTCTTTTTTTTTTCCTTTTGAAGTTTTGCATGTTTTGAAACGGTTATAGCCCTGATATGGCTCTACGCAGTCGGCTGGGCTTTAAACAACAAAAACAATGAAATAGAAAAAAAAAAGACTCGGTCATCGCATCCATCACATTATTAATGATGTATGTCTCCTTTATGGTGACTGGCTGGTCCTGCTGACAGAGCCACAGACTCTAGATCTCATGTTTGGAGTTCAATTCTTGCCTGCATCATGTACACACTGGCATGCTAACTGCCCATGTAAATGCTTGAATTCTCCTGAATGTGTCAGTTTCAGTTTCAGTTTCAGTTTCTCAAGATGACGTCTACGCGCTCGGAACGAAAACATATGCACTAACGTCACAGGTGCCACGTGTATGGTGACCGTGGCACATGCCTTAAGCCTGCACATAAATCCATGAGCTGGCCAGGTCTTAAGGCCCTGCCTAGTCTATGTGTCAGCATAGTGTTTTTACGTACCTCTCTATCCATCCTCGCCCCACCCTTCATATTTCAAACCTTTGACAGTGCATAAGGTTTTGTGGATGCTCAAAGAATCAATGAGATCATTACGTTCAGATTTTGATGGAGCGCATGTGGACTTGTCAGGGCGGGATGAATCCTTTGTAAAGAAATTCTGATTTTGTCTCGATTTTTTTATTTTATCATTTTTATTTTCATAATTATATTTTGATTATCATGGAAAAAAAGTTTATGAGCTTGCGAAGTTTAATGTATAGTCACCATCATCATCGTCATCATCATCGTCGTCGTCGTCGTCATTATTGTCATCATCATCATCGTCATCATTATCATCATCATCATGTGCCCTGCCGCATGACGTTGGCGATCATGGCCCTCTACACGAATCTGTCCCTTGTCGCAGCAAGTACATCTCCCACCCTCTCTGTCCTCAGCGACCCTGCAAATCCGTCCTATATTTTCTCCCTTGGTCTACCTGGCGCTCTCTTTCCCTCCATTTTGATGTATATGTAAACACTATTGTAGTTGTTATTAAAGTTATCACACACAAAAATACACCTGATAGTGTTGAGCGCCTTATCTAAAATTCACTTCACTATAATTATGTCTGTCTGTGTGCTGTTTTAAGCCACTAGGTTTCCTCTCATTATGTGTAAAACATATGATATTCATTGAAATTGTACAATACATTCATTTTTAACCCTTTGACTCCCGCACCCTGTCCATCGGTATCCTGCATCGTTAATCATGCAAGCAAAACAAAAACTTAACCCTATGACTTCCTCACCCTATCCACCAGTGTTTCCCGCAGGAAGCTGGTGGATAAGGTGAGGGAGTCAAAGAGTTAAGTTTTGGAGTTGGCGGATAGGTTGTGGGAATCAAAGGGTTAAACGGGTGACTGTATTTTGAAAAGAGATGAATGAATGAATTCAGAACTCCGAGTTTAGAGTTTGTCTGCGAGCAATTTATCATGCTCGGGAAAATCCATATGATCTTCGCCCAAATCTAAAGGTAGAGACTCCATTAAGCCTGCACAAAACTCATGGTTTGCCCAAGTCTTGTTATGTGGAAGGTGGTGGTGGTGGTGGTGGTGGTGGTGGTGGTGGTGGTGGTGGTGGTGGTGGTGGTGGTGGGTGGTGGTGGTGGTGGTGGTTGTGGTGGTGGTGGTGGTGGTGGTGGTGGTGGTGACAAACAGAACCCACACAACACTAAGCTGACACCACCAGAAGAATGCGGGCCTCGATAACTCAGTTGGTTGAGCGTCGAATTCACATGCTAATGGTTGTGGGTTCAAATCCCGGGGTTGCGCTACGTAAAAACTGGCCTTCTCACTGTCCTGTCTTAACATCATCGTTGTTCTGGTGGTGTCAGTATAGGATTAGATAAATCCCATCATTAAAACTGGCCTTCTCACTGTCCCATCTTAACAATAATTTTGTTCAGGTGGTGTCAGCATAGGATTAGATTTTTAAAAAAGTCTCTCCTCTCCCCCTCTCCTCCCCCCCCCCCCCCCCCCCACCCACCCCCCACTTTTCTGGGATGGTTATCCCCGTCGGCCATATCACTGACATAAAAACTAAACCAAACGAAACCAGAAGAAATCCAGCTTTAAGACTGGCAGTGAACACTCCGATCTTCATGTTGTAAGGATGGGATTGAACGCGAAACGTCAAATCTAGTGTCCAGACTTATGCTTTTGAGACTCCTTAATAACCCAGAGCTTTGCCTAAAATCTAGTAAAGATTTCTGTACAAAGACTGGGAAAATCTTGTGGATGCATTTTCAAAGAGAGATTAAAAAGAAGGAGGAAGACGAGAAGAAGAAGAACAACAACAACAAGAACAAGATGAAAAGTAACAACAACAACAACCCGAAGGAAGAGGAGAACGAGGAGAAGAAGAAAAAATGATGAAGAACAGCAATAACAACAACAACAAGATGAAAAGCAACAACATCAACAACAAGAACCCAAAGAAAGAGGAGAAGGAGAAAAAGAGACGAACAAGAACAAGAACAAGAACAAGATGAAATGCAACACCAGCAACAACAACCCGAAAGAAGAGGAGAAGGAGGAGGAGAAGAAGAATAACAACAAGAACAAGAAGAAAAACATGAACAAGAACAACAACAACAACAAGGAGAAGAAGAAGAACAATAACAACAGCAACAACAACAATAAAACAACAACAGCAGCGAGGAGGAGAAGGAGAAGAAGAAGAAATGAAAAAGAAAAAGGAGAAAAAGAAGACAAAAAGAAGAAAAAGAAGAAGATAAAGATCAAGAAGACAAAGAAGACGAAGAAGAAGAAGATGAAGAAGACAAAGAAGAAGAAGAAGAAGAGGAACAACAACAACAACAACAAGGTGGAGGTGGAAGTGGAGAAGAAGGAGAGACAAAGAACAAGAAGGAGAAGAACAAGAACGAGAAGAACAACAACAAGAACAACAACAACAAGAACAATAACAAGAACAAAAAGAAAACGTTCATGATTTAAACCCATTATAGGTGTGCCAAAAATACTTCGCTTCAGAGCGCTGCTCACTGTCTGACTATTCATTGTTGCTGTGTGGTAAAACAATTTTTCTGTTCCCGCAAAGACAAAAATAGTAACGATCGGAGAACAGTGTTCATTGTTTAATGCTCTCCCTTTATCCCTTTGCTGTCATTGACCATGCAGTCTGACGTTTGACAACGTTTTATATCTTACTTTTTTGCAATAATTGCAGAAAAGCAAGTAATATTCTCGCTACATATTTTAAGATTTAAGAACAATATTTTTGAGTTTACTCCGAGTTTGGTAAAGGTTTTCAATTCCCCAAATATTATGAAATAAAAACTTCTAATATTATTTCATACTATGCGAATAAATCCACCCGGTAAATTGAAAAATATTACGTTTCTTGAAGAGGCCCTGTCTTTAAAGTAGATTATTAATTTGAAAGCTGAAGCAGGCAGATCCACGAGGATAGCACCCAATTCTAATTCTATGGTCTATGGAGGAACATGTTGTCTATCTTCCTTGTGCGTCTTTTGTTAGGCCTAGAATACAAAATAGAAACAGGGGAGGGATAAGCTAAGTAGAGAGACGAATAGAGGAAATACTTGAATAGAAAAGACAAGGGGTTAGATAGGGGGGTAGACGGGAAAGGATAGACAAGAAGTGGTAGGTAGACGGAACAACGTGGGGGATGGAAAAGAACGGTTGGGGTAGGGGTACAGACAGCTGTTGAGTAGGTAAATGGGACGGAAAAAAGGTTCATATGACTAAAACGAAACTAGAAATACCTTTGTATCTGTTTAATGGTGTACATGTACTTAAACCCTTTGTAACTAATGCTTTTGAACTACCAGTCGCCGTGATTAATGCAACGGACTACCGACTGGAAGGTTGTGAGTTCGAATCCCCATCAGTCCCTTCAAAAATCATTGTGGGATTTTTCGGCTCTAACTGGCTCCTACCCAGAGTTGGTTGTGCTGTGGGCTCATTGGGAAGTCTGGAACCACACAGTCGAGTCTCATCCACTTCACGGATGCGTCATTGAGGGTGTTGCTCAAATCTTCTGACCAACAACGCAGATGTCTGTATCTCTTGGGCCTGGTTGACGCCAGGATATATTATGATATTAAGCATAGAGTCTCAATCCTAGATGGAACATTATAGCATCATAATTATCATCCACATCGACATCATCATCATCGCATAATAAAAAAAAACTGTGCCAGCTTCTGTGGCCATGAAAGTGGTGTAGAAAATGGGACGAAAAAAAAAGGTGAGCACAAAGGTAACCTCCCTGAGTGCAATGATCCTAACAACAAAAATTCAACAACAAATGTTTTTGAACTACCGTTGTAGGCTGACAAATTCTCCAGGGGTAAAATAGAAAAAAATGCTAAAAGATTATTCCTACGATTTCTATTGACTCAAATCTCAAAAAGTAAGGAATTTAAGTATTGGATGCATGAATCAGAAATGAATAAAGAATATAGCATAACACACAAGTTGCAAAATACTCAGTTCTTTAGTCACAACAGCGTCGTGAAATGTCGCTTTTTTTTCACACTCTCTCTCTCTCTCTCTCTCTCTCTCTCTCTCTCTCTCTCTCTCTCTCTCTCTCTCTCTCTCTCTCTCTCAAATAAACACACGCGTACACACAAACACACACACACAATTACAAACACAAATAAAACGCGTGCACACACACAAACACACACACACACACACACACACAAGCACACGCACAATACATACACAAACACACATATATATACAAATACACACACAAACACACACACAAATACAAACACACATACACAAACAAACACACACATACGTATACATACATATGCACACAAACACACATACAAATACACACACACAAAGACAAACACACACACACACAAACACACATACACACACACGCACGCACACACAGAACAAACAAACACACACGCGCATATACACACACAAACATAAACACACGCACGCGCGCACGAGCTCGCGCACGCACACACACACAGAACAAACAAAGAGAGAAAGAGAGTGAGAGAGAGAGAGGGAGGGGAGAGAGAGGGGGAGAGAGAGGGGGAGAGAGAGAGGGGGGAGAGATGGGGGGAATACAGAAAAAGAAAACCCTTCCAGAGTGTGACAAGCCTCTTTCATTTGATTTGTTGATTGTTTTAGGGGTTGGTTGATGGGTTGTTGGTTAATTGGATAGTCGGTTGGTTGGTTGGTTGGTTGGTTGGTTTGCTTGCTTGTTTGCTTGCTTGCTTGCTTGCTTGCTTGGGTTGGGTTGGGTTGGGTTGGGTGGGTGTGTGGTTGGTTAGTTGGTTTGGTTTGGTTGACTGGCTGATTGGTTGGTTGGTTGGTTGGTTGATTGGTTGGTTGGTTGGTTGGTTGGTTGACTGGTTGATTGAATTATTGATTGGTTGATTGACTGATCGATTGATTGATTGATCGAGTGAGTGAGTGAATGAGTGAGTGAGTGAGTGAGTGAGTGAGTGAGTGAGTGAGTGAGTGAGTGAGTGAGCGAGTGAGTGATGGATGGATGGATGGATGGATGGATCGGTTGGTCAGTTGGTCAGTTGTTTGGTTGGTTGGTTGGTTGGTTGGTTGGTGCATTCATTCATTCATTCAATCATTCAATCATTCAATCATTCAATCATTCAATCATTCAATCATTCAATCGTTCGTTGGTTCATTCGTTTGTTCATTCATTCATTCATTTATTCGTTCGTTCATTCGTTCATTCATTCATTCGTTCGTTCGTTCATTCATTGATTTGTTCAAAATCATTCATTCATTGATTTGTTCAAATTCATTCATTCATTCATTAATTTTCCAGGTTTGCTACGCCTAGCAGAAAGCCAGCCACGTCCGGCACCATCTGAATGTTCTCAAAGATTCACACAACAATGCGCTCAACCTTATGATGCTGGCTTGCAAAGTGCCTCTGGCGATGTTAACCTTATCTGTTCGTAAGTGTGTACACGTGCTTTTTTTATTTTATTGTTAAGCTATCTGTTCGTTAGTGTGTACGCTTGTTTGGGTGGTTGGTTGGCTGGTTGGTTGGTTGGTTGTTTTTTTTACTGTACTTATTTGCTGTATCAGAATACCCGCTGTATGGTTCGCTCCCCCGACGGAGACACAGACTTTTTCAACATCACTGCTGGAGTCTTTCAAGGAGATACGCTTGCCCCCTACATTTTCATCATCTGTATCGATTATGTGCTGAGGAAAGCAGTGGATAAGAGCAAAAAACTCGGCTTTACCCTCACAGAACAGAAAAGCAGACGCTACCCTGCGGTAAAGATAACAGATGCGGATTACGCTGATGACCTGGCTGTTCTCGCAGACCTTCTAAAGGATGCAACATCTCTCCTTCACAGTGTCGAAAGAACAGCAATGGAGATCGGGCTCCACCTCGATGCGAACAAAACAGAGTTCATCTGTCTGAACCGAGATGCATCAGAAGGCATGAGAAGTCTCAATGGAGATACAATCAAACAAGTTCAAGACTTTAAATACCTGGGCAGCTACATTGACTCCACAGAACAAGACGTCAACACCAGACTCGGAAATGCCTGGGGCGCTCTAAATCAACTGGACAAAATCTGGAAATCCAATCTGCCAGACAACCTGAAAAGGAACTTCTTCCGAGCAGCTGTGGAGTCCGTTCTTATATATGGCTCAATCTCTTGGACCCTAACAACGACATTGGAGAAGAAGATTGATGCAGCATACACACGAATGCTGCGTGCAGCCCTGAACAAATCCTGGAGAGAACATCCAACTAACAAAGAGTTATATGGTAAGATCCCACCAATCAGTAAATCAATACGTCAACAAAGACTGCGCTTCGCGGGACCCCGCTGGCGTGGCAAAGAAGAACTGGTGAGGGATGTTTTACTATGGAGACCCAGCCATGGCAAACAAAGACCAGGACGTCCAAAGAAGACCTTCATCGACCAACTGATGGATGATACGGGCTGTCGGTATGATGAACTACCTACTGCAATGTCTGACAGAGAAGGATGGAAGAAACGTGTCATGGATAGCCGAGCAAGCTCGAAATGATGATAATGATTTGTTTGTGTGTAGGTTTTTCAATAATCGATGTTCCGCGCTGCTTGCTTGCTTGCTTGCTTGCTTACTTGCTTGCTTGCTTACTTGCTTGCTTGCTTGCTTGGGTGAGTGGGAGGGTGGTGGGGGTTGGTTGGCTGAGGTATTGCTTGCTTGCTGGCTTGCTTGCTTGCTTGCTTACTTGCTTGCTTGACTGATGTATTGGTTGGTTGGTAGGTTGGTTGGTTGGTTGGTTGGTTGGTTGGTTGGTTGGATGGTTGGCTGGTCAGTTGCTTGCTTGCTTGCTTGCTTGCTTGCTCGGGTGGGTGGTTGACTGAGGTATTGGTTGCTTGCTTGCATGCTTGCATGCTTGCTTGCTTGCTTGCTT
>JAPXFY010000033.1:9044562-9047062 GCA_030674185.1 Monoplex corrugatus
AAAATATTGATGAAAAAATGAAAAACATAAATAAGTAACTAAGTGGTTGACATAAAAAAAAGATGATAAAAATATGATCAAATAAACATATAACTATTTGGTTGTTACTAAAAAAAAATTGATTAAAATTGTCAATAAATTGACAAGTAAATAATTGTTTGTTGCAACACAGCTGACGATAAAAACATCAAGAAACAAACAAGTAAATAACTGGTTGGTACAAAAAAAAATTATGCTAAAGAAAGCAACAATTGTATAAGTAAATAATTGATTGATACAGAAAAACAATGATAAAAATATCAGCAAATAAACAAGTAAATAAATGGTTGTTACAAAAAAGGCGATGTTAAGCATCAACAAATAAACATGTTGATAACTGGTTGTTTAAAAAATGATGATAAACGTATGAACAAATAAACCCGTAACTGACAGGTTCTTACAAAAAAAAATGATGATGAAAATAACAACAAGTAAATAGCTGGTTGCTACGACAACAAAAGATTATGATAAAAACATTAGCGAATAAACAAGTAAATAATTGGCTGTTACCAAAAACATTAAGGATAAAAACATCAATATATAAACAAATAACTGACTGGTTGATGCAAAAACGATGATGATATAAACATCAGCAAATAAACAAGTAAAACGTTGTTTTTAAAAACAGATGATGATGAAAATATCAATAAACAAACAAGTGAATAACTGGTTGTCACAAAAAAATGATAAAAATATAATCAAATAAACAAGTAAATCACTGTTTGTTACAAAAATGATAAAAATCAACAACTAAACCAGTAAATAACTGGTTGTTTAAAACTTATGATAAAAAAACATCAATTTATTTTTTTAAAATGAACACATAAACAAATAAATAACTAATTTTTACCCCCCCCCCCCCCCAAAAAATGAGGATAAAAACATTGACAACAAAAATCATCAACAAATAAACAAGTAAGTAACTGGTTGTTACAAAACAGATAGATGATGATAAAAACATCAACAAATGAACAAATAAATAACTGATTGTTACCAAAAAATGATGATAAAAGTATGATCAAATAGTAGTAGTAGGCCTCCCTCGGTCATGGCTGACCATGGACAAAGTACATCCGTTCTAATGTCTAGATGGGCTGTCTGCTTGGTCCAAGCAGCGTCGCCTGTGACTGTAGAGACCAATGCGAGAGAGGCAGTCTCTGTCGCAGAGGTCGCACGTGTATGCCGATGCTGGTCTGTTGGCTGTCATCCCTTTTCTGCGAACTCGCTTTTCTGCTGCAGCAGCTGACAGTTTGTCCTCACCAATCCGCAGCTGTTTCTTGAGAGTGGTTCTCCAGCTGTTGCGGTCGTCTGCGAGGTCCTCCCAGGACTCAGTGTTGATCTCAAGGGCCTTCATGTCACGTTTGCAAACGTCTTTGTATCTCAGCTGTGGGCGGCCAGTGTTTCTCTGCCCTGTGGCAAGCTCACCATAAAGGATGTCTTTTGGGATGCGACCATCTTCCTTGCGGCGAACGTGGCCCAACCAGCGCAGCCGACGCTGTCTCAGCATGGTATGCATGGTTGGGAGGCCAGCGCGGGTCAGGACTTCAGTGTTGTTCACTTTGTCTTGCCAGGAAATGCCGAGTATGCGCCGTAGGCTTCTCAGGTGGAAGGTATTGAGCCTTTTCTCCTGATGAGCATGCGTGGTCCATGCTTCGCTGCCATATAGTATAAAAGTATGATCAAATAAACAAGTATCAAATAAACAAGTAAATAACTGGTTATTACACACGCAAAAATGATGATAAAGATATAATGAAATAAACAAGTAACTAACACGCTGTTACAAAAATGATAATAAAAACATCAACAAATACACAAGTAGATAACTGGTCATTACAAAAACAAATGATGATAAAACAAATCAACAAATAAACAAATAAATAATTGGTTCTTGCAACACCAACAACAAAACAGATGATGATAAAAACGTCAATAAATAAACAAGTACGTAACTGGTTGTTACAAAAAACAGATGATGATAAAAACATCAACGATTAAACAAGTAAGCAATGGGTTGTTACGAAAAGCACTGAAGATAAACATATCAACAAATAAACAAATAAGTAACTGATTGTTACGAAAAAAAAAGATAAAAACATCAACAAGCAAGTAACTGATTGTTACGAAAAAAAAATGATAAAAACTTCAACAAGCAAATAACTGATTGTTACGAAAAAAAAAAATGATAAAAACATCAACAAGCAAATAACTGACTGTTACAAGAAGATGATGATAAAAACATCAACAAGCAAATAACTGACTGTTACAAGAAGATGATGATAAAAACATCAATAAGTAAATAACTGATTGTTACAAAAAGATGATGATAAAAACATCAATAAGCAAATATCTGACTGTTACAAAAAGATGATGATAAAAACATCAACAAGCAAATAACTGATTGTTACAAAAAGAGGATGATAAAAACATCAATAAGCAAATAACTGATTGTTACAAGAAG
>JAPXFY010000033.1:9052062-9054562 GCA_030674185.1 Monoplex corrugatus
GTGTGTGGTGTGTAAGAACGGAGATCGCTAGGATGGCTCGTACATCTTGTTGTGATGTTTATTTTCCAGGCAAAAAGTCTGATACATCTTGTTGTTGTGTTTATTTTCCAGGCAAAAAGTATGATACATCTTGTTGTGATGTTTATTTTCCAGGCAAAAAGTATGATACATCTTGTTGTGATGTTTATTTTCCAGGCAAAAAGTATGATACATCTTCTTGTTGTGCTTGTTTTCCAGGCAAAAAGTATGATACATCTTGTTGTGTGATGTTTATTTTCCAGGCAAAAAGTATGATACATCTTGTGTGTGATGTTTATTTTCCAGGCAAAAAGTATGATACATCTTGTTGTTGTGGTGTTTATTTTCCAGGCAAAAAGTATGATACATCTTGTGTTGTGATGTTATTTTCCAGGCAAAAAGTATGATACATTTTGTTTTGATGTTCATTTTCCAGGCAAAAAGTATGACATTGGAACAGCAGAGGCCAATTTCAAGGCTTGCCGGGACCAGTTTCGGAACGCGTCCGCGAACATTGCTGACTTGAATACCATCTGCGAGTAAGTCTTGGTTCAAAATGATGATTGATGGATATCTGTTGGTTGATTGTTGGTCAGTTGGATAATTGGTTTGTGTTGTTGTTGAGTTGGTTGGTTGGTTGGTTGTAAGGTTTTGGTTGGTTTTCGAGGTAGGTTGGTTGTGTTGGTCATGGTGTTTGGTTGGTTTGGTTGGTTGGTTGGGTTGGTTGTGGTTGTTGTAGGTGGTTGGTTGGTGGTTGGTTGGTTGGTTGTTGGTTGGTTGGTTGGTTGGTTGGTTGGTTGGTTGTGTGGTTGGTTGGTTGGTTGTTCGGTACGTTGTTGTTGGTTGGTTGGTTGGTTGGTTGGTTGGTTGGTTGTTGGTTGGTTGGTTAGTTGGTTGGTTGGTTTGGTTGGTTGGTTGGTTGACTGGTTGGTTGGTTGGTCGGTCGGTCGGTCGGTCAATCGGTCGGTCAATAGGTTGCTTGCTTGCTTGCTTGCTTGCTTGCTTGCTTGCTTGCTTGCTTGCTTAGTTAGTTGGTTTTGTCTGCCTCAACATCTGTGCCACCCTCAGTGGTTGTTGCTCACACACCGCTCATTCCAGCTTCACATGATACCCCCAGCCTCAAGTTTATTCCATCGAAATCCAGTGCCAGGAAGCCTACGGTGGACCATCCACTGGAAGAGGCCCAGCAATGCTGCAGCAGCAGCACATCATCATCATCAGCCATCATCATCATTATCATCATACATCAGGTTAATGACAATTGTATCGTACTTTCAGCTCACTGGACACCCTCAACAAGTGTGTTGGTGATGCCCAGCAAATCGCCAGTCCACGTCTGCAGAATATCTTCAGCACAGTTCTGACCAACCTCAGTCAGCCTTTCCTGCAACAACCTTACTTCTGTGGTTCAGGTGAGACAGAAGGGAGACAGGGGTAGGGATATATACAGAAGAGAAGAAGAAAGAGAGAGAGGACAAAAACATATATACACAAATACATACATACATGCATATATACATACATATGTACTATACATACATACATACATACATTAACATACATACATACTACATACATAACACACATACATACCTACATGCATGCATGCATGCATACATACATACATACATACTTACATATTTCATCATCATCATCAGGTGCCTTGCGCATGGCGTTGGCGATCATGGACTTCCATGTGTCTCTATCTCTTCTTGCCTCAAGCATCTCTTCCATCCTCCTTGTCTTCAGCAACTCTGCAAGTCCGTCTAGTATCTTCTCCCTGGGTCTACCTGGTGCTCTCTTTCCCTCCAGCTTTCACGTTGTGACCAGGTGCTCCAATTCCCGTTTTCTCATAAAATGGCCTATAAATGTTGCATGTCTTTTCCTAATCTTCCTTATGAGTGATCTACTTGTGTCTGCCTCCATCAAGACTGTCTCGTTTGTTTTCTTTGCTGTCCATGGAACTCTCAACATTCTTCTTAGAAACCACATCTCGGCTGCCTCAATCTTGTTCTGGCTTTGCTTGTTGACTGTCCACGCCTCACAACCGTACAACAATATTGGTTCTATATAACATTCAAGAACTCTCTTCCTGATATTAATTGAAGGGCATTTGTTGGTAAGAATGCTTTTCATCTTTTTGAATGCTGTTTTGGCTTGGCTGATTCTGCTGGCTATTTCTGTTGTGCATCTGCCGTCTGATGAAATGAACGTTCCCAGGTATTTAAACTTATCAACCTGTCTCAAGGTTGAGTCATTTGCTGTTATTTTGCATGAGGGGATTTCATGTTTTTTACTGATCACCATGACTTCAGTCTTCCTGCTGTTTAGTTCCAACCCCTTACCTTTGCTTTCTATTTCTAGTATATTCACAAGGTTTTGTAGGTCCCTTTCATTTCCTGCAATTAGCACGGTGTCATCTGCGTATCGAATGTTGTTTATCATTTTTCCGCCAACCTTTAATCCAGGGTCTTCCTCTAGG